>CM060343.1:10014542-10024542 GCA_030674155.1 Stramonita haemastoma
AAAGCCTTTCGGTAATTGATAAAAGCAGCTTTTTCTGATCATATCTGTCTGTCTTTCTGTCTGTCTGTCTATCCGTCTTTCTGCCTGCCTGTTTGCTGTCTGCCTGTACAATCTCTGATTTTGGATAAAAATAAAAACTTTTCTTACAATACAGAGTAAGGAGATGCCTCTATAATTTTCAGGGTTGTTAGCGTTTTACTTCTCTTCTGACCATACAATCATGACCTGACCATTGAAACAAGGGTAAAATTTACTCTTGTTTAACGTTTAAATGGTCAGGTCATGTTGGCAGAAATTAATCTACTATAGACCACACATTTATTATGTGGTCTACAGTAGAGTAATTCCTGCAAAATCCAGCCTGTTCTTCACTGATTTTTTTCCTTCCCTTTCTGCCTATTTATAAAATCTCTGATTTTGGATAAAAGTAAAAACTTTTCCTACAATACTGAGTAAGGAAGTGCCTCTATAATTTTTAGGGCTGTTAGCCTCACCTTTTTTCAGTAATGGAACAATGACTGACCGTGTCCAAGCTATAGGTTTGAAAGTATCTGTATACATATGGTTTAATATTTTTGTCAAAAAAGCCAATATGAATGGATCTGCTGCTGTTCGAAAATCACTGGGAATATCATCTAATCCAGAAGCTTTCAGTCTTCTAACAGCCTGGCGAACTTCCCCTTCAGATAATTCGTCATCTAGATCAGAAACATAAGTCTCTTCCTCTTCTAAATTTTCATCTCTATCATCATTCTCAATATGATCCACAGTAAGAATGTTTTCAAAATGTGTTTTCCATCTGTCGATCGAAATAGACAGTTAATTAAGCTTTTATCTCCTATGTTTGCAAATTGTTGAGAGAAATAGAAGAGGAGAGAGAGAGAGGAAAGAAGAGAGAGAGAGGAGAGGAGAGAAGAGAGAGAGAGAGAAGAGAGAAGAGAGGAGAGAGAGAGAGAGAGAGAGAGAGAGAGAGAGAGAGAAGAGAAGGAGAGAAGAGAAAAGAGAAGAGAAGAAGAGACAGAGAAGAGAGAGACAGGAGAGCAGAAGACGAACAGACAGACAGACAGAAGACAGAAGAAGAGACAGACAGACGAGAAGACAGACAGACAGACAGCAGACAGACAGACAGAAGAGACAGAAGAGAGACAGAAGAGAGAGAAGAGAGAGAGAGAGACAGAAGACAGGAAGACAGAAGACAGACAGACAGACAGACAGACAGACAGACAGAGAAGAAGACAGACAGACAGACGCAGAGAGACAGACGACAGAGAGAGAAGCATGAAAAAGAAATAAAAGAGAATGAGAGAGAGGGAGAGGGAGAGAGAGAGAGAGAGAGAGAGAGAGAGAGAGAGAGAGAGAGAGAGAGAGAGAGAGAGAGAGAGAGAGAGAGAGAGAGAGAGAGAGAGAGAGAGAGAAAATCAAATCAAATCAAATCAAATCAAAATTTTATTTCCAGATGGTACATCGAATAAGAATAAATTTGCTTTTTTTCATCAAGCCATCTATCTAATATATATATGTCGTACTCAATCTGTACAATTTGCGCATTGTATACAATGCGCAACATTTCATGCTCATTGTCTACAGTGCGTTATACATTTTGTACATTATACACAATGAGCAAAACAGTTACACACTGTATATAATGAGCAATACCGTAAAGTTGCTCATTGTATACAATGTGCACAGAGTGAGTAAGTCCATAAATTAACATTGATTCAGATTCTTTAATGCCATTTGTCTATTGTAAAAATATTCACAATAAATCATAGGAAAATGTTTTGGTGTTGGTTCATTCACGCAGTTAGTAAAATACACATTAAATCTTGTCAATACACATGAATGCACACACCCTTAAAAGCACACACATGCCTACACTCATATTCACCTTCACACACCATTTGCGAAAGCACACAAGCACCCCCACACACACACACACACACACACATACACACACACACACGCGAACACACACGCACACCCCACACCCCCCCGGCCCACAATTAAACATGTTTCATGTTTAATTGACATGTCTCAATTGTAATTGTTCTTGCACTTTGCATTTCTCGGGTGGCAATGAGAAATGCACTGTAGCCGAGCCTTGTGACACTTGCTTTTGTTTGTAGTACAGAGAGAGAGAGAGAGAGAGAGAGAGAGAGAGAGAGAGAGAGAGAGAGAGAGAGAGAGAGAGAGAGAGAGAGAGAGACAGACAGACAGACAGACAGACAGACAGACAGACAGACAGACAGACAGACAGACAGACAGACAACAGACAGACAGACAGACAGACAGACAGACAGACAGAGAACGAATGAATGAATGAATGAACGGATGAACGAATGAATGGATGATTGAATGATCTTGAAACCATAAGAATAAAGATTTCAGACCAAGCCTAGTCTTAGTTACAGTCTGTACTTGTAAAGATGCATGCACCATGAAATAATTAAAACTTGGGGGGGGAAACACAACACAAAAGAGAGAGAGAGAGAGAGAGAGAGAGAGAGAGAGAGAGGAGAGAAGAGAGAGAGAGAGAGAGAGAGAGAGGAGAGAGAGAGAGACAGAGAGAGACAGAGAGCAGAGACAGAGAAGAGACAGAGAAGAGACAGAGACAGAGACAAGAGACAGAGAGACAGAAGAGACAGAAGACAAACAGAGACAAGAAGACAGATGACAGGACAGACAAACAGATAGACAAACAGATCGACTAAGAGAGACAGACTGATGGTCACAGGCAGACAGACAGACAAACTGACAGACTGACACAGACAGACAGACAGACAGACAGACAGACCAGACAACAGACACGACAGACGACAACGACGACAGACAGACAGCACATAGACAGACACACAGACAGACTGATAGACACGGACAGACAGACAGACAGACAGAACAGAACAATGAACAATGAGCATTAGATTAAACAGACAGAACTATGAACAATGAGCATTGAACAAAATTTATTATTGTTAAAGCTTTACAACCGATTTAGCAGTGCATCAATAGACAAATGGCACTAAAGAATCTGAATCAATGTTAATTTTATGGACTTGCTCACTATGTGCGCATTGTATACAATGAGCAACTTTACGGTATTGCTCATTATATACAGTGTGTAACTGTTTTGCTCATTGTGTATAATGTGCAAAATGTATTGCGCACTGTAGACACTGAGCAAGAAATGTTGCCCATTGTATACAATGAGCAAATGTTCAGATGAGTACGACATACATACATACATACATACATACACTACATACATACATACATACAACAACATACATACATACATACAACATACATACATACATACATACAACATACATACATACATACATACATACTACATACATACATAATAAATATAGGATATTATATATTAGTATATAATATATATATAAATTATATATATATATATATATATATATATATAATATATTATATATATATATATATATAATATATATATAACCCGAACGCACACAAAGAGGAAAAAAAACAAAAAACAACTAAAATCCACTTAACATGATAATAATGATTATCTCACCCGCTGTTGCCTAATATGATAATAAATAATGATCTCACCCGCTTTGCTTAATATGATAATAATAATGATCTCACCCGCTGTTGCTTAAGATGATAATAATATGATCTCACCCGCTGTTGCTTAAGATGATAATAATAATGATCTCACCCGCTTTGCTTAAGATGATAATAATAATGATCTCACCCGCTGTTGCTTAAGATGATAATAATAATGATCTCACCGCTGTTGCTTAAGATGATAATAATAATGATCTCACACGCTGTTGCTTAATATGATAATAATAATGATCTCACCTGCTGTTACTTAAGATGATCATAATGATCTCACACGTGTTCTTAATATGATAATAATAATGATCTCACCTGCTGTTACTTAAGATGATCATAATATCTCACCCGCTGTTGCTTAATATGATAATAATAATGATATCACCTGCTGTTTACTTAAGATGATCATAATGATCTCACCGCTGTTGCTTAATATGATAATAATAATGATCTCATCCTGCTGTTACTTAAGAAGATCATAATGATCTCACCGCTGTTACTTAATGATAATATAATGATCTCACCTGCGTTACTTAAGATGATAATAATAGATCTCACCCGCTGTTGCTTAATATGATAATAATAATGATCTCACCGCTGTTACTTAAGATGATAATAATGATCTCACCCGCTGTTGCTTAATATGATAATATATAATGATCTCACCTGCTGTTACTTAAGATGATCATAATGATCTCACCGCTGTTGCTTAAATGATAATAATAATGATCTCACCTGCTGTTACTTAAGATGATCATAATGATCTCACCCGCTGTTGCTTAATATGATAATAATAATGATCTCACCCGCTGTTGCTTAAGATGATAATAATAATGATCTCACCCGCTGTTGCTTAAGATGATAATAATAATGATCTCACCCGCTGTTGCTTAAGATGATAATAATAATGATCTCACCTGCTGTTACTTAAGATGATCATAATGATCTCACACGCTGTTGCTTAATATGATAATAATAATGATCTCACCTGCTGTTACTTAAGATGATCATAATGATCTCACCCGCTGTTGCTTAATAGATAATAATAATGATCTCACCTGCTGTTACTTAAGATGATCATAATGATCTCACACGCTGTTGCTTAATATGATAATAATAATGATCTCACCTGCTGTTACTTAAGAAGATCATAATGATCTCACCTGCTGTTACTTAAGAAGATCATAATGATCTCACCGCGTTGCTTAAGAATGATAATAATAATGATCTCACCCGCTGTTCAACTTGATATCATAATGATCTCACCGCGATTGCTTAAGATGATAATAATAATGATCTCACCCGCGTTGCTTAAATGATAATATAATGATCTCACCGCTGTTACTTAAGATGATAATAATGATCTCACACGCTGTTGCTTAATATGATATAATATGATCTCACCTGCTGTTACTTAAGATGATCATAATGATCTCACCCGCTGTTGCTTAATATGATAATAATAATGATCTCACCTGCTGTTACTTAAGATGAATCATAATGATCTCACACGCTGTTGCTTAATATGATAATAATAATGATCTCACCCGCTGTTACTTAAGAAGATCATAATGATCTCACCTGCTGTTACTTAAGAGATCATAATGATCTCACCCGCTGTTGCTTAATATGATAATAATAATGATCTCACCTGCTGTTACTTAAGAAGATCATAATGATCTCACCCGCTGTTGCTTATGAAGATCATAATGATCTCACCTGCTGTTGCTTAAGAAGATCATAATGATCTCACACGCTGTTGCTTAATATGATAATAATAATATGATCTCACCTGCTGTTACTTAAGAAGATCATAATGATCTCACCCGCTGTTGCTTAAGAAGATCATAATGATCTCACCTGCTGTTGCTTAAGAAGATCATAATGATCTCACCCGCTGTTCAACCTTGGTGCTGAGGAACGAAAACACAAACACCAAAACAAGAACAAAGAAAAGAAACAAATAAAAAGACCCACAAAAAAGAAAACTATACGAATAAAATATGGGAGATGAAAGAGCAGAAAAAGCAAAACATCTTTATCATTCAGATTAACCACTTCGAAAAGAAAAAAGTAGATCAAAGAAAAGAAAATACGGAAAAAGGAACAAAACAAAGAAATAAAAACAAAGAAACAAACTAGCAAACAAACAAAACATCCACAACATTTTCGATTAACCTAAACAACACAAACTCCAGCTAAAACAACAACAACAAAGTTCTCTGAATACCATATCCCCAAACAGACTTGCAATACCATCACACACACACCCGGGATCACAGCAAATGCAGCCTCACGCATCTTTTCCCCTCGTGACACCCAAGTTGATTGTCCCCCAAATTACCTCCCCTCCGACCAACCGCTGACTACCATACTCATAAGCAAATATCTCAGACCCAAACATCAGCAGAGGTTGTCCCGGCAGCAAACACGCCATAACGCAAGCCGGACACTGCGGCCCCGGAACTCCAAACATCACGTTCTGCTTCTTGGAAGTGGTTAGAGTAAGGGACGGGACAGCTCAGTGGTCAGAGCGCTCGCTTTTCCCCAGCTAAGGTTGAGCAGCATCGAGCCTGGTTATCAAGTGGATATGACCATTTGTGTGCCTTGGTTTCAGTACAGTTCCCAGATTCACCCAGCTATAAATGGGTACCTGCCCCCTTTAGGGTCAAGAAGGTAAAGCAGCGAGGGAGAGGAGATGGGCGCCGCCCTCAACATGCTGGCCTCTAGAGAAGATGAGGTCTCTGATGCCTCGCTCCCCTATGACCGCCCAGGACGCTTTCCCTGTTTTGTTTTTAGAACGGGGACACTCCCATGCTGAAGGAACTAAAAGCGTGAGTTGGGGGACGGGATAGCCTAGTGGTCAGAACATTGCGCTGGCAATTTGACGACCCGAGTTCGATTCCCGTCGGAGGGGATTTTTCCTGTGGAGTTAACATCAGTTCTGACTCCACTCTCCCCAAAACTCTTTCGGATGAGACTATAAACCGAGGCCCCTTGTGCGAACGCGCGCAGAACATCTTGCGCACACGTTAAATGCTGTTCCGCTTTTCATTAGAGTAGGCCATTGTGTGCCGGTGGGAACAGATGACAATATTTACACAACTGCATACACACGGGGACTGGATGAAAAAAAGCTTTCCCATTATCCTCGATATAAAAGAAGAAAATAAAATAAAATAAAAAATAAAGTTGGAATCTTCATTGACGGACGACTGGTTCAGACCATTGGACTTCCGATCCCCGTGGCTCCATGAAGTGGGAGTGTGGAAACATGGCGTCGTCGTGTGGTGAATTGAAAGGGGGGAGATTGTTATGACTTTCCGGGTCAACCTCAAGTGCCTACCTGTCAGTGTCTCCATTCCTGACGTATGTCTGTACAGACAGACAGATGATCCAACTTCCTGATTCACACCCCCTATCTCGTGTCAGCGTTCGGTTAAGAAACACAAACACAAGGGGGTCAGCTCGATAGATAAAAAGAAACACAGGAGAAGAGAGAGAGAGAGAGAGACAAGGAGACAGAGACAGAGACAGAGACAGAGAACAGAGACAGAGACAGACAGACAGAGACAGAGACAGACAGACAGACAGAGAAGGACGGAAGGACGGTGGCAGGATGGTTAAGACGTTCGCCTGCCAATATGTAAACCGTGAGGTTCTGGGTTCGTACCCAGCTCGCCCTTTCTTCCCAGTTTGACAAAAAAATCGAACTGAATGTCAAAGTCATTCGGATGAGACTATAAACCGAGGCCCCGTGTGCGAACGCACGCAGAACATCTTGCGCACACGTTAAAATCCCGTTCCGCCTTTCGGAAGATCAGGCCATCGTGTGCCGGTAGGAGCGGCTGACAATTTTTTTTAAAAAACAGCATGCACACAGGTGTTGTGTTTAGACACCATCCCTGAGGAAAAAATAATGAGTAGGCGCTGCACTTGTGGCGACGCGCTCTCCCCGGGGAGAGCAGCCCGAATTTCACGCAGAGAAATCTGCTTGACATAAAGTGGTATAAAATAGAGACAGACAGACACAGATCGTGACAGAGACAACAGGTAGACAGACAGAATGACAGACACACAGAGTGGACACTGGAAAGCAGACAACTTTGATGACATTGGAGTTTTACAGTCCCATCGCCAAAGGGGGATAATTCAACCCACCAGCTCTGAACACAGCAAGGGAAATAAACAGTGCATGAAATGAAAACTAACACAAGATCATAATGCAGAACAAGGATATCAATTAGTGATGGTGGAGTTGTGTGTGTGTGTGTGTGTGTGTGTGTGTCGTGTGTGTGTGTGTGTGTGTGTGTTTGGTGTGTGTGTGTGTGTGTGTGTGTGTGTGTGTGTGTGTATCTGTGTGCGTGTGTGCGGGGCGTGCGTGCGTGTGTGTGTGTGTGCGTGCGTGTGTGCTGTGTGTGTGTGGTGCGTGCGTGCGTGAGTGCGTGCGTGCGTGCGTGTGTGTGTGTGTGGTTGTGTGGTGGTGCGTGCGTGCGTGCGTGGTGTGCGTGCGTTGTGATGTGTGTGCGTGCGTGCTGTGTGTGTGTGTGTGTGTGTGTGTGTGTGTGTGTGTGTGTGTGTGTGTGTGTGTGTGTTGCTGTGTTCACATGTCAAAGTAGAAAATTGAAAAAAAGTAATAGAAAGAAAGAAAAGAAAGAAAGAGAAAGAAGAAGAAAGAGATTTATATATATATATTTTTTATTCTTTTATATCGATGATAATGGAATAAGCACTCACGTGGTTTTTTACATCCAGTCCTCGTGTGTATGCAGTTGTCTTTTTTTTTAAATCGTGTCATCTATTCCCACTGGTACACGATGGCCTACTCTTACGAAAAGCGGAACAGGATTTAACGTGTGCGCAAGACGTTCTGCGTGCGTTCGCACACGGGGCCTCGGTTTATAGTCTCATCCGAAGGGGAGAGAGAGAGAGAGAGAGAGAGAGAGAGAGAGAGAGAGAGAGAGAGAGAGAGAGAGAGAGAGAGAGAGAGAGAGAGAGAGAGAGAGAGAGAGAGAGAGAGAGAGAGAGGATGCATTGATTTTGATTGATAATCTTCATTCCCAAGGGCTACAGATAAGTAAAAGAAAAACAGAAATACGTAACGAGGGAGAAAGATAGCGCCAGTCAGACAGAGAAAGAGAGACAGAGATAATGAATAAATGAATGAATAATGAACAAATGAATGAACGAATGAATGAACAAACGAATGAATGAATTAATTATTAATTAATAAGTGATCTGTGATGTGGATCATATGATCATTCTGCTAACAATCGTTGAGCAGATTGTAAAAGTAAGAGTCGTTTATTGTTGTTGTTTTTGAGACAGACAGACAGACAGAGACAGGGATAGAGAGAAAGAAAAAGAGACAGAGAGACGAAAGGGAAAGTCTCACTGCAGAAAACAAATGATTCTTCTGTTCCAGAAAAATTCATGTACGTGAAACACAAAAAACAGTACAGGACAATAGACAGTTACACAAAAACAGGCATGGCTGTAGCTTTTCACCGAAATAAACCACAAAAAAAAGAAAAAAAACCCGCCCCCCCCAAAAAAAAACAAACAACAATCCCCCCCCCCCCCCCCACCCCAGGTTGCAGTTCCACCATGTGAATTCTAAGTCTTATTTTCTTTCTTCTTCCTGTGCAGGGTTCCATGCGCCGGCATGTTGCTGAGTATTACACAGGTAGTGGAGTATTGGAACCGCTTTGTTTCAATTTACGAGTGGAAAGACTAAGCTGCACTTCAGCGCATTCAGAGGGGTTTGTACTGAAAATGGATTCTATGCAGGACATCAGGCTGGCTCTGTCTTGCAAGTATCTGGTTTTAAGTCACCAGCTGTACAGTTCGTGTCTCTAAGATAGAAGAATGATCTGGCGAAATAAGTGCCGAGTTCAGGTTTTATTTGAAAAGGGGGAATAAAGATGGATGTGTCCCCTTCACAGTCTGCTGCAGCTTCTACAGTAAGATTAACTAGAATATTGAGGGGGTAGCTGTTTTTCTTTTCATTGTTTTTTTTTTAAGATTTGATGCATGACTGTCACACAACAGTCTAGGAATTCATATTTTGTAAGTTTGAATACACAAACCAAAAATAGATTGATAGACAATCAGAACACAGACAGAGGAATAGACTGGTAACATACGGAAAAAAAAACAAAAAGTCAGACTGATAAACACACATCGACACTCAGACAAAGACACACACCGATACACACACCGACATACACACCGACACACCGACACACCGACACACCGACACATACATACATACATATATATATATATATATATATATATATATATATATATATATATATATATATATATATATATATATATATATATATATTATATATATTATATATATATATATATATATATATATAATATATATCGAGTG
>CM060343.1:10034542-10044542 GCA_030674155.1 Stramonita haemastoma
CATGTATATCAACATCACCATTATTACTTTCATTGTCTACGTCATCATCATCAATATTATCCTCTTCTTCATCTGCACCATCATCATCCTTCTCAACCTGTATAATTATCATAGTCACGATCATTATCCTCAGCATCTACATCATCACCACTACCACTATCTCCTTCAACATTTACGGATGGGGGGACGGATAGCCTAGTCGTCAGAACATTGCGCTGGCAATTTGACAACCTGGGTTCGATTCCGGTCGAGGAGATTTTTCTCCTGGAGTTAACATCAGTGCTGACTCCACTCTCCCCAAAAGTCCTTCGGATGAGATTTTAAACCGAGGCCCCGTGTGCGAACGCACGCAGAACATTTTGCGCACACGTTAAATCCTGTTCCGCTTTTCGTAAGAGTAGGCCATCGTGTGCCGGTGGGAACAGATGACATTTGCAAAACTGCATACACACGGGGACTGAATGTAAAAAAGCACAAGAGTGCTTATTCCATTATCCTTGATATAAAAGAATAAATCAAATCAAATCTACACCATCATTACCATCATCATCATTAGCATCCACATCATCATAACCATCATCACCTTCAGCATCTATATCAATATCACCAGCATTTCCAGCATCATTGCCATTATCTTCCTGACCATCTACACGATCATCGTTATCCTCAACAAACACACCCTCGTCTTCACCATCTGCATAACCATCGCCATTTCCATCAACAACATCAACATCACCATCAACCCCCTCAACATCTCCGTCATCATCCTTAACCTCTATATCCCCATCCTCAACATCCATATCGTCATCACTGTGTTCAACATCTACATGTGATAGGCCGGATAGCAAGGATAGAGGCAGGGTAGGGAAAACAGAGGAGCAGTGAACAGCAATCAGGCAAATGAAGACTCAGGTGAAGACAGCAGCTGGGCGTTGGTCTTTTATTCGGCCATCTCTCCTCCGCTCCTATGCTCTGCTGGACCCTAGGCCTACTAGGTCAACTCTGCACTGACCAGCCACACTGACCCCCCTAAACAGGCCAGGCCTGTAACACGCCGCGCCGACTGCAAAGACGGCACCGCGCCGCAGCCGATGGCCACTTGAGCCCTAAATATATATTTATTTTTTTAATAAATCATTTGTGTTTTCTTACGCGGCTTTAGTGGTGATTATCTCGCTGCCCGAGTATTAGAGCTAAATATATTTTATATCAAAATGAACTAGAAAACACAAGCTTTAAAATGTATTAATGCACTTTACACAACAATCATTTGGCTGTGAACTAAAGGCAATTAAAGCTTCTGAGTAGACACATTTTTAACAGGTTCACACTATAATTTTCGGTAATAAAACACTAAAAGTCCAGCAGAGCCTACTACTTTATGAATACAAAAAGAAGAATATAATTCACAGTTTGTATACATATGCCTATTATTAGCTAGAGGTGTCCATGAGATGAGATATTAACGATTAAACAGCGATGTGAAAACACACTTTTCTGATCTACTGCGTGCACATCGGGCTTTGCTTACGAAGCAGTCCGTATGATCGAAAGAATGAACGATCTCTAATTATACAAATTATCTATATTAACATAATCCAACCTAATGTTCACTCAAATATAAACCTAAAATATACCACAGATCGATAGTTTAATGTTTGCACTCTATAAAATTCAGTTGATGATTCAAATTCGTTAACAACAAAGAACAACCGTTAGGCTAATCATCGTGTTTCAAACCGGTGGTATGCCTTACGATCTATTACAACTTATACTAAGTGATATTTCATTGATCTAAATAAAGTTTATTCCACACGATTTTCAATTGCACACTACACTTTATAAAAGATTTCTTTACAAGTTAGGAATTAAACTGCTTTAAAAGTTGTGAGATCGATGTACTTATACTGCGTGACGCAACTGGTGAAAAGTACTAATTCACAATGAAAATAGAGAATCTTCACAATGGTCGAGTTGAATTGAGTCATGATCAATCTTTTAAGAATCATATCCATGAATATGAATAAATGATATGAGTTATTAAAGTTGCTATTAAAGATTTTTTCCTAGATCAGACCGACTCTTTGCGCTCACAATTCAAGGGAGAGTACTTTCTCTTGGTAAATACCAAAAAATCATTACAATAAGATACATCTCATCTCATCCCACTAACAATAAAATCATAGGAACAAAATGGAATAGATAGCAACTAATTAGTTACAAATGAAATTATTAAAATCAAAGAGATTTAACCAACAACTTCATATCAAAATGCAAATATATCCTATGCATAACAAACCACAACACTTTGTGTAAAGAACCGTCTTTGTCACATCATCATCAACCGTCACCTATTTATACGACATACCACACTAGGCCTACCACCATCATTCTACCATCATTTCCTCCATCAATTCCACTCTTTACAATGTCGTCACTGATTCTCAACTTTAGCTTTTACGTCACCACTACCGTCATCTTCAACGCTTATAATCAGACAAGCTGGCAGACAGACCTAGTCCGCGATTATAGAGAAAGCGGGTAGGCGGGTTGCCGCGAGATGGTTACTAGCGCCGGAAAACTAGCGCCTAATCACTCGCGCGGTTGGTGTTCTTAGCAAGGTGGGAAAAGGAAAGGCGAGGCAACACACCCTCATGTATAAACAGACAAAATGGCTCCTTTTTTTTTTTTGATGACTATTAATTGTTAGACAGCAGTTTAACAAAGTTTCTTTAATCTAACATTGATAGAAGAAGGACAATTAGCGTTCGTGAAATAAACGAAAGAAGATCACATGACGGTGAATACCATCACCTTTTGAAGGCTTTCCCAGATGGGTTATATTCCTATACACCAATGAATCAAAGGACATTTGACTACATTTTGAAGCCGTAAAGCCAAGAAAAGTACACAGCCAACACAAATCCGGCGCGGCACACGCGGAACAAGAACTAAAAGTTGGTTCTGGTAATTTCCCGCGCCGGTCGGCAAATTTGCCGCCTCGATAGACACGCGTTGTCTATGTACACTTACAAAGCAAAGCGAGTAACATTCCTCGCGCGAGTTCTCTCGGGTCGAATCGCGCGTGCGATTTCCCGAAACCCGCCGTCTCTATAAACACTAGCCTAGACTCAGAGACAGACCCCTACACTAGAGTTAAACTACAAACACAGATTGATATGTCTAAACTACAAACTCAGATTGATATGTCTAAACTACAAACTCAGATTGATATGTCTAAACTACAAACTCAGATTGATATGTCTGTATGTATATATGTATATAGGTAGAAAAAAAAAACCGCAAGTTTAAGTGGTACGGGTACGTCACACGATCATCTGGACTGGGATGGTACGGGTACGTCACACGATCATCTGGACTGGGAACAGCAAGAGGCAGACAGGAAACGATGGGAAGACAACATCAGAGAGTGGACAGGCCTTGGGTGGAGCGATCTGCTATGCAGGGCGGAGGACCGTGGGGAGTGGAGGAAGCTGGTTTCAAAATCCAAAGGTGTGAGGGTCCACGGGACTACGGGACAGGTGAAGAGTTAAGGTGATATAGATAGATAGGTAGGGAGGTGGGTTGTGTGTTTGTGTAAGTATCTGTGGATGGTACGTCCGTGCAGGAGCGGGTCACAACAAAATAAAATTTAAAAAAGCATGCACACAGCTTTCATGTTTAGACACCACCCCTGAGGAAAAATTGGGGAGTTGGAAGTCCCCAGGGCCGTTGGGGACTGTATATGGCAACGTTCTGGCGGCTCCTGGGACGGCATTGCAACCATTCAAATCGGAGATTGCCTTTCCAATAGACCATTCCCGTGACGTGGAGAGGTAGGGGGGGTTCTGCTGCATGGGTAACAGCTTGCCTTTCAGACTTTACTTATCCAGGCCGTGCGCTCTAGAGCATAGAGTGTAACTCCTCAGTCTTCGGCGACTGACAGATGCAGGTATGTCTGTATGCCCATCTATCTATTTGCTTTATACCTGCCTAGTATCACTCATGCTGATATGTGGCCATGCTTAAATCTGCCTTTTTCAAATTCTGAGATGGAGGCAGAATTTCCAGTGGTGCCCCAAGTATTGGACTACAGGATTTGGGAAGGTGAAAGACTACAGGATTTGGGAAGGTGAAAGACTACAGGATTTGGGAAGGTGAAAGTGAAGGACAATGAGATTTGTCTACCCGCCCTCTCTCTCATTAACACATGTTTTCGTTGTTCAGTCCTAACAGTGGATTATTGGTATTGGAAATCTTCCCACTGTGTATGACCTACTATACCCCTGAAGCAGTGGCTGAAGTGTCTGTAGAACTTGGGAAAGTGTTTTCTTTTCCACAGCACTGTCCACTTCCTAGAGCACGCGTGTCCACGTGCCCCTAGCCAGATGTCTGCTTCCTATTGTTGAAGGCGCTATGGTATGCACGTCTTTTCTTCATTATGGGATCATTTCTTGTTCGCCTAACTTTCCAATATATTGCAGACATACACGCACACATGAACACACACACACACACGTATGCAAACACACAAACACGCATTCAATCACACACAGACACACATTCAATCACACACACAAACTCACATACACACACATACACGCACGCACACACACACACACACACACACTCCTCCATCTCAAAGACTTGATACAGAATCTCACTACAGTCACTTACATGCCCAAAACGTAGGCAGTGTGACAGTAAGATGTAACAGCTTTGTCTTGATGTACTATACAGCCCTGAGCGTGGTATGACTTGGGAAGAACAATGGGCAAAAAGTTCTCTGAAAGATGTTTCCCTTGTTGAATTCACAAACTAACGCTAGAAGGAAACAGCTAGGTGATTGGAGGAGCTGTCAGAGTCAGCCGCCTGCCATGTGGAGAGAACGTCTGCCTGTCTTTAGTCTGGTGTAAAGGGACCGCCAGCAGCTGTGTCGCTTGTCAATGATGCAGACTGTCCCTTCAGTTACCTGTTCTCTCCTACCCTGCAGTGGCTGACTGTCTGATCGCTTCTGTCACATTGCCAGTCTGTCTGCTTCTTTGTCTATCTCTTTGTTCGTCTATCTCTTTCTATTGCATAATTCCATTGTAAACTATCTTAAATCCCGGCAGTTTTCTGCGTGAAACTCAGGCAGCTTTCTCTGAGTAGGAGAACGCGTTGCCACAAGAGCAACGCCACCCACCCATTTCTTTTTTTTTTCTTTCCTATCTGCATGTGTATTTGTTTTCCTGTCAGTGCCAGGGGTAGTTTTCTTGTTCCTGTGGTGCTAAAGATGTGTTTCACAGAAAACCTCCGTTTATCGTCTCGTTCGGAAGACTAGCACCCAGACCACCACACACAGTCTAGTGGATAGACGGAGGTGGGGGGGAGGGGGTTCAGGCACAAACCACCACAAACATTGAACCCGAACTGTTCACTTGCTCGGCAGACGTGCTAGCTCCCGACCCCTGGTTCACAAGTCCTTTCTTCTCGCTTTGTTCTTTCTCTTTTTTATATCAACTTCCCATACATTGTGTCATGGCCGTCTGACAGTTCTTCTGAGCTGTGATGCGTCTGTCAGAAAGCACACTCTGGGTGACCCCAAGGAACTGGGAAACACACAACAAGGCTTGTGATTGATTTTATTGTTTTGTTTGTTCAGGAAATGAAAGAAGTGGTGGCACCAAACTCCTAACTATAAAAAGCAGGATTAGTTCAAGAAACTTGATCGAGTTAAAATTTCAACCTGAGAAAGGTACACTGAAACAGAAAATTGTTGAGAAAAAACTAGTGAAGAATAATAAGTGCAGGTACCAACTTCTCGATCATTTTGAAACGAACTTATCACAGATTCAATATAAACAAACTCTGAAATTGAAAATAAACTTTAGGCAGCAATGTCTTTCAGTGCCAGCATTGTAGGCTTTTTTTAGTTTAAAAAATCATGCTTTTGGCCAGACCTGATCTGAGTTGCAGCTCCTGGATGAGCCTTAGTCAGATATCCCATTCATAATTGAATCACCATCTGCTGTGAACCTTGTAGCAAGACACTTTTCAGAATTTAAAAGTGTCCATTGCATTCAAAGGAATGTTTGATATTCCTGTGGCCTAGTCAAGCTGCCCTAAAAAACAATGAGAGCAAGAGAAAGAAAATATGCTTAGAGTATAAGTTGAAAAAAAAACTGAATAGGAGAAAACTAGCACCTAGTGAATCTTTCTGCCTTAAGTTCAGGGATCCTATTCAAGGATGCAAGGGACGTAATAAAGTTTGTATCCAGCCAAGTGGTCAGTTTTAGTTGGATAATAACCCAAACATTGCAATACACTTTAAGTGCAGGCACAGGCAAGAAAAAGAAAAGATGATTAAATCCTGTGATTCGATGATCAGTCTGATTTAACTGAACTGTTTCGTTTGCTGTTTTCTGCCTTACAATAAACACATACACGCACGTACGCGCGTTAAAATGAAGACACACACACAGAATCACTCAATCAACACAGACACGCACACACACACACACACACACACACACAACACACACACACACACACACACACACACACACACACACACACACACACACACACACACACACACACATTCAATATCACAATTTGTGAAAAGACGTTAAAGAAATTGAAACAACACACAAAACACACACACACACACACACACACACAACACACACACACACACACACACACACACACACACACACACACAACACACACACACAAACAAACAAACACGCACACACACACACACATAACACAGAATCACTCAATCAACACACACAACACAACACACACACACACACACACACAACACACAACACACACACACACATACATACAAACATGCACACACACTCACACACACCCTGGATTTTTCCTCTGGAGTTAACATCAGTGCTGACTCCACTCTCCCCAAGAGTCTTTCGGAATGAGACTATAAAACAAGGCCCCATGTGCGAACGCACCTAGAATATCTTGCCCACTCATTAAATCCTGTTCCGCTTTTTCATAAGAGTAGGCCATTATGTGCTGGTGGGAACACAAGACTAGATTTACAAAACTGCATACACACGGGGACTGGATGTAGAAAGCACATGAGTGCTTATTGCATCATCCTCGATATAAAAGAATAAATAAATAAATAAACACACACACACACACACACACACACACACACACACACACACACACACACACACACACACACACACAACACACACACACACCACACACACACACACACACACACACACACACACACACACACACACACACACAACACAAAGAGAGAGAGAGAGAGAGAGAGAGAGAGAGAGAGAGAGAGAGAGAGAGAGAGAGAGAGAAGAGAGAGAGAGAGAGAGAGGAGAGAGAGAGAGAGAGAGAGAGAGATTTTATTTATATTTTATTATTTTATTTCGAGGATTTATATTTTATTCTTTTATTTCGAAGACAATGGGATAAGCACTCATGTGCTTATTTTCATCCAGTCTCCCTGTGTTTGCATTTGTGTAAATATTGTCATCTGTTCCCATCGGCACACAATGGCCTAACTCTTACGAAAAGCGGAACAGGATTTAACGTGTACGCAAGATGTTCTGCGTGCGTTCGCACACGGGGCCTCGGTTTACAGTCTCATCCGAAAGACTTTTGGGGCAGAGTTGAGTCAGCACTGATGTGAACTCCAGGGGAAAATTCCCCTCCAACGGGAATCGAACTCGGGTCGTCAAATTGCGAGCGCAATGGTCTGACCACTAGGCTATCCCGAGAGAGAGAGAGAGAGAGAGAGAGAGAGAGAGAGGAGAGAGAGAGAGAGAGAGAGAGAGAGAGAGAGAGAGAGAGAGAGGAGAGAGAGAGAGAGAGAGAGAGACAGACAGACAGACAGACAGACAGACAGACAGACAGACAGACAGAAGACAGACAGACAGACAGACAGACAGGGGTCATTGTCAGCTGCTTAGTTCTCAAAGAACAACATCGTTATGCTCGTTTTCAGCATTGATTCCAATATGTCATTATCACAATTGTCTAAGATAAGTTTCAATAATCCACAAGAGTCACAATTTCAGTGAGCCTAAATTTTCAAATCAATATAGTTATAAAGTTATCATCACCATATTTTTTTTCTGATAAAGATTAAAAATGTGTGCATCGATTTCCCGTTGACTTTTTTGTTAGACTATTTTCTTTCTGTAAAGATTATAGCTTTATTTCCACATTTATTGTGTTCTTAGCTTATTTTCTTCCCTTGAAGAATAAAGGTCAGTTATCATTTTCGTGTTTATGCTATCATGAGTATAACTCGTCAAGTGTAGAGCGTTTCCATTCATTTTCGTTGTTCTACTTCCATCAGCCATATTTTCTTCCAGGAAAGATGCATCTATTTCAATTTTAGGTAATCTTTGCAATGGTAAAGGCTTTTGCATTCTTTTTTTTATCTTAATTCTATGCTATTATCAGCAAAATTTGGTTCCAGTTAAGAGTAAAAGGCGTTTGCATCTATTTTCGATTCGATGGTATTTTCTCCCGGTAAAAAAAAGGCGTTTGCATTCATTTGTAATTTTATGTTATCATCAGCAATAGTTTTTTTTCCAGGTAAGAGTAAAAAAACAAGTAGCGTTTGCATTTATTTTGGGGGTAATAATTATGTTAGCTATTTAGGGTTCCGCACACTTCTCCTATTCAATTTTGTGCTATCATCAGCGATATTTTCTTGCAGTGAATAGTAAGAGCGTTTGCAATCATTTTCAGTTTTATGCTACGATCAGCAATATGTTATTCCAGCAAAGGGTAAAAGGCGCTTACCCTCATTCGTTTCTTTCCTATTTCAGCTATTTATGGTGCCAGACACTATTAAGACCTTCTAGGGGGGGAAATACTGTTTCCAGAATAGAACAGCTCCATCAAAACGTTTAAGCAGTGGCAGCAGAGCCAATAGAAGTGCGCTCTCTCTCTCTCTCTCTCTCTCTCTCTCCTCTCTCTCTCTCTCTCTCTCTCTCTCTCTCTCTCTCTCTCTCTCTCTCTCTCTCTCTCTCTGATAGCCTAGCGGTCAGAACATTGCGCTGGCAATTTGACGACCCGGGTTCGAGTTCGGTCGAGGAGATTTTTCTCCTGGAGTTAACATCAGTGCTGAATCCACTCTCCCCAACAGTCCTTAGGATGAGACTGTAAACCGAGGCCCCATGTGCGAACGCACGACAGAACATCTTGCGTACAAGTTAAATCCTGTTCCGCTTTTCGGAAGAGTAGGCCATCGTGTGCCGGTAGGAACATATGACATTTACAAAACTGCATACACACGGGGACTGGATGTAAAAAAGCACAAGAGTGCTTATTCCATTATCCTCGATATAAAAGAATAAATCAAATCGAATCTCTCTCTCTGCAGGACGGTTTTTTTCACTTATGAACTCCTATCTGGATCTTGTCCTGACCTCTCACCATTTGTATTCATAGACACATGCTGATAATCAATCTGAATCAGAGACAGAGAGAGAGAGAGAGAGAGGAAACAACAACAAAAAATGCAATGTACTTTCTACGTTTATTAATTCTAATACTTTTTTCATGAAGTATAAGGTATTAGCCTTATGGTGGGTTTTTTTCTATGACATGCCATCACAATGTTGAATTGTGTGTATGTGTGAGCGCGCGCGCACACGCACGCATGTGTGTTTATTTATTTATTCTTTGATACTCACGTGCTTTTTTTACATCCAGTCCCTGTGTGTATGCAGTTTTGTAAATGTCATCTGTTCCCACCGGCACGAAAAGCGGAACAGGATTTAACGTGTGCGCAAGATGTTCTGCGTGCGTTCGCACACGGGGCCTCGGTTTATAGTCTCATCCATTGGCATAAATCAGTCTGTTGAGATACTTTGTTGACGGATTTGTTTTGATGATGGTTGAATTTGAAGACTCTCTCTCTGTCTCTCCTTTCCATGTCCCACATAGACTTTATGATTCTATCACATCGCTCTCTCTCTCTCCTTTCCATGTACCACAT
>CM060343.1:10047042-10059542 GCA_030674155.1 Stramonita haemastoma
TGATTCAAAGGATCAAAAGGCAGACTGAGATAAAGCGATGCCAAGTTTGAAGTGATAGATTTGAAACAAATTTGATTGAGGGTTCTGCGGGAGAAGGCATTTGGTGAAACGGTCTGGTGTGTTAAGATAAACAATGGCATGCTAAATTGAATAGAAAACAAAGGTCTTCAATCAGATGCATTGTTTTATGTATAATAGACCCCTTAACACACACACACACACACACACACACACACACACACACACACACACACACACACACACACACACACACACACACACACACACACTCACACACACGGGTTCTACGAGATAGCCTAGTGGTCAGAACATTGCGCTCGCAATTTGACGACACGGGTTCGATTCCCGTTCGAGGGGATTTTACTCCTGGAGTTAACATCAGTGCTGACTCCACTCCCCGAAAGACCTACGGATGAGACTATAAATCAAGGCCCCGTGTGCGAACGCACGCAGAACATCTTGCACACACGTTAAATCCTGTCCGCTTTTCGTAAGAGTAGGCCATTGTGTGCCGGTGGGAATAGATGACAACATTTACAAACTGTACACACACAGGGACTGAATGTAAAAATAAGCAGACAAGTACTATTCCATTATCCTCAATATAAAAGAATTAATAGATAAATAATAAATGAATATCATTTTTATTACAGCATTAAAAATAAATTGAAAAATAATATTATGTTGGTAAACACCATTCGGAGGACGGGATAGCTAAGTGGTCAGGGCGCTTGCTTTTCCCCAGTTAAGTTAAGCAGCGTCGAGCTTGGTTACTAGTTGGATGGGTGACCGTTCGTGCCTTGGCTTCAGTACAGTTCCCCCAATTCACCCAGCTGTAAATGGGTACCTGCCCTCTTTAGGGTCAGGGAAGGTAAAGGAGCGAGGGAGAGGAGATGGGCGCCGCCCTCAATATGCTGGCCCCTAGAGAAGCTGAGGTCTCTGATGCCTCGCTCCCCTACGACCGCCTAGGTTATGGGACCACCTTAAACACCATTCGATACTTACAGCGGAAAAAGTAGCAATTGTGTATAAATCATCTAAGTTGCCTGTTTGTGTTGAACATAAGTCCGTATTGTACGCTTTAAAATTCCCATGCTGCCAGAAAACTTGGAAAGTTCTATCAGATTGTGTATATTGTTCATCTCTTAACCTTAACGGGTATCAGTTCCACTGTTTGTTGGGTGCCTTCACATACAGGATTCTATCCAAATAAGTAGACTGATAACAGGTATTTTACCTAAGATAAAAAGTACAATATCGCTCTCAAGATGATCTGTGTTTAAACATGCATTTTCAGCCATAGCTTAGGACAGAAGATTGTCAAAGGTATGCACATAATTTTTATCTTTTCGGTAAAAATGTTCAAATGAAACTTTTTATACGTGCTATCTATCTATCTATCTATCTATCTATCTATCTATCTATCTATCTATCTATCTATCTATCTATCTATCTATCTATATCTATCTATCTATCTATCTATCTATCTATCTATCTATCTGTCTGTCTGTCTGTCTGCTCTTATCTATCTATCTATCTATCTATCTATCTATCTGTCTGTCTGTCTGTCTATCTATCTATCTATCTATCTATCTATCTATCTATCTATTTATCTATTTATCTATCTATCTATCTAACCCTTAGTCTGGTGACCGTGGGGGCACCCCTGAAGACTTGACAACCAGTTCCCTCCATTCCTCTCTCTGTTCTGTCTTTCTCAAAATGTGGCTGAGTTCTAGGCTTGTCCATTCGCTGATGTTGTCCTCCCATCTCTTCCTTGGTCTGCCTCTTTTTCTTCCTCCTAGGACACTGCTTTGCAGTATTGTTTTTGCATGTCCTTTCGATCTTGTGACGTGCCCGTACCATTTAAGTTTACACTTCTTTACGATTGATAGAAGATTTTCATAGGTACCAATGGTTTGCTGGATTCTGTTACACACCTCTTAGTTGCTTATGTGGTCTCTGTAGGAGATGCCAAGGAGTCTCTGAAAGCATCTCATCTCTACCACCTGTACTCTTCTCTCCAAATCTGCAGTCAGGGTCCACAATTCACAGGCATACAGGAATATGGATATGACAAAGGAGCACATTAGCCTGATCTTGGAGTTGAGTGAGATATTTTTGTATCTTTCCAGATGGTGTTCAGTTTTGGTAGTGCTGTTTACACGTGCAAAGAATGCATTTATCGTTTACAATTTTTTAGGGATAGCTTCCTTTGCTGTTTCCATTCCTGGCAGGTCTGCACACATTTTGACCTGGAAGATCATCGAAGCATTGATAAGTCAGCGCCATTTCATAGTCATGACCATCTGATCCCTCTAAATAGGAAACATCATCAATCTGAAACAACAACAACAAAATATGTTAGTCATTACATTCCTGAAGGCCTATGAAACCAGGCTGTGCTGAGGATACCAGCTATGCTGCTTGATTTATCATCCCCACGCTACAAAAAAATTTTAAACAAGGATAATGAAAACTTCACACACAAAAACAAACAAACAACCTCCCCCCCCCAAAAAAAACAAACAATAAAAACAAGCACCACCACATTCTTTTTCGTCAAAAGCTCAAACAGTATCCATTGTTGTCTTTGATATCAACAAAAACGCGTTGCTCTGCCGTAAAGTGCCTGACAAGTCAGGCCCAGCACATCCAGCTTTTTATGTTTTTTGTTTTATTCTTTTATATCGAGGATAACAGAATAAGCAATCATGTGCTTTTTTTCATCCGGTCCCCGTGTGTATGCAGTTTTGTAAATATTGTCATCTGTCATTGTTATTACATAAGTCTTTCAGGGGGGGAGGGGGGAGGCAGGAGAATGGACCAAGAAGACAGGAAGAAAACGGACAAGGAAGAAACGAAAAGAGGGATGAAAAATAAGGAATTCATAGCACAGCATTTCCAGATGGTGGGGAAGCTATTTATACAGAGAGGCCCTCGGCATTCCCAAAGTAGGAGAAGACCTGATTATGAACAATGCGACAGGGACAAAGAACGCTGCGGTATGGACCTCCTGTGCCTCCCCCACCTCCCCCCCAGTGTGGGAAATATCACTGCTTGGGCGCCGGCAGAACAAACCAACGCGTGCAAAACGTCACATGACGTATGAACACAGAAACAATGTGGTACTTACTTGGAAAAAAGCTGGGTTTGTTTCTTTGCCCCTTGCCTACAGACCTCCTAGGGTTACCAATGGCAGGGCTTTGCCCCTTGACTACAGGGTAACCAATGGCGGGGCTTTGCCCCTTGACTACATGGTTACCAATGGCGGGGCTTTGCCCCTCGACTACAGGGTTACCAATGGCGGGCTTTGCCCCTGACTACAGGGTTACCAATGGCGGGGCTTTGCCCCTTGACTACAGGGTTACCAATGGCGGGGCTTTGCCCCTCGACTACAGGGTTACCAATGGCGGGGCTTTGCCCTTGACTACAGGTTACCAATGGCGGGGCTTTGACCCTTGACTACAGGGTTTACCAATGGCGGGGCTTTGCCCCTTGACTACAGGGTTACCAATGGCGGGCTTTGCCCCTTGGCTACAGGGTTACCAATGGCGGGCTTTGCCCCCTTGACTACAGGGTTACCAATGCGGGGCTTTGCCCCTTGACTACAGGTTACCAATGGCGGGGCTTTGCCCTTGACTACAGGTACATGCTTTGCCCTAATACGGTCTGGGGGCTTTGCCCCTTGACTACAGGGTTACCAATGGCGGGGCTTTGCCCCTTGGCTACAGGTTACCAATGGCTGTGGCTTTGCCCCTCTGACTACAGGGTTACCAATGGCGGGGCTTTGCCCCTTGACTACAGGGTTACCAATGGCGGGGCTTTGCCCCTTGCGACTACAGGTTATACCAATGGCGGGGCTTTGCCCCTTGACTACAGGTTACCAATGGCGGGGCTTTGCCCCTTGACTACAGGGTTACCAATGGCGGGGCTTTGCCCCTTGGTACAGGGTTAACTTCAATGGCTGGGGCTTTGCCCCTTGACTACAGGGTTACCAATGGCGGGCTTTGCCCCTTGACTACAGGGTTACCAATGGGTGGGCTTTGCCCCTGACTACAGGGTTACCAATGCGGGGCTTTGCCCCTACGTTACAATGGCGGCTTGCGACTACAGGTTACCACGGGGCTTTGCCCCTTGGCTACAGGGTTACCAATGGCGGGGCTTTGCCCCTCGACTACAGGGTTACCAATGGCGGGGCTTTGCCCCTGACTACAGGGTTACCAATGGCGGGGCTTTGCCCCTGACTACAGGGTTACCAATGGCGGGGCTTTGCCCCTCGACTACAGGTTACCAATGGCGGGGCTTTGCCCCTCGACTACAGGGTTACCAATGGCGGGGCTTTGCCCCTGACTACAGGTTACCAATGGCGGGGCTTTGCCCCTTGACTACAGGGTTACCAATGGCGGGGCTTTGCCCCTTGGACTACAGGTTACCAATGGCGGGCTTTGCCCTCGACTACAGGGTTACCAATGGCGGCTTTGCCCTTGACTACAGGTTTACCAATGGCGGGGCTTTGCCCCTCGACTACAGGGTTTACCAATGGCGGGGCTTTGCCCCTTGACTACAGGTTACCAATGGCGGGGCTTTGCCCCTTGACTACAGGTTACCAATGGCGGGCTTTGCCCCTCGACTACAGGGTTACCAATGGCGGGGCTTTGCCCCTTGACTACAGGTTTACCAATGGCGGGGCTTTGCCCCTCGACTACAGGTTACCAATGGCGGGGCTTTGCCCCTTGACTACAGGGTTACCAATGGCGGGCTTTGCCCCTCGACTACAGGGTTACCAATGGCGGGGCTTTGCCCCTTGACTACAGGGTTACCAATGGCGGTTTGCCCCATCGACTACAGGGTTACCAATGGCGGGGCTTTGCCCCTGACTACAGGGTTACCAATGGCGTCTTTGCCCCTCGACTACAGGTTACCAATGGGGGGCTTTGCCCCTCGACTACAGGTTACCAATGGGCTTTGCCCCTCGACTACAGGTTACCAATGGTGGGGCTTTCCCCTCACGACTACATGGGTTACCACATAAGGTACATGGGGCTTTGCCCCTCGACTACAGGGTTACTGGTCCAATGCAGGGCTTTTGCCCCTCGACTACAGGGTTACCAATGGCGGGGCTTTGCCCCTTGACTACAGGGTTTACCAATGGCGGGGCTTTCCCTTCGACTACAGGGTTACCAATGCGGGGCTTTCCCCTCGACTACAGGGTTACCAATGGCGGGGCTTTCCCCTCGACTCAGGGTTACCAATGGCGGGGCTTTGCCCCTGACTACAGGGTTACCAATGGCGGGGCTTTGCCCCTCGACTACAGGGTTACCAATGGCGGGGCTTTGCCCCTCGACTACAGGTTTACCAATGGCGGGGCTTTGCCCCTCGACTACAGGTTACCAATGGCGGGGCTTTGCCCCTCGACTACAGGGTTACCAATGGCGGGGCTTTGCCCCTGACTACAGGGTTAACCAATGGGGGCTTTGCCCCTTGACTACAGGGTTACAATGGCGGGGCTTTGCCCCTTGGCTTCAGGTTATCAATGGCGGGGCTTTGCCCCTTGGCTTACAGGGTTACAATGGCGGGGCTTTGCCCCTGGGACTACAGGGTTACCAATGGCGGGGCTTTGCACCTTGACTACAGGTTACCAATGGCGGGGCTTTGCCCCTCGACTACAGGGTTACCAATGTGGGGCTTTGCCCTCGACTACAGGGTTACCAATGCGGGCTTTCCCCTCGACTACAGGGTTACCAATGGGGGCCTTTGCCCCTCGACTACAGGGTTACCAATGGCAGGGCTTTGCCCCTCGACTACAGGGTTACCAATGGGGGGCTTTGCCCCTTGACTACAGGGTTTCCAATGGCTCACGACTAGGCTTTACAAGCGGTTGACTGACTAGGGTTACCAATGGTGGGGCTTTCCCCTCGACTACAGGGTTACCAATGGCGGGGCTTTCCCCTCGAATGCAGGGTTACCAATGGCGGGGCTTTGCCCCTCGACTGCAGGGTTACCAATGGCGGGGCTTTGCCCCTTGACTACAGGGTTACCAATGGCGGGGCTTTGCCCCTCGACTACAGGGTTACCAATGGCGGGGCTTTGCCTCTCGACTACACGGTTTTCAATGGCGGGGCTTGGCCCCTCGACTACAGGGTTACCAATGGCGGGGCTTTGCCCCTCGACTACAGGGTTACCAATGCGGGGCTTTGCCCCTTGACTACAGGGTTAACAATCGTGGGGCTTTGCCCCTTGGCTTCAGGGTTAGCAATGGCGGGGCTTTGCCCCTTGGCTTCAGGGTTATAAAATGGCGGGGCTTTGACCCTTGGCTACAGGGTTACAATTGGCGGGGCTTTGCCCCTCGACTACAGGGTTACCAATGGCGGGGCTTTGCACATTGACTATAGGTTTACGAATGTCGGGGCTTTGCCCCTCGACTACAGGGTTACCAATGGCGGGGCTTTGCCCCTCGACTACAGGGTTACCAATTGCGAGACTTTGTCACTTGACTACAGGGTTACCAATGGCGGGGCTTTGCCCCTCGACTACAGGGTTACCAATGGCGGGGCTTTGCCCCTCGACTAATCGATTAACAATAGCGGGGCTTTGCCCCCTGACTACAGGGTTACCAATGGCGGCGCTCTGCCCCTTGACTACAGGGTTATCAATGCCGGGCTTTACTTCTCGACTACAGGGTTACCAATGGCGGGGCTTTGCCCCTCGACTACACGTTTAACAATAGCGGGGTTTTGCCCCCTGACTACAGGGTTACCAATGGCGGGGCTTTGCCCCTTGACTACAGGGTTATCAATGCCGGGGCTTTACTTCTCGACTGCAGGGTTCCCAATGGCGGGGCTTTGCCCCTCGACTACAGGGTTACCAATGGCGGGGCTTTGCCCCTCGACTACAGGGTTACCAATGGCGGGGCTTTGCCCCTTGGCTACAGGGTTACCAATGCTTTGCCCCTCGACTTCAGGTTCACCAATGGCGGGCTTGGCCCCTTGACTATATGGTTACCAATGGCGGAGCTTTGACCCTTGACTACAGGGTTACCAATGGCGGGCTTTGCCCCTTGACGACAGGTTTAACCAATGGCTGGGCTTTGCCCCTCGACTACAGGTTACCAATGGCGGGGCTTGGCCCCTTGACTACAGGTTTACCAATGGCGGGGCTTTGCCCCTTGACTACAGGGTTGCCAATGGCGGGGCTTTGCCCCTTGACTACAGGGTTACCATTGGCGGGGCTTTGCCCCTCGACTACAGGGTTACCATTGGCGGGGCTTTGCCCCTTGGCTACAGGTTACCAATTTTTTGCCCCTCCACTACAGGGTTACCAATGGCGGGGCTTTGCCCCTCGACTACAGGTTACCAATGGCGGGGCTTTGCCCCTTGGCTACAGAGTTACCAATTCTTTGCCCCTACCCTACAGGGTTACCAATGGCGGGCTTTGCCCCTCGACTATAGGGTAACCAATGGCGGGGCTTGGCCCCTCGACTACGGGGTTACCAATGGCGGGCTTTACCCCTCGACTGCAGGGCTACCAATGGCGGGGCTTTGCCCTTTGACTACAGGGTTACCAATGGCGGGGCTTTGCCCCTCGACTACAGGGTTACCAATGGCGGGGCTTTGCCCCTTGGCTACAGGGTTACCAATGGCGGGGCTTTGCCGCTTGACTACAGGGTTACCAATGGCGGGGCTTTGCCCCTCGACTACAGGGTTACCAATGGCGGGGCTTTGCTTTTTGGCTACAGGGTTACCAATGGCGGGCTTGCCCCCTGACTATAGGGTTACCATTTTCGGGGCTTTTCCCCTTGAATATACGTTTCCCAATGGCGTGGCTTTGCCCCTTGACTACAGGGTTACCAATGGCGTAGCTTTGCTCCTTGGCTACAGGGTTACCAATGGCGGGGCTTTGCCCTTCGACTGAAGGGTTACCAATGGCGGGGCTTTGCCTCGCGACTACAGGGTAACCAATGCTTTGCCCCTTGGCTACAGGGTTACCAATGCTTTGCCCCTCGACTATAGGGTTACCAATGGCGGGGCTTTGCCCCTCGACTACAGGGTTACCAATGGCGGGGCTTTGCCCCTTGACTACAGGCGGGCTTTGTCCCTTGACTGCAGGGTTACCAATGGCGGGGCTTTGCCCCTCGACTGCAGGGTTACCAATGCTTTGCCCCTCGACTACAGGATTACCAATGGCGGGGCTTCGCCCCTTGGCTACAGGTTACCAATGGCGGGGCTTTGCCCCTTGGCTACAGTGTTACCAATGGCGGGGCTTTGCCCCTTGGCTACAGGGTTACCAATGGCGGGGCTTTGCCCCTTGGCTACAGGGTTACCAATGGCGGGGCTTTGCCCCTTGACTACAGGGTTTCCAATGGCGGGGCTTTGCCCCTCGACTACAGGGTTACCAATGGCAGGGCTTTGTCCCTCGGCTACAGGGTTACCAATGGCGGGGCTTTGCCCCTTGGCTACAGGGTTACCAATGGCGGGGCTTTGCCCCTTGACTACAGTGTTTCCAATGGCGGGGCTTTGCCCCTTGACTACAGGGTTTCCAATGGCAGGGCTTTGTCCCTCGGCTACAGGGTTACCAATGGCGGGGCTTTGCCCCTTGACTACAGGTTACCAATGGCGGGGCTTTGCCCCTTGACTACAGGGTTTCCAATGGCAGGGCTTTGTCCCTCGGCTACAGGGTTGCCAATGGCGGGGCTTTGCCCCTTGACTACAGGGTTTCCAATGGCGGGGCTTTGCCCCTAGACTACAGGGTTACCAATGGTGGGGCTTTGCCCCTTGGCTACAGGGTTACCAATGGCAGGGCTTTGCTCCTTGGCTACAGGGTTACCAATGGCGGGCTTTGCCTCTTGCTTACAGCTTTATCAATGGTGGGATTTTCCCCTTGGCTACAGAACTCCTGGTTTATCAATGCTGGGGTTTTGCGTATCCGTCCATTTTTTGTTTTTGCCACTCTGAGTCTAACTAAATTCTGATTTCAGGGTTGAGCGGCAGAATGAAATGCAAAGGCATAAAATAAACAGAAATATGTGAAAAAGACTGAAAGAGAGTGATTGAAAAGAGACATTGTCTAGCACACACTTTGTAAGAAGGGTGAGTTTACAGTGAAAGAACCCTCACCCCCACACCCCATCCCCAGCATTCCCACGGAGATTGAATTCATCATCCTGACTTCAACAGTCTCTCAAGTCCCTCATCAAAGCTGGCAATAAACGCCTGAGGCCACACACAGTCTCTCAGTCCCCTATTGTCTGTCCTCAGTCCATAAGCACCCTATGTCTGTCCCACCATAGCACCCTATTGTCTGTCCTCAGTCCATAAAGCAGCCACAAAGCCCCAGTGTGAGGGGAAGAGAGCAGAGAGGTCTGTGGTCTGACGTGATGGAGAGGTATGTGCTGAACACAGCCAGGAGAGAAGACAGCCATGTCTTTTTGACCACACTGACAGAACTGTGCCTTCCACATCATTTCTTCTCGTCACCCTCCACATCCTTCTCTCTTCTCGTCTCTCTCTTTCCCCCATCTCTCCTCTCCTCACTCTGTCTCTGTCTGTCTGTCTTCCTGTCTGTCTTCGTCTGTCTGTCTGTCTGTCTGTCTGTCTGTCTTCCTCTTCTCTCTCTCTCTCTCTCTCTCTCTCTCTCTCTCTCTCTCTCTCTCTCTCTCTCTCTCTTCTCTCTCTCCTGTTATCATTTAAGTCTTTCAGAAGAGGAGGGGGGGCAAGAGTGATCTATGTATGTGGCGTTGATTTATCTTTTTTTTTAATTGTTATTGTTGTTGTTGTTGGCTTTTTTCCCCGGCTTTGTACTCTTTGGGAGTTATATATAATTCGCATTCTGTCTGATTCATCACACCAGGAATCATTGTCTAATCGTAATTTCACACAGATTGAGAAGTTGTGTGTGTGTGTGTGTGTGTGGTGTGTGTGTGTGTGTGTGTGTGTGTGTGTGTGTGTGTGTGTGTGTGTGTGTGTGTGTGTGTGTGTGTGTGTGAGTGCGTGTGTGTGTGTTGTTGTTGTTGTTTTTGCTTTTATCCAAGTGCTTCACCCTCTAGGCAGCCATACCTCGACTTTACAGGACTTGTTGTTCTTTGGTAAAGGATACAGGTTGTAGTGGCACGGGATGGGTCAGTGGTCAGAGCATTCGCTTTTCCCCAGCTAAGGTTAAGCAGCATTGGGTGTGGTAACAATATGGATGGGTGACGTTTGCACGCCTTGGCTCCAGTACAGCTCCTCAGTTCACCCAGCTGTAAATGGATACCTGCCGTCTTTAGAGCCAGGGAAGATACAAACAGCAAGAGAGAGGAGATGGATGCCGCCCTCAATATGCTGGCCCCTGGAGAAGCTAAGGCCGCTGACACCTCGCTCCCTATTGACCACACAGGTTAATGGATACCTTTACCTTTTAGGGGCTATATGCCTAGAAACTTATCATTGGGAGAGGACAGTCTCAACATAACTTGCCTAAAGCATAACAACAGGTTAATGTAGGTAAATACCTGACCGAGCTTTTGGATTGAAGCCAAGAAAGCAGGTGTTTTAGACGTCCTTAATTAAGCTGAGGGGACTGAACAGGTGGTGTCTTGCTATGTCCTCTCAGATCAGGCACCACTGAACACAACCACAGTGACCCAGCAGCAGTGCGGGGCCCCTCTGGCTGGTGGCTCCCCTGCAGCCTGACAATGGTGAGCTCCCTTGAAACTTCCGACCCTGAGGATGCGACATAACGAACAGTGGCGGGGCTGTGTTGGACAGACTGGACTGAGAGGCGTGGGAACAGCAGGGCGGGCTTGTTTCAGAAGATGTGGCAGCAAAACATAAGAAAATATCAACATAAACCCTAAGCTGACAGTTTGGGGGGATCATCACACCAGTGAATCCTTGTCAAATCGTAAGTGCACACAGATTGAGAAGTGTGTTGTGTGTGTGTGTGTGTGTGTGTGTGTGTGTGTGTGTGTGTGTGTGTGTGTGTGTGTGTGGTGTTGTGTGTGTGTGTGTGTGTGTGTGTGTGTGTGTGTGTGTGTGTGAAGCTGGTATTAATTCTAAGCGGGTATTAATCCCTATGAAGCTGGTATTATTTCTTTTCTCAACGCACTTGTAAATAATTTGGAATAGGTCATAAGACAAAGTCCAACGTCACACGCATACACAGCGTCATGCACTGATCACCACGTAGGACGGATGGGGGGAGGGGGAGGGGGGGCCTGGTTGTCAGAGCGTTGCGCATTGCGCTCGCCATCTGACGGCCAAGTTCCTTGCCCGTTCCAGGGAATTTCTCCCCCCTCCCCCCCGCAACACCAGGTAAAAACTGTCTGAAGATTTGTTGCTACTATATCTAGCTTCCCAGGCTTCACACCAACTGAACTGAAAAGTGGTATCAAGAACTACTGCACATAAAAAGTAAATAAAGTACACATGCTTATGACTTGCTTGTATATTCTGCTGAAGTCTGTTTTGTATGAGAAATATAGTTAGATGTGGGACAAAAGTACTCTGCATCATCTTATAGCAACTTGTTACTTATACTACAGGTATTAGATTCACTATGCATTGTGTATCGGTGCTTATTAACTTTTATATATGAAACACCTAGTCAGAATTGAAAATTAGAGAGAAAGAGAGAGATGGTGAGAGAAAGATTTGAATTGAATTGAATTGAATAAATTTTATTTAAAGAGGGTAATGGTATAAGCAAACATGTTTTAAGCTTTTATAAAGAACAAAACCAACTCAGAGGAAGAAGAAGAGAGAGAGAGAGAGAGATGAGAGAAAGAGAGAGAGAGAGAGAGATGAGAGAGAGAGGAGAGAAGAGAGAGAGAGAGAAGAGAGGAGAGAGAGAGAAGACAGAAGAAGAGAGAGCAGAGAGAGAGAAGAGAGAAGAAGAGACAGAGAGACAGAAGAGAGAGAGACAGAGACAGAAGAGAAGACAGACAGACAGACAGACAGACAGACAGACAGACAGACGGGACAGACAGACAGACAGACAGAGGATGTATTGAATAAAACTGCCATGTCAGATGATCATATACACTTTCCCAAAACGATCCTCTTTTTGACACCCCCCCCCCCCCCCCCCAAACAAAAAAAGAAAATGATGACAGTATGCTCCACAGAGACCTGAAGCTTGAAGCTGAAGTAATGTTTTCCCCTTGTTTCCTGCTAAACAACAATCTGGGGCATGAAGACATGCACACACTTAGGGCAATGATGGCACTGTTCGTGTGTCATACCCGTAGAAACGGTTTTGAAAAGTTACACACCACTCCACAACAACAAGGCCAGGCTGCAGATTTCTGCTGAAACTTGCAAACACTTAGCACTGGAATAAACCCATCGGAAGAACAGATTCTGATCCTTAGAGGCCTACTGGTAATGCAGATGTGGTATAGAGAACATCGTCCTGTCAGTTTTCAAAAATGATGCCTTGGCCTTCCTTGTAGGATAGGATTTTTAACGTTTTGGTTGTGAGAAGTTTCCTTTTATAATCTG
>CM060343.1:10064542-10067042 GCA_030674155.1 Stramonita haemastoma
AAAAAAGTAACAGACTAGACTTCCTTGGCTGTTCCTTGTCCTGTTTTTCTGTTTGTTCGTTTGTTTGCCTACTTGTTTATCTGCATGCTTACGTCCCTTTCACCGCCACACCTTAGTTACTTCACACTCTCTTTCAACTCACTTTTGCCAAGATGGCGTCTTGTCGCATGCTCACTAACATCCGCTTTAAAATCTTTTAAACATACTAAACAAAGTTTAGCCCCCTCAAGCAAGTCTTTTCAATGAGGTCTGCTTTCTTCATTGCACCTATTTATCAAAGGCAGTGTCTTTCCTGATTATCTGCACAACACACTCTTAAAGATGGCCACTAATGAGTTCACTGACGTCATTACCACGACGTTTTGCCCTTCTCCTTTCACTGGAGAGAGCGTGCGTGCGTGTGTGCGTGCGTGCGTGTGTATGTGTATGTGTGTGTGTGTGTGTGTGTGTGTGTGTGTGTGTGTGTGTGTGTGTGTGTGTGTGTGTGTGTGTGTGTGAACCACGGGCGGATTACTACAGGTGCAGGGTGGTGTTTGTATCGTGAGTATTGCCAGTTAAATGGAGTGTAGGTTTCCGGGTGTATTTTGGTTTGTATCACGTAAGAAAGGTTCAAGGGATGGGAGCGAGTGGGGCAGTGTTGTTGTGCTTATTTGTGAGGAAAACTTCTTTTGTTGTTGTTTAAAAGTATGGGTGTTTACACAATGAGAGACAGACAGAAGACAGACAGACAGACATACATACAGACAGAAGACAGACAGACAGAAGACAGGCATACAGACAGACAGAAGACAGACAGACAGACAGAAGACAGACAGACATACAGACAGACAGAAGACAGACAGACAGGCAGTCAGACAGACAGACAGACAGACAGACAGACAGACAGAAGACACACAGAAAGGCAGACAGACAGACAGACAGAAGACAGACAGAAAGGCAGACAGACAAACAGACAGAGACAAAGACAGAGATGGAAAGAGTGACAGACGGACAGATAGACAGACAGGCAGACACAGACATAGAGAGAGGGGGGGGAGAGAGGGGGGGAGAGAGGGGGGGGGAGAGAGGGGGGGGAGAGAGGGGGGAGGGAGAGGGGAGAGAGAGGGGGGGGGGAGAGAGAGAGAGAGAGAGACAGACTGACAGAGAGAGAGAGAGGGAGGGAGGGAGGGGGGTACTCGAACAATAATACAAATTTTTTTTTTTTTAACCGCCGTGGTACTGGACGATACACATCAAATGACATACAATGTCCTCTCACACACTTGAACACAGCACTCATTCACTTTATGATCAATCTCCAGACTACTGACCAGATACATGCAACATGGAGAACTTCATACCTGATTTAGCGGCAGCAGCAGCAAAGTCCAGACTAAAAGACTTACAAGATACACACAACAACAGTGCTTCAAAACTAGTTCAGTATAGTTTTAAAAAACACATTTTCAATTTTTCGTTAATTTTTTTTAATGTTAATTAATGTATACAATTTTATGACGTTCCGCTTTTTATTACATACATGCAGCTTAGTGAAAGTAACTATCTTTTGCGGCTGTATGTTAGGCACATTTTTATTAATAAACAATCTGACTGAATGAAAGATTCTTTGATTGTCATGGTTGAGGGGTGGACGAATTGATTGATTAGTTTATTGGTTGGTTATTTTACAATCACTGAACTTTGGGATCTGAGTGTGGACAAAAGATTCAAGCTAGTTCATGTCATCCTATTAGGTTTGTTTTGTTTACCTTATCATCTAGCCACTAACAACCAGCTTGTTCATATATTTCTTCTTCTGTCTCTGTCTCTGTCTCTCTCTCTCTCTCTCAGCAAAACAAAACAAAACAAAATAAAACAAACAAACAAACAAAACTTCTTATGACCCCGCTGATTATGCCCCTTAGTTGCGCTCTGTGGGTGAAAACATGACGAAAGACAACTCAACCTTCCTTAATTAACCAGGGCAAAGGGTCAACACACACCGACCTTTGACCTTCATCTGCTTCCGTCACTTCCCTTCCTGTCAGGTACACTCTACAAAGACAAAGCCTGGGAAACGTTAACCCTTTCCCTTCAGAATGCTTCAGTAAAGGGGTGAGAGCCAAAGCCATTTGCACGGAACCAGCAATTACAGCAGTGCTGTTTGTTCAAGAGGCTGGTCTGTTAGCAGCAAACAAAAAAGTGTGCCTGCACAAAATAGACGTTATTTGGAATCCTATGAGGGTGGTGGAATCTGCCGGGCAGAAAGTTGGACAATGATGCTGTGATTGCTGCTAGGATTGAAGATTGAAAGAAATAACACAAGAAGTAGATCAAGTGTGTTTGGTCATATATATATATTTGTATATCTATCTATCTATCTATCCATCTATCTACCTACTACTACCTACCTACCTACCTACCTACCTACCTACCTACCTATCTATCTATCTATATAGAGAGAGAGAGACGGGGGGGGGGAGAGGGAGACAGAGAGATATAGAGAGACAGAGAAACAGAG
>CM060343.1:10072042-10097042 GCA_030674155.1 Stramonita haemastoma
ACTCTCCTGTTTATGTTGTTTCTATATTGCACCATCCTGTTTATGGTGTTTCTATATTGCACCATCCTGTTTATGGTGTTTCTATATTGCACCATCCTGCTTGTGGTGTTTCTATATTGCACCATCCTGCTTGTGGTGTTTCTTTTCCCCCAAACTAAAGACAACAAGGGCCTCCCCACTGGCCTGACACGTCAGGTGCTTCATAGCACCGCCACGCGTTTTAGCTCATAAATATGATAGACAATAGTTGCTGTCTGAGCGTTAGATGGAGAGGAAAATGTCTTCGTGGTCAGTGGGGCTATGTACCACATGAAATGAAATGAAATCAAATGAGTGTGCCACCACAAGCCAGAGCCATAAAACTGTTCATTTTATTTCATTTTCATTTATTTAGTTTACGCCAATCTGTGTAACTTGTTTGATGTGAGCGAAGAAGGTTACGGGGAGGGAGGAGGACGATAGGTTAGGAAGGGGTTTAAAGAGGGGGAGGGGGCTATTTGAGGGTGATAGGGTGGGGGAGGGGAGAGATTGAGGAGTGGGGGACAGATTAAGGAGGAGAAGGAAAATATATAGCGCATAGCAAAAGATTAACTAATGATAGAGAGACGCTTTTTTAACGCTTTAACGCTTTAACAGTTTATTGTCATTTCCCAACTGGGCCTTTTGACAAGGGAGGTAGCACCAATACTTTATGAAACAGTAAACAAAAAGTGAAATAATTGTATGATCAGTACAATCACCTAGAACATACAAAGAAAAGAAAAAAAATCAAACTGAAATGCAATAAGAATTATCCATTCGACCATCCATTCAAACTATATGTGATATTAACCTTTTCTTTTTGAATAAGCTTACTTAAGAATACATTGCTCTTTAAAGTGACTATATATATATATATATATATATATATATATATATATATATATATATATATTATATATATATATATATATATATATATATATATATATATATATATATATATTGAATCAATTGGCACTGACATGTCTTTGTCTCAATTTTTGTGCCTCTGCGATAAACTTAGCTACAGCTTTAATCACATGTTCATTTTCAGACGACAAAATAGAAACAATATCTTGAATTTCTGCTGATTGTAGACTTAGAAAATTATGTTTACTTCGTACAGTTTCATATGCTTTACATTGACATAAAAAATGAATTTCATTATCAACATTATGACCACATAATGGGCATGGTAATTGTATGGATGTCTCAGTCTGGAACCATCTTTTGTTAGCATTGAAGCCCAATGTTCTTAACCTGAATCGAGTATAATTAATCCTATGCCATTTATCAGTGATTATTTTGATATATTTTTCTGTTTGAAAGACAGATTTAAAGGAAAAGAACCAGCTATATTTACTTTTACTTTCCATATCTGAGTGCCAGTTTTGTTTAAAAGAGCAGATAAGCCTATCTTTAAATTCTGAAAGAATCTGACACTCATTACCTACTTCCTGAGACATCCACACAATCTGTGGGCCATGTTTATTTAAAGCCATGTTCCGACAAAACTCTTTTAACTTGGTAAGCCCAGTTCTCCTTACCCAACTCCATCTGTATAATCAACATATCGTATGACTGTCTGCATAATCGTGTTTGTGGAAGTTTCAACAACTTTAACCAATGCTTAATACATTTCACAAAGGTTCTTATATATAAGGGATATCTTCTTGTTTCCCCATAAAGTACAGTATTTGATGAATGTATTGGCACATTTAAAAAACGTTTCATGGCAAATGTATGAACTTTTTCCATTTGCATATTTACACATAATCCCCATATTTCTGCAGCGTATGTAAGTAACCGTTCAATCTGTGTATCAAATAATTTCCAAAACAGGGAACAGTCTATCGAATTCAGCTTTCGTAATGTTTTTAGAATTTCTATTACACCTTTTTTCCCCTTCCTACAAGATTCCTGCCATGCAAAATTTAGACTTAGTCTTGTTGAAAACATCATTCCTAAATATTTATACGTATTAACTATTTTGACTTCAACATTTCCATAAAACCATTTCTCGCGTACTGATAGATGTCCACCCATTCAAAAAACAATAATATTTGTTTTGTCCATATTCACTGTTAAATCAAAACGATCTGCCTCCTGTTTTAAGATATTTAACTGATGTTGTAAACTGATAACAGTATCAGACAGAAGGATAATATCATCAGCAAAAAGTAATAAAAACACTTCGATTGCTCCCGGAATTATTTGAATACCGTGTTTTCCTTTTTTGATAGCTCAATAGCTAGTTCATTTATGAAAAACGAAAACATTTGTGGGCTTAAAATACAACCCTGCTTCACTCCCTTGGGACATTCAAAGAAATCAGAATATTCATTACCTGCCCGCACACACGCTAAAACAGAACTATAAATAGATCTAAGCGCCGTATATAGTTTACCATTTACCCCGTTTTTTCGTAGTACATGCCACAATATATTTCTATTCACAGAATCGAAGGCCTTTCTAAAGTCTACAAAAGCAACGTATAATTTTTTACTGGAAAGCAAATGTTTTTGAACAAGAGAGTAAAGAGTAAATATATGATCCACAGTGCTGTACTTTGCTCTAAAGCCCGCTTGCTCTTCAATTAATTTTTCTTCGTTATCTGCCCATTGAGTTAATCTCTTATTTAGAATCTGAGTATAAAGTTTACTTAATATACTGGTTAGAGCTACTCCACGATAGTTATCTGTATTATTTATATCTCCTTTTTTATGAATCGGAATTATTACTGACTTTGCCCATTCTAAAGGGAAAGCACCACTTTCAAACAGATGGTTAAATAACTGAACGAGAAAAGTAATTACAGTGGAGTTTGCGAATTTGAGCATTTCTCCAATTATTTTATCAGGACCAGCACTTTTTCCTGTTTTTAAATGTTTAATGGCATCAAAAATCTCATTCTGAGTTATAGGATTGTTAAATAAAGGTTCAAACATTTCATCTTCTTGTAGCACATCTACATTCTCTCGTGTTTCTGCACAATTGAAGTCATTAAAAACCTTCAAAAAATGATCATACCATTGTTGAATAGTTATATCGTTATAAACTAACGACTTGCGGTTAACAGATCTTATAACAGACCAGAATGTTTTTGAATCCTTAGAAGATTCTTTAAGTTTTATCCTCATTTGTTTTACAGAGTTGAAATCTTTTTAATAATCTTTTAACTTCTTGTTTCTTTTGTTCACATTCAGCATCAAACGAATCGTTACATTTTTTTCTACCTTTTCTAACTGTTCTAACCATGCATGCAGCAGCCCTACATAATGCTTTTACAAACTGATCTAAGCTGACATTTACATCTGTGTTCAATAGTTGGGAAGCTGTTTGTATGCTTTCTTGAAACTCTGCACTATCAAGCTCATGTTTATATATATCTACATAATCTACTGACCAAATTATTTTTTCCACACTGTCTTGTTCTCTACTTTCACTGTTAATACATCCATCATCTACTTTCCATGTTGTTTCAACTGGGAGGTGCCATGAATAAACACACTCCCCAATACATAAATCAAAACATGATAACATTTCACTAGGAACAAGAAAATAATCAATCACGCTGCATCCATTAGGAGACACAAAGGTATACTCCCCCTCCCTATCCCCTTTACAGCAGCCATTCAGAATCCCCTTGTCAAACATAAAGCATAAATCTAACAATGACCTGCCAAAATTGTTCATGGTGTCATCTTTGGAAGCACGCACACAAAATTCATCATTCATACTGTCATATTCAACATCTTCCAAATAGTTTGACATCACTTCAAGGTCAGCTTGTTCTTGACCTGTCCTGGAATTCAAGTCTCCTATTATCATGAAATGAAAGTCATCTTTTTGAAAATACTGCAATAAGGCTTCCTCTAATAATATAACACCATCTTTGATTAGTTTTTCATTGTAAATAGGACCACCTTCTGGCACAATATAACACCCTATCAAAATAACATCTTTATCTAAATTGAAAATATATTTGTTTATTCTAATAGCAATAGTGTTGTCACATTCTATTTTAATTTCTTCGACATTTTTTTTTTAAGTCTTTCTTACTAATAAAAGCACTCCTCCAGAATTCCTTCCATGATGTGAGAGTTTTTGCGCAGGAACGTAAAACTTTATATAATCAAGAAAAACACCACTGTAATCAAAATTAGAATCAAGAAAAGTCTCTGTGAGGCAAACAAAATCGAACTTATTCACATAGTTTATAAAAGATACATCTCTTAATTTACTGTACAGATTTTCGACATTATAATTTAAGAATGTCCATTGTCTTGGATGGCCGGGCCTGTCCTAGCTTTTTCTTAAGCTGCTAGGGCGCTGACTCTTGCGACTGTTCTTGTTGTCACTGGACACTTTGCCGCGAGCAGACGACTTGCGCGGTGGGTTACGCAGGAAATCCCGCATACCCGTCTGCTGGTAGGACAGCGGCCCGTCACGTGCAGCACGCCCGTCACTAGTTGTAGAATGCGCCACGTCACAGCGAGGGGAACCCCCGCCAACCATTGCTGAGCTATGACGTTCACCTCGCGGAGTCGCCCCATGGTCGCTATGGTAACGCCCGCCTGCACTGCCTCCGATGTCGTCACTCCTGCGCTGGTCCCGTGCTGCACGTGCCACAGAGGCAGAGGCGGTCTTCTGTCCGCTGCCAGGGTGGTGCGTCCCTCTGACGTCACACCCCCTCTGCCGGTGAGGAAAGGGGAATTCCCACTGGGTTGTGAGAAGGGGACAGGGGTGGAGGACTGCTGTGCACCCCCACTCTCCACCACCTCTGCGTAGGACCGGGGGTCTGGAATGCTGGGCCCGATCACCATCTGCCCCCTGTGGAAGTACGCCCTCTTCCCCTCCCTGTGTGCTGCAGCCACCATCTGCGCCTGTGCCCTGGTCAAGTCATTGGCAACCCTGACACCTTCATCTTGCAATTTCTGCCGTAGGTCTTTGCCGGTGAGAATGTTCATTTTGTCCTTCCACCTGCTGAACTTCGCGATCATAGGCCTGGGCTGTCCATCACGTGCCTGTCCTGTTCGGTGTGCCCGAGCTATGTCGTCCACAGTCCAGGTCTTGTGGTCATCCACTCTGTTCAGCACGTCGATGACAGACTGAGCACATGAATCGTGAGACTCTCTGACAGTCTGTTGAGGTATGCCAAACAATCGCAAGTTGTCTCTTCTTGAAAAGTCTTCCAGTCTGTCGGTATCTGTTTTTAATTGTTCGATTTCTGACTTCAGATCTTTGATGGTATCATTCAGTTCCTGCATATCTTCTCTGTCTTCATTTCTCTCTTCAAACAGCTGGTGAATATCTTGTGTAATGTCTGTGACTGTCCCTGTCAACTCTTTTTGTTCTCTTTCCCGTCTGTCACATCTTAGATTTATTTCCTCACACTGTTGTTTCACTTGTCGAAGTTCGTTCTTTATTTCACCTAGATCATTCCTGATGACACAAGTCTGCTCTGAGAATTGCTGCTGTATGTTCTGCATTATACAGTTCATTAGATTGCTGGCTTCAATTGGTGAGATCATTTGTGACTCTGTTCTGTCTTTAGCATCCTTCTGTTCATCAGTGTTTGGCCCTGGGTTGGTTTCCACGTCGCCGCTTAGCAACAGCCTGCGCAGGGAGAAGGCAGCGGGCTGCACACAACAGGCCACGAGAAGCACGGGCACGTGCAATCCGGACTGACAGGCTGGCCCACTGTCACTGTCACACACATCTGACATCTCCTGCCACGCTGTCCCTTTTGAAAACGTATTTGATTTTAACCAGGCACAGTCAGATGGCACAAATTCAATAAAGTTCCTTGCCAGACAGTTGACCATAGAAATCAGCATAGCACAGCATACAAAACTCACAACGACATCAGCCGATGTCAGGTGTGTCACCGTGACCCTATCTCCGTTCAACCGTGAAGAGTCAGGAGACATCTTTTTATAGCAGTGTGACATTCGTTGACATTTTGCACCAAACATGCCTATTGCAGCCCTCCACATCACCAAGTCGACCATTTTAAGGTCGTTTCATGTACTGATGTTCTTTATATAAATTGCAGCACAAGTAGCACTTTGAAATAATCCTTTAAGGCGTTGTGGCACACACAGTTTTACGCCACACTTCACATGCACTGCCACCCGGACGCCATGTTCTATCGTCCCCCTAATGAGAGAGAGAGAGAGAGAGAGAGAGAGAGAGAGAGAGAGAGAGAGAGAGAGAGAGAGAGAGAGAGAGAGAGAGAGAGAGAGAGAGAGAGAGAGAGAGAGAGAGAGAGAAGAGAGAGAGAGAGAGAGAGAGAAGGTGCACATATAATATCGAAACTGGCACAGTCAAATTCAATTACTGTGCCTTTCTTTTCAAAACTATAATAGGCAACAGGAAGTTACGATGGACAAAAATGAAACCGCAGTTTTCACTTTGACATGTCATTATTTTGAGAATATTTCAAATGATAGAGATCACCCAATATTTCCTTAATTATTTTGTTATATGTATGTTTACAAGGACGGTATGTAAGGCTTGGCTTGGCTTAGAATCTGTATTTTGTGTAATACACACACGTACACACATACGCACGCACGCACGTACGCACACACGAACGCACACACGCACACACACACACAACTGCATACACACAACTGGATACACACTTGGACTGGATGTAGAAAAGCACATGAGTGCTTATTCCATTATTCTCGCTATAAAAGAATAAATAAATAAATAAAATAAAATAAATAAATACACACACAACTGCATACACACAATGACTGAACGTAAAAAAACACATAGGTGCTTATTCCATTAGCCCCCCCCCCCCCCCCACACACACACACTTTAAAGCGCAAAGCCTGGGTAAGTAAGTATGGAGGGCAAGCTGTTACCCATGCAGCAGACCCTTCCCCCCTCTCCACGCCACTGGAATGATCCATTGGAAAGGCAATGACCGATACGAATGGTTCCAGTACCGTCGCAGGAGCCGCCAGAACATTGCCATATACAGACCCGAGCCACCCTGGGGACTCCAATTCCCAGATTTTTCCTCCGGGAAGGTGTCGAAACACGACACCTTTGTGCATGCTGTTTTTTTATTATAACAATTTTGTCATCCGCTCCTACCGGCACACGATGGCCTGCTCTTTCAAAATGCGGAACGAGGTTTTAACGTGTGCGCAAGATGTTCTGCGTGTGTTCGCACACGGGGCATTTATAGTCTCATCCGAATGACTTTGACATTCAGTTCAACTTTTTCGTCAAACTGGGAAGAAAGGGCGAGGCTGGATACGAACCCAGAACCTCACGGTTTACTTGTTGGCAGGCGAACGTCTTAACCATCCTGCCACCTTCCTTTCTGACGACTACTCACAAAAAAAATGTATACTGCATGCAGAGCCTATATCCTACATGCTTCTCAGCCTAAATTCAGATATATATTTCCTATTTCGGGTTAGCTAAGAGACAGGCACTGTGGCCTGTTGGATAAGACGACGGACTTGTGGTCTGTATGTTCTTAGTGTCCTGGGTTCGAATTTCAGTGGGCGTTTTCCTAATACAGTAGTTGTCAAAATAATGCACATAAAAAAAACAAAAAAATCTGTGCATGGAGGGTGAAGTAAAGTTAGGGGAAATAACCAGCCGCCACGGATTTCGGACTGGAAGGTCGCGGGTTTGAATCCCATATAAACCATAGGGATTTTTCGGAGCCCTACCCAGAGTGGGTGTGCTGTGGGCTCAGTGGGGAGACTGTGACCACACAGTTGAGCGTCATCCACTTTCTGGATGCGAATTTAAGAGTGTTTCTCTAATAACCTGACCAACACCAATACTGCAGGTATCTGTATCTCTGGGGCCTGGTTGATGCCAGTATGATATTATGATAGTAACACCGCAGAGTTGAGTACAACCCTGTCAAGAAGTCTCCAAAGTGGATGCACTTCCACAGCAGCATCATTACATCATTACCATTATCATGCAATAATAAAAATTGCCCCTGATTCGGTAGCCCCCCTTGCTCTGGTCTCATCGTGACCTCAGATTCGGTGTCCCCATACGCTTCTGTGCCTGTGGTGAGCTTGTGTCAAAGCTTTTCGGGTTAGAGGTTCGCGGAGGGGAGACGACTGAGAAGGGGAGGAGGTGGTAGAGGGGTGGAGTATAGGAGGGGCAGGTGTAGGGAGGTGGATTTATGGAGGAAAGAGATGGGGGGGGAGGACGATGAGTATGATGGAGGACGATGAGTATGATGGAGTAAGAAGAAGACACAGAGACACAGACAGTCTCTCTCTGTCCCTCTCTCTATCAGAGAATAGTAAAACACGGGTTCAAGCTCAAAGCCAAACCTGGCGGTTTGGCCCCGAATCTTGAACCCGTGTTTTACTATTCTCTTATGTAGCCACACACCAAAAAAAACATCAATATGTAAGGCAAACTAGCTGCCGGCAGCAAACCAGATCAAAAGATGCTGTGTATTAAAATGTACTGCCTGTCAAGTACCTGCTAGAAGTCAAAGGTCATTTTTTTAACTGCTACAAACATAGCAAGTAGGATTATCTGTTTTTAATACCAGTTTACAAAACTTATTATTCTTTAGCTGTTGTTTAATCTTATCTCTCTCTTCTTTTGTTTCAATTACATCATTCTCACACAAACATTCATCAAAACTATTTCTGTCCTTTGTATAGAACAACACAACCGTTTTAAGCTGTTCTCTAAAGTCTTTTAACACTGAATTATATTTTTGAGTTAACACCCACACACTAACTCCGGCATGTCTTCCACTAAAAGCTAGCTTAGATAGAGTCTTTCTTTTTTTAATCATGTCTTGCTCGGCTGAACAATCATCTAATATAAACAATGTTTGTGTCCCCTCAAATAGTTTGTAAAAATGCTCTAAGTAATCGCTTAATCTGTTGCTTGGATCAACCAAATAAACTTCATCATCTAGCCATACAAATTGTCTTTCCTTGTATGTTTTATTATACTTCAATGTTGTACAGAATATTACTATATGTTCAAAGTGATTACTGTATATTGTTTGTAAAAGATCAAGAACAAATATTGTTTTTCCACACCCTGTTTGTCCACAAATTAAGGAACAATGAGGATCTTTCGTTAAAAACTTTAAATCTTCCATTTTAATACACAGCATCTTTTAATCTATTGTCTTCAATATTCAACTGAGCATCAGATACCACATACAGATGAATATTAACTGGCTTGTCTTCTTCTTGCTCCTTAAAGATCTGAATAGTTATTCCTTCAGATCCATTTTCAATTCTTCTGCCGCTACCATGCAACTTGTTGTCTTCAGTTGTTCTAAGGTCTAACCACAAAGCATATTTAAATGTTAAGTATTCTTCAAGTCTAACATCATGAAGATGAAGGTCTTTACTGACTATATCAGCTCTTGGATCTTTTAGTCGTCCGCCAGCAAAAAATTTTCGTGCTTCATCAAAATGTTGATATGGCAAAAGCCCGCTTGCATACACCTGGTTTGGTTGACCTTCAATCGTGCATGTTAACTTTGATATTTTGGGATTGTAGAAACGTTCACTTAATCTTTGGTATGGTTTTCTTACATCTTCAAACAGCATCAAAATACCTTTCATTGATCTCGCAGGCGTGTTAAGGTTTAAATTCCAAATAGTTTCAGCCCTACTTTTTTGTAATGTGCTGTGATGTAGTACTCTCTCATAATAAATTGCTAACCTTGACTGATACTGCTGTGCAATCAGTCTTGCTAGTTCAGCATGATGAACAATCTCAAACTCTAATGAGATGTCAGAAATTGTATACTTTGCTGAAGTATTCGCTGATTTTATTACCCGACTATAATCATTAAATGTTAATTCGTATGACAACCTGTCTTTTAGCGCTCCTTGATAATAAGGTAAATGTGTGTTCAGCAGTTCAAAGTCTAGTGGTATGCAAAATCTGTTAGCATATACTGCAGCAATAGCCTGATCTTTAGTGTTTTCTGCAGCATCTCCAGCACCTATTCTATGTTTAATACCTTTGTCGTCCTGTATTCCCTGGTATACACGATCTTTTCTTTCATTTGCAGTTAACCAGAGATCACAGTAGATTAAAAAGATGTCTGAATTGTTTAGAGATAACACTTCTCTGCCTTCTAGTTTAATAGTAATTTTTTTGACAATTGCCCTACCCAAGTTATTAACCACAGTTCTGTTGGCATCGTCTTCTGATTCAAGGTCTATTTTAAATGCAACCCTTGCCGTGCCTGGCACGATCACATCATTTGCTCCAAGATTAGGAAATCTAATGGTTAAAATTTGATCTTGGTCTATTGTTGATGGATTATTGCTTATGACAATAGACTGCCTAATGCCCTTTACACCAAGAGGTTCTTTCAGTCTTCTGTGCGGATCAAGTATTGTACCATATGATTGTGCCATTGTTTTTAAATCTTAGATATAAAATTTAATTATTAAAAATATGGCAGGCATAGATGAAGACTATGATGTTTTTGAACCTGGTGATGATATGGGTGAAGCTGTTCCTACTCGTTCACAAACAATTCGACGTGAACTGGCAGAATCTAAAATAAGATCATTTTATAATAGTATAGGTCAAGATCTACCTGAAGTACTTGATCCTAATGACTTTGAATTACGAGAGGGTAACCACTTATTTGTAAAGAATGATCAAGGAAATTTTGTGCAGCTAACTACTAGACCAGACTCCACAAAGTTTTTAAAAAAGAGTACAATTAAAAGCAGGCTGAGTACTAGTGACCAAAGGCGATTGAACATTATTTCAAGTTCAGAAGTAAGACAATCTGCCATTGCCAACCTTCAGAAAACGTTGCAAGATTTACCAACGGACAGACAAGTTCAGTCTGTTCCTCTTAAAGACCTAAGTAGAGCGGCAGATGAATTAATTCAAGAAACAAGTTTTATTGAACCCCAAGAAGAAACAGCATTAAAAACAATCCATGATCCACCACTACCAATGAGAGAAATAGTAGCCCTCAATGAATCACTACAAACCATCAGAGGAGAACTAATAAACAATCTTGCTAAACTGGGCGAGCTAGACGAACATATAAACAGAGAAAAACAAAAGCTTGCTGATGCAGACGACCTCAACTTAGATCAAGACGTCAAAAACAGAATACAACAGAGACTAAGAGATCTTGAACAAGAGAGGGCTACAAGATTAGAAGTACTATCTGTAAATCGTGAACAATTACGGACCCAAGTAAACAGAATAAGAGAAACCATTCAAAGAATTTTGTATGAAGACACAACTCTTGCTGAGCGCATAAGAACATTGTTTAGAGAACAAGGAATCACAATAGCAAGTGTTTTAACAGCAATGGGTTTTGCTATAAGTACTTTAGTGTATGCTTTAACTGGTGGTTCACACACGCTGCCAGTGCCACCAACGCCCCCTACACCTTCAGACAAATCATGGTTTAAAAAACAATTAGAGCATCTAAAAAATCTTTTACAAAAATTAGCAGCTAAAGCAATTGATGCCCTGCCAGGTATACTGGGCACAATTGTAAGCTGGATTTTGTCTACTGCAAGCAAAGTAGTTGGGTTTATGGCTGACCACTTATGGACATTAGCTGTTTTAGTCACTGGATTACTTCTTAGTAAAATAAAGGGCAGCTAATCCTATAAAAGTTAACCCAACAACAAGTGCTACTTTTTCAGATTCATGAGCATCATTATTAATTTTTTTAATGGGGTCTCTGCTTTGCCTTGGTATACTTTGTACAGGCCTTGGTATACTTTGTACTGGATCAGAATTTATATCTATATTTTTGCCAAGTTTTTGGTCATCGCCTGCAACAAGGATTTCATTATTATAATTTATTATTGTTCCATTTGAAGCCCAAGATCAGAAGGCAGCATGTATAAACCAATGCCAACAGCAAAGTCTACTTTTGATCTTGCATATCTTAAAACATCTTGATATCGTTTAATACTAGATGGTAAATCAACTGTTGAATTTATTGCATCTTCTAAATTGGCTAAGTACTGTTTTTGTGCATCGAACCCCGTGCTCTGATCCATTATGTTTGATCTTGTTTGTGCTTGTGAACCCAGCAAACACCATACATAAGTACGAATAGAATCGTTTATTCGTTCTATACCAGCCCTAGTAAATCCGTTGCTTTGATCTAAGATAAATGTGGTCCATGCGTTTTTATGTTCTTGCACTATTGACCCCAAACGAACAGCTGTGCCTGAACCAAAGGAAGTATGTCCTGGCCAATAGTCAAAATTATATATTCTGTGTGCCCCCCATAAATAAAGAGAACCCATGCCGTGATTATGATCTAACTTTTGTCTAAAGTCTGCTTTAAACGCAACGCCAAATTCATTACAAATACGTTCAAAAGCCTTCATATCCATTCTGTTGTTGAAAGGATTAAAGGACTTGTCATGGGGTAATGGTACTTGGAGTTCAGATAACAAACGCCTGAACTGATAATAAAAATGAAACCTGTACACCGACCTAACCAACAGGTTATGGTGATTTAAGTGGTTTGCATATGATACCCCACATCCAGTTGTTGCGCAATACATAGCAAAGTTTAATTGATTTTGATAAAACTGCATAGGATGACTAAGCCACATCGTTGCTATGCCATCGTTTTTGATAGGGGGATTTAAATATTTATTTAGCGGGCTACTTACTTTTACTTTAAAACTCTCTGACTGATTCACTGCAACAACTAAACTATTGACTATTAAGTTTTTAGGATTACCCACAGCGCCAACTGCATATTTTGCTTCCTTGTTATATTTGAACACATTCATTTTTTTTATGTAATATTTAAAAATGTTCATAACTTTAACAAACCAAGGACCTATTGCTTTAGATTATCCGCTTGATAACAATCATGGAAACTTGCAAGCAGCTCTACACGAAATTGTTTACAAAGTTAAATGGTTTAATATAAGCAGGGAAAAAGAAAACAATTGGGTTCAAAGATTAGATCGCCATGGAAATGTACGAAGTCTTTTGACCATACCAGATGGTTATTACGGATTTTGCACTCTTAAAGAAATACTAAGTGACTATGGAGTTGATCTAAAACTTAATGATGCAAACCTAAAAATAATGCTAACATTAAAACCGGACCCAGATCTTCAACCAGAAACCTTTAACTTTGCAGGAGCCCTAGCTAAAATGTTAGGGTTTCAAACTAGTAATAAACCAATATATGCACTTATAGGTGTTCAAAAGAATAACACTTTCGAAGGAGAAAATCCCATTGACCTTGCAATCAATTCATTGATGCATATACACCTAGACCAACTAAACACTAATGAAAACTTGTACAATGGCCGACCATCAACTATTCTGAGAGTTATTCCAGCAGGTAATGCATCATACTGTGATGTTAAGATTCAAACATTTTCTAACTTACAGTTTAAACCCTTAGTTTGTGGCCATCATGAAAGACTAAGCCTAAGAATTACAGATCAAAAAGGTAAAGATGTAATATGCGACGACTTTTATGTTGTTTTAGAAATTAAATAAAATCAGCCATGTAAAAAACAATGTTCCAGGCGACGACTTTTATGTTGTTTTAGAAATTAAATAAAATCAGCCATGTAAAAAACAATGTCCCGGGGGCCAGAACTGCCAGTTATGCGCGCACCTATTAGATGTATTACTTTTGAACTTAAAGATCTAGCAGACGCACAAGACTTTGATCTAAATGGAGAGATTGGTGAAGTTTATGGATTTGAATACACTGAAGACGGTTATTATAAACGCAAAGAGATAAGTGAAGGCAAAAAGAATCCTAAGCTAGAGCAACTGCGTAATGTAGAAGTAGAAAACATTGATAACTTAGAATATAAACTTGTTCGGAAAGAAAACAAATGGCACCTTATTCCATTCATCGACTGGGAAATCAAATTTGAATTTGTAAGTCCATACACTTTCTTTGACAAAGGAAGACATTTCAGGAAGGCATTCAATGCTGGTCCATTGCTTATTAGTCTTATGCCTGATAACAACAGCAGACGTGAAATCGAAATTGTTCTCTTTGAAAAGAAACAGTACTTGCTACACAGAAAAGCATCTGTAACTAAAATTTCCACCACTAAATTGCAGTTCATGCCTGAAATGCCTTTACCAAACAAGTTCACTATGATATTTGACATTTCTATACAACGTGATATCACTGGTGATGATGGAGTTGTAGGTGTTAGTGATAATCTAATAAAAGGAATTAGAATTGCTTGGCAAAATTTAGGTGTTGACACATTAAGAATAATTGTAGCTATTCAAAACAATGGTGATGAAATAAAGGCCGTCTCTTCCAGCGACAAGGTAATCCTAAACATTCAGCAGAATATTCTAACTGAATTATCATATATTAATCTTACTCACTTAGATCTTATTGGATTCTACTTTACTGAAAGCATTTTTACTGAAGATATTCTAACTGAAATAACTACATTAAATTAAAATATTTTTTATTATTTTAAAAAAAATGTCTCATGTTACAGTGTATCCAAAAATACCAAAAGAAGAACCATTGGATGACAGTGCACAATCCTTCAGGCTGTCCAACATTACACAAATACAGCGTGAACTAGAGCAAGACCTGGCAAAATACAACAAAACCAAACGATCATATTCTTCTCTTTTTAATGTGTTAGCATACATTAACAGCGGAACGGCAACTGCTGCTACACTGACATCAGGAACAAGTGTAGGTCTTTTAGCAACAGGCATTGGGAGTCCAGCAGCTGTTATGCTTGGTGCTGTTTCAGTAGGCTTTGGATTATGTTCGTTAGCTTTGAGTGTTGCTTACAAAAAAATAAAGCCAAAGTTACAAAAGCACACAGCTATGGTTCAGTTAGCAACTGCTAAACTTAGTTCATTCAGACTCATAATAAGCAAAGCCTTAGCAGACTCTAAGATTACAGATGAAGAGTTCAATCGTTTGCAAGCAGACTATGATGATTATAAACGGCAAAAGTTTGAGATGCAAAAAAAGTCTCGAGTGGCTTTTTCTCAACAGCCAGACTTGGAGTCAATAAAAAAGGAATGCCTAAAACAAATGAGCGAAAAATTAAACTCTGTTCTAAAGACCTAACTGTAACATGGGGTAATCATGTGTTTACAGTAAGTTATAATTCCAAATGCAAAAATACTGTGGATTATGATTAAAAAAAAACCCAATTGATTTTCAATTTAAGTAAATATTTTGAGTTAGAAATAGAAACTCAATATGACAGAAATTCCCAGTTTTTTTGAAGATACTAACGTAGTAATAACTCCTGCTAGGGGTGGCCGTAAAATTTCCAGTATATTTCAAGAGACTGACTTAGAAATAATTGATAACACTAACTCTTATGCAAGCATTCAACATGCTATTGCCCAAATACCAGACAAGCTAACAATACTTCCTCCAGTTAAGGTGCAAATAGCTATGAACATTGAATATACTACTGTGTCAGAGGAAACCATACAAGCGTGGGTGTCAACTATGCAGAAAGCTGTTTATTCTTACAATGATTTCACTGCTAGCTGGGCTGATGAAATGGTTGATCGGTTTAACATGGCTTCAGAAGAAGCAAAACTGAGAGGTTCTGGCTGGACAGAAGGTAAAGTATTGCAGATCAAATTATACCAGACTAAGTTTTTCCCATTTGTTGGTAAGTCTTACATTCCTTTACCTAGAACACTGGTTTTAAAACGTGCAGTCTTAAACATTAAAAATTCAGATGATAAATGTTTTATGTGGTGTATTCTAGCAAAGCTTTATTATGTTCGAAAGAATGCGGAGAGGGTCTGCAACTATGAACAATACGAACATGAACTTAACTTTAATGGAATTGACTTTCCTGTTGGATTAGAGAGAATCGAACAATTCGAATCCCAGAACAAACCAATCACTGTAAACGTATATACATGGTCTGAAGAAGATGATCTTCTGCCGCTTAGAATATCCAGCGAGTCACCGACTGTAGGAGAGCCACATGCCAAACATGTTGACTTACTTTTAGTAACAGATGGTGCAAAACAGCATTATACTTTAATTCGCACAATGAGTAGACTACTAGCATACACAACAGCAAAAAAACAAAAACAAGAGTTCTGCAGAAGATGTTTAGTAAGGATTCCATCTATTGAAGCAGGACTTAAACACAGAGAACATTGTAAGAGCTCTACTGACTGTATTACAAAACTTATTACTCCAAAACCTGGTAGCACAGTAAGCTTTAAGAACTGGAAAAAATTACAGCCCAATCCTTACGTTGTTTATGCTGACTTCGAATCTATTATAGTTCCATACCAAGGACCTAAGCCAAAAACATTACCTAAAACTGCTGTAGTTAATAATCATCAAATCTGTTCATACGCTTTTATTGTTGTTAAGTCAGATGGCGAACACACAATACCACAGCTATATAGAGGGCCTGATGCAGCAAAACACTTCTTAGAACAAATGAAAAAATTACGTGCTGACTTATCTAATCGACTCAACCTTTCTGAAATTATTATGACTACCGAAGATCAAGAACAATATAATTTAGCAAGACATTGTTGGATCTGCGGCCATACATTAGAAAACACAGAAGACAACCCAACTGTAAGAGATCATGATCACATCAGTGGTAAGTTTAGGGGAGCAGCACATTCTAATTGTAACCTGCAGCTTAAGTTTGATCCAAAGACATGGAAATTACCCATCTTCTTCCATAACTTACGTGGGTATGATTCCCATCTTATTTTACAGGCCGTAACTGATGAATTTCAAAAGGTTAGTTGTATTGCCCAGTCTTCGGAAAAGTACATGACGTTCACTCTGAATTATTTATCCTTCTATGATTCAGCTCAGCACATGATGGGTACATTAGAATCCTTGGCTGCATCACTGAGCTGTTGTCCTATTACAGAAAAATACTTTGATCCATCTCTAGTGCGTAAAGGCGTTTATCCTTATGAGTATATGAACAGTTGGAATAGGTTTAATGAAGACGCCCTACCACCTAAAGGCGCATTTTTTAGTAGTCTAAAAGGTAAAGACATTAGTGACTCTGATTACCAACATGCAAAGGCGGCATGGGAAAAATTAAAGTGTAAGACCATGGCAGATTACCATGACAACTACTTAATGGCTGACGTTTGTTTGTTAGCAGATGTCTTTGAGAACTACAGAAAAACATGCAAAAAACATTATAGTCTGGATCCCTCTCATTACATTTCTGCACCTGGCATGAGTTGGGATGCGTTCTTAAAGTTTACAGGTGTAAAGATCGACCTGCTGTCTGACCTGTCCATGCTCCAAATGATTGAGAATGGACTGCGTGGTGGAATCAGCATGGCATCACATAGTTACTGTAAAGCTAACAACAAATATTTAGATGACTATGATCCTAATAAACCATCCAACTATATTATGTATTTAGACGCTAATAACCTATATGGTTGGGCAATGTGTCAGTCACTTCCTTTACGCAATTTTAAAATGTTACCAGGCCCATTTGATGTAAATGAATTTCTGAACACCTTGCGGACAATGTCCCCCTATCAGCCATTGGGGTTGATTGCAGAAGTAGACTTAGAATATCCAAGTGAACTCCATGACCGGCATAACGATTATCCATTAGCAGCAGAAAGAAAGAAGATAGGAGCTGAACCACCTAAGCTTGTGCCAAATCTGTTAAACAAAAAAAAGTATGTCTGTCATTACAGACTACTCCAGTTTTACCTAAGACATGGACTCTGCCTTACAGCCGTTCACCGCATGATTTGGTTTGATCAAGGGCAGTTCATGAAACCATATATTATGAAGAACACAGAGCTTAGAACTAAGGCAACTGATACTTCAGAGAAGGACTTCTTTAAGTTAATGAACAACAGCTGTTTTGGAAAGACAATGGAGAACCCCCACAAACGTAAAGACGTCAGACTGGTAACTGAAGAGAACCAAGCTATTAAGTTGACATCAAAACCACAGTACCAGAACTTCAGAAAATTTCATGATTCTTTGTACGGCATTATGATGAAGAAGCTTCGGGTAATCTTAGACAAGCCAGTGTTTATTGGGTTTACTGTGTTAGAGTTGTCTAAGCTGTTAATGTTAGAATTTCTCTATGACTACTTTAAACCATTGTATCCAGAGTCTAGAGTCCTGTACACGGACACTGACTCGTTTATTCTGGACATTCCGACTGAAGACTTTTATAAAGACATGGAGACAGAAGTAGCTAAGGGATCAGACAGTTGGTATGACACATGTGATTACCCTAAAGACAGTCCTTTACATTCAGTTGTAAATAAAAAGGTTATTGGTAAGATGAAAGATGAAATGAATGGAACTAGAATAAAAGAGTATGTTGGTTTGAGAGCAAAAATGTATAGTGTCGCTAGTCAAACCAGTGTTATTAAAAAAGCAAAAGGGATCAGCAAACCTGTAGTTAAGATGGCTATATCACACGACAACTATAAAGAAGCACTCTTTAATTCTAAAGTGTTTCATCATGACAATGTAAAACTAAGGTCTGAATTGCATCAGATCAACACAACTGTTGTAACAAAGAAGTCATTAGATTCTAACAACACAAAGCGCGTGTTTGTACACCCAGAGTGGTCATATGCAATTGGTCATTGCAAAACAAAAAAATAAATAGCTTACATTTATTTACTCTTATATATAAAAACAGCACCTTTTTATTATTAAAATAGCTTTACATTTTTTTTTTTTTTTTAGTCTTCAAATATTAAAACAGCATGAATCGCTTTTTTTGTTATTAAATAAATATTCTAACATATTGTTTTCATGGGTTTCTAGATCATCGAAATGGTCTGGTGTAAATGGTTTTATTACGGTCTTCCCATTTAATTCATGAACTGTAAACTGTTGAACAAACATTTGTAACATGGGGGTGCCACGGTCATACTCTCGTTCTTTTAATAGTAATTCTTTATCAGAGCTTTCTAAGTGAACACCAGCATATTTATTTTGCCATTCAGGAAAAACAATGCGCATGCGATTATCACCTGTAATGAAAACATAAGTAATAACAGGACTAGTTGTCTGAGCTTCCATTTTAAACACACAAACGTATACACAAATTAACTAACTGGCGGGATTATTTGGAGTTCTTCCTTTACAAATGCTCTTTTTGGCGCTGGTCGTTTTGATGTAGGTGTTTCTCTTAAATAATACACAGGGGGATTCATTCTTATAACTGTTTTAATTTCATAGGTATCCATGCTCCAGATAGGGTCAGTTGCTCTTCTTCGGCTGTCACCTTCTGCCTCACCTGGTGCGTACAGGTGCCTTACTTTCACTCCAAATGGTATTAGTTTGTCAGTTGTTGAATGTTGGCTGATACCAATCGATTTGAGTTTAATTGCTTTGATGGGTTTTAATCCTGTGGCCTTTGATTCTTCATCATTCATAGCACGCAGTACTGGGGAAAGTCTTCTAACCCAGTCAGTGTTACGAGCATTGTCTAGAATTTCTCTATGGTACTGATATGAGAACAGCCGTTCAGACAACTGCTTGTTGAAGTTTTCCACTAAAGCCTGTGATCTGTGAACGCCTGGAATGCCTCTTTTAATAACAACTCTGTGTTTTAACAGCAGTTGACTAACTTGTCCTTTAAATTCCTTTCCATCATCAACTTGAACCATACGAGGATAAGTCAGTGGACCACGACTGTAAATTTCTTGTAGAGCAACAGCAACAGCAATGGCGCTCTTCTGTGTTAATGGTTCTGCATCTTTGTATCTTGATGCCAGATCAATAACAGTAAGCGCATATTTAAATCTCTTTCTTCTTATTGTGTCGTGAGGCAAATATAAAAGGTCCATTTGATGTGTGTCGTTTGGTATTGTGTTAACAAAGTGGGGTCGTTTTATTCGTTTGGGTGCTGGCAAGTATATTTGCCATACTGCTTGTTTGGACAGCCATGCCTTTGCCGTGGATTCACTAACACCTGCAGCTTCACTAAGCTTTGTAATAGCTGTTAGACCCTTCCAGTAACCTTTGGGTGAATAATAAATTTTAGCTAGCTTAGTGTCCATTTTTTAATACTAACCAATCTTTTGGGCTATAAAATACACAACAGTCATGCCAATCACAATAAAGGCTATTTCTCCCCCTTTTTGTTTTTCTGTTAGTTGGTAAAAGTCTGATAACTTTGGAGGGGCAGATTGTTGCAGTTTTTCACCTGTCACTAAATAGTATTCTTTGATAGCATTGTCGACGTTCTTAAATGTATATGCAGCATGTCCTTGTTGTTTAAGTCTTTCATTAATAAAATCTAACTGTGCAAGTCTTTGTTTATCATAGGCGTCCTGTGCTGCTGCCAGTTGTTCCATTGCTTTGTTATGTCTTTGTCTCTCTTCATCGTTTCGCAGTTTACTAAACATATAATTGCTGCCTGAGAATGCTAATGCATTAACCACAGCACCGCCAACCATCATAACAAGAGAAGCCATTTTTTTACATATTAATATTTTCTGGAATTATTCCCTGTTTGACTAAAAAGTCTTTTGTTGCAATTGAAGCTGTTATTACAGCAACCAATTTTGCAGAGTCTTCAAAATCTAGTTTTCCTAGGTCTGCCGCTTTTATTCTGAATAAACTTTTACCGAGCATTGTGTAACCAACACTTAATCCCCCAATCACAGCAGAATGGTAGATAAGGTTTACAACAGTTTTTTCAGCACTCATTTTTAGATTTCTTTTTTTTTTAAAGTAAATAAAAAAATGAATTGTGATGATCTGCTACAATGTGCCAGTGTTCCTGAGATTACAGTTACTGATGAGCAAGCACTGCTTACTAAAAAAGAAAGATTATATTCTCTTGCTGCCTGTGGAAAAACAAAACAGTACCTAGGAACAGAGTTTAGTTTGGATAAGATTCAACAAATGTCAGTGCAAGACATTGAAAAATATTACAACAGATATGAAGCACAGTTAGGATCAAGAATGGTAAAAAGTGTTGGTCAAACAGTTTTAAGTTTATACGTAAAGTTAGTAAGTCGTTTTGCTCCTGTTGATTCAGAACAAGACTTCATATATGATTTGGCGCAGGACCCCATTCTAACAAAGTCTTTAGAATCTGTTGGGTGTGATCTGTACTATAGATTTGGAACGTTCTTAGCCCCATTAGCTATGGGACTGATTACTTTTAATCATATAGATTTTAGTTGTATAAAAAATGGAGAGCCAAGAGAAGAGTCAACCAAAACTGGAGAGTCAAGTGACTCTGCAAGCGACCCCGCAAGCGACCCCCCAAGTTTCCACAGTAACTAAACATCCTGGGCGAGTTGTGGCTGGTAAAAGATTAGCTGAGTGGAATCGACTAAAAAAAATTAATGAACAAACCAAACAAAAACTGTTGTCTAAGAATAATGAGGCAGCAGAGCTATTACTTCCAAAAGAAAACAAAAAAGAAGTTACAAAAGAAGACAGTCAAATGTCTTATAAGGCAATGGGGTTTGTCATGGTTGGTGTTGGTGGTTATCTGGCTTACAATTTATATAAAGAATATAAGCCAGCAAAGCCAGCAAAGCCAGAACAACTGCATAAAAAAGAAACAAAGACAGAAGTAAAAGAAGAAGAAAAACCATTAACATGCTTAAAACTTCAGAATGATCCATTTTTAATGCAATAATATTAGGTAAGTAGTTATTGTAGAACTTGATTAGATACTTATTAATAACTTGTTAAGTATTAGGCAAGTAGTTATTGTAGAACTTGATTAGATACTTATTAATAACTTGATAAGTATTAGGTAAGTAGTTATTGTAGAACTTGATTAGATACTTATTAATAACTTGATAAGTTGTTATTACTAACTTCTTGAAAGTAACTTAGGATTGGCTTCTTATAGTTCTTAAAAAGAACTTAACATGTGTAACTATTATTCCAAAACTATCTAACAACATTTTTAATCTGTCTGAAACTAATCAAAAACTATCCAGACTTGTATAACTTGATAGGAACCTATAAACAACTTGCCAAGTTACTTGTTAGGAACCTATAAACAACTTGCCAAGTTTTGAAAATAACTTTGTTCTGAATGCAGTGGGAAACCGGCCGGTGCATGGGTTAGGGAAGTGTTTTTTTTTTTTTTTTTTTTTTTTTTTTTTTTTTTTTTTTTTTTTTTTTTGAAAGGGAAGTGGGGTAGGTGTCTTTGTGCATTATCTTTGAATAAGCCCAGCGCCAAGTAATTCTTTTTGTTGGGTTCTCGACAGGATAGGCTTTTGTTGAGTTTTCAATGCAGCCACAGAGAGCACTTGTCAAAGCTTGATTCAATAAACAAGACAATTGAACGAAGTGCTGCTTTGTGGCCGCCTGAATAGGCAGCCTAAATATTGAAGAAGGGCGGTGAAGCGAAGCGAAGCGAAGCGAAGCAGGCAGGCGAAAAAAACAACACAACAATTATTTACAGTATTTACATTGGCTCAGCTTATAGCGACTGTAATTGCTTTATCAAAACCCATCATAAGACTCTTATGGTATTTTATAAGTAGAGTGCTGCCACACACTATTCCACCTCACCCATCAAAGTTTTGATCTCCCTACCTAACTTTCTGATTCCTTTACCTACCCAGCTGGCGGTTTTACAAAACCGTTTTTACTATTTTTAGAACTACATAACAGGAAGGTTCACTGAGAGTGTTTAAGTACTACGGTTGTGTGTGGTAGGGTATTCCCTTTGGACCAATAGGTCCTGAATTCAGGAACTTGTAGCATTTTTTCAATTTCTTTTATTTTGCTGGCAATGAAGGTGATGGGAAGCCCAACAGTATAAAACTGTGGATACCCGAAAAGCACCTTTGCAATGACACGTAATTTACGTGCATGATCAGCGGAATATTCTCCTTTCTCTTCAAGCCATTTTGCCCATGTTACCTTCATTTTTCCAGCTTTTTTTTGAGAATCATGCCATGTCTTACACAGGTTTAAAAAATTCCCAAAACTGAATATAGATCATTATTGTTTGGGCATCCTGTCTCTTCAAATTTCTCACTCCCTTTTTCAACCTGTTTACAACTTCGTTTTCACCTGCAACAGATAAAAAAAGGCTATCAGAGAATGCTTCTCTCGAAATGGCAGTACAAACATCAGTCACATTTGCTGCAAGATAATTATGCAGCTCTTCTGGGGTGAACTCTTTTCTGGCTTTGTTTTTGCCCTGTTTTTCTTTGAACAGATGTTGAACTGTTTGTTTGGGCTTTTTTGGGAGTTCTTGCGGACCTTCCTGAAATGCTCTTTTAATGATACCCATCATGTTTTGGTGATAGGCATAATTGGTTTTTAAAACAGTTTTCTCTTCTTCAGTCCACAATTCTGATGACGTTGAAGTTTCTTGTTCCATAGAAACAGTTTGTACTTGCTGACTACCTTTATTTCTTTTTGGAGGCATCTCCTCTTCTGGAAGGATTAATGTATTAACCTGCTCTGAATAATCTAACAGAGTTTGATGCACTGCTTGTGCTTCACTAATTTCCTGTTCTAATTCTTGTGCAGTAGGACTACCTAGTAAACCTTCCTCTAATTCTGAAGAAATACTATCTTGAGACATTGAATTAGTAAATACACAGTTTTATAAAGTCAAACACTTCTCTCACAAACACTTCTCTCACACACGTCTGCACAGCACAACCCTCCAATGCGAAATGACGAGATAGCCAGGCACCGTTGCTATCAACACCAAGTGCTGGGCGGACGTGACGTAACTGTTGCTAATCAGCTGATTCTATCTAGTCTTGTGATTGGAGAATCATAGGAAACATGACTAGACATGTTTTTGTGTAAGGCGGGAATAAGCCTGCCTGCAATATAAATCAATAGGTTTTGCGCACCAGCTATACTTCCAGGCTGGCACTGTGTTATCGATCTGATTTGCTGCTCGGCAAAGTTTGCCTTACATATTTAATTGCCGCTGCTGTTTTGTCATTTTTTTTGGTGTGTGTGGCTACATAAGAGAATAGTAAAACACGGGTTCAAGATTCGGGGCCAAACCGCCAGGTTTGGCTTTGAGCTTGAACCCGTGTTTTACTATTCTCTCTATCTCTCTCTCTCTGGGGAACGGGATAGCCTAGTGGTCAGAACATTGCGCTGGCAAAAAGGTTCGATTCCCGTTCGAGGAGATTTCCGTCCTGGACTTAACATAAGTGCTGAAGCAGCAGAAGAAGCAGAAGAAGAAGAAGAACGCGATGCGAACCGCACTTACCACTAGGCTATCCCCCCCCCCTCCCCCCTCTTTTCACGAAGAAGACAAACTACTTCACAGACGCCAATAAACAACAGATGACATACACCGGACATCTTCAACACGGCACTATTAGTATTGTGAAAACAGAGACTCTCTCCTCAATGGACGCTTAGTTTGGTCCAACGATTTTACCTCGTGGTCAGTTTTCTCTCCAGCAAATGCGAGGTCACGTGTCTCTTCCCCCGAGACACGTGACCAGACAGTCTTTCGGGAGTGATCTCCCTCCAGGAAGGACCCACACACACAGAGCAATGTCTAGGGGCTCATGGTAAGCTGAACGGTTCTCCTGCCCACAGGTGAACGATTTGCACTGCAGTCAATGTCAACACAACAGATTAGTGATGGAGACAGGAAGTGAGAGAGTGAGTGAGAGTGTGTGTGTGTGTGTGTGTGTGTGTGTGTGTGTGTGTGTGTGTGTGTGTGTGTGTGTGTGTGTGTGTGTGTGTGTGTGTGTGTGTGTGTGTGTGTGTGTGTGTGTGTGTGTGTGTGTGTGTGTGTGTGTGTGTGTGTGTGTGTGTGTGTGTGTGTGTGTGTGTGTGTGTGTGTGTGTGTGTGTGTGTGTGTGTGTGTGTGTGTGTGTGTGTGTGTGTGTGTGTGTGTGTGTGTGTGTGTGTGTGTGTGTGTGTGTGTGTGTTGGAGAAAGTCATTCCAGAAGGACGGACGCTATAGCCGCGTGGTAAGACCCGTTCAGTGTCCGCCCTATGAATCCATGAAGTGGTGGATTCGAATCTCGGCGT
>CM060343.1:10104542-10107042 GCA_030674155.1 Stramonita haemastoma
AGATAGATAGACAGACAGACAGACAGACAGACAGACAGACAGACAGACAGACAGACAGACAGACAGACAGAATAGATAGATAGATAGATAGATAGATAGATAGATAGATAGATAGATAGATAGATAGATAGATAGATAGATAGATAGATAGATAGATCTGACAGATCTGACAGCCACACATACAGAAGGACAGACACACAAACATGGATGCAAAAGAAGCACATTGATCAACAGGTCACTGATAGTGATAATTTTATGGATAGTGTAAGGGAATGCACTCCACGTTTTAGCACAGACAGCACAGAACTGTTATCTCCCTTGGACAAGTTGGGGGGTTTTTTGGGGTTTTTTTGTTTTGTTTGTTGTTGGGGTTTTTTGTTTGTTTGTTTGTTGTTGTTGTTTTTTTGGGGGGTCCCTGGACAAGTTAATCTCTTTGCAACATAACTTATTGCATAAAAGTAATATTTTATTTCAGCTGTAGTTAAAGGCTTAAGTATTTTGCAAAAATGTTATCTTAGTACTGGTCTAACGATATTATTCTAAATTGAATACTATGACGCCTGTACTTTTTTTTCTTTTATATCGAGAATACTAGGATAAGCACTGATGTGCTTTTTTTCATCCAGTCCCCGTGTGAATGCAGTGTTGTAAATGTCATCTGTTCCCACCGGCACACAATAGCCTACTCTTCCGAAAAGCGGAACAGCATTTAACGTGTGCACAAGATGTTATGCGTGCGTTCACACACGGGGCCTCGGTTTTCAGTCTCATCCGAAAGACTTTTGGGGAGAGTAGAGTTAGCACTGATGTTAACTCCAGGGGAAAAATCCCCTCCAACGGGAATCGAACTCGGGTCGTCAAATTGCTAGTGCAATGTTCTGACCACTAGGCTATCCTGTCCCTTAATGTAAATACTTAATGTATTTATTAACAGGATAAGATACCTCACATATCTGAAAAAAATCTATTATTTGTAAAGTGTTCCTTCATAGCAAGTTTACTATCAAATTGAATCCTACCGGCTTTGCCACGTGACATGAATAAATAAAGCAGAATTTGTGAAAATCACTTTTGCTATGTCTCTTCCAGCGAATGTTTGTGTGATCGAATTTGATTTTGTTTAGAATTTACTATTTTGTTGTTGTTGTGTGGAATAAGGTGTTGTGTATAAATATACAGAGAACTTAATCAGTTTGTTTTGATACATACATTGTGTATAAACCGACGCGGGTTCGATTCATATTCAAGGGGATATTTTCCCCTGGAGTTGACATCAGTGCAGACTCCTCTCTCCCCAAAACCCCTTCGGATGAGACTTTCATCCGAGGCCCCGTGTGCGAACGCATGCAGAACATCTTGCGCACACGTTAAGTCCTGTTCCCTTTTCGTAAGAGTAGGCCAATGTATGCCGGTGGGAACGGATGACAAAATTAACAAAACTGCATACACACAGGGACTGAATATAAAAAAACACATGAGTGCTTATTCCATGATCCTCCATAAAAAAGAATATGAATAAATAAATTATTAAATAAATAAATAATATGTACCCACACATATTATGCCTGTTATGAGCTTAAATCCCATTTGAGGCTCCTTGTTTCTCTCTGTCTGTCTGTCTCTCTGTCTGTCTGTCAGTGTGTCAGTCTGTCATATCTGTGTGGATGTCTGGATGTCAGGATGTCTGTCTGTCTGTCTGTCTGTCTGTCTCTGTCTCTGTCTCTATCTGTCGTTGTCTGGTGTCGTGTGTGTGTGTGTCGTGTCTTCTTCTTCCTCTTCTCTGTCTCTTCTCTCTCTTCTGTTCGTTCTCTCTTTCGTCTCTCTCTCTCTCTCTCTCTCTCTCTCTCTCCTCTCTCTCTCTCTCTCTCTCTCTCTCTCTCTCTCTCTCTCTCTCTCTCTCTCTCTCTCTCTCTCTCTCTCTCTCTCTCAGTGGGGGACGGAGAGCCTAGTGGTCAGAACATTGCGCTGGCAATTTGAAGACCCAGGTTCTAGTCCGGTTGAGGAGACTTTTCTCCTGGAGTTAACATCAGTGCTGACTCCACTCTCCCTGAAAGTCCTTCGGATGAGACTTTAAACCGAGGCCCCGTCTGCGAACGCACGCAGAACACCTTGCGCACACGTTAAATCCTGTTCCGCTTTTCGTAAGAGTAGGTCATCGTGTGCCGGTGGGAACAGATGACATTTACAAAACTGCATACATACGGGGACTGGATGTAAAAAAAAAAAAGCACAAGCGTGCTTATCCCATTATCCTCGATATAAAAGAATAAATCATATCAAATCAAATCAAATCAAATCAATCTCTCTCTCTCTCTCTCTCTCTCTCTCCTCTCTCTCTCTCTCTCTCTCTCCTCTCTCTCTCTCTTCTCCTCTCTCTCTCTCTCTCTCTCTCTCTCTCTTCTCTCTCTTCTTCTCCTCTCTCAAATACCAGCGCATTAATAAAAAAAAATATATATATATATAAAGAGCACGTTACCATGCATACCACACTGTCAGTTGA
>CM060343.1:10109542-10112042 GCA_030674155.1 Stramonita haemastoma
ACACGCTTACACACACACACACACACACACACACACACACACACACACACACACACACACACACACACACACAGAGATAGTCCGTTCATTGACGAGAATGAAGTTGTAACTGGTTACCTGCACTTGTTTTCTCCACTATATTTTCTGAATTAAATGATTGGTTAAGTGGAGAATAGCATCTCTTTTTGAGATCCAAGTAAAGGCCATTTTTCTTCAACTTCTACTGCCTGTGCCAGCACTGAAAGTGACTGGTAATGTTTGGGTTATCATTAAAATCCAGCTGGAATTAGCATATCAGCTGGGTACGAACTGTATTATCTCCCTTGCATCCTTTCTCATAAATGATCCTCGAACACAAGGCACAAGATTCACTAGGTGCCTTTTTTTCTATATTCAGTTTTTTTACAACATTTTTTCCAAACATATTTTCTTTCTCTTTCTATTTTCATCTTTTACTGGCAGCAGTGGTAGGCCACAGGAATATTTACCTATTCCTAAGGCTGTAATGGACACTTCTGAAATCTAAAAAGTGTCTTGCCCTTAGCACAGAGGGTCAGTGAGTCTGTACTCATTGTCGAGACCTCTGAGAAGTGCTCAACCAGCAGCCGAAGGCCCAAAGCATAGTCTTTACTCGATAAGTCCCCAAAGACTGCCTTTAAAGACTGTTATCTTATGGTGCTTTTTTTCATATTATTTTTGTGTGTTTTTGTTTTGAATCTTTGAATGACATCAATTCATTGTCAAGAATGAAGTTAAGCTGGTTACCTGCACTTGTTTTCTCCACTATATGTGTGTGTGTGTGCACGCATTTACATACACATGCCTACACAAATACGCGTGTACACACTAACGCGCGTGTGCGATTTATAATGCCGTTTTATGTGTTGATTCAAATTCAGTTTTGCTTGCTTTAAAACATTGGAACTCTAAAATGAGAAATGACGTGGTTTTTTTTTCCTTAATCGATTGTCTTGCGCCCTCTCTTGTTTCTAAAGGTATTGGGATAAATTTTAGCTGGGTGCTATCACACTGCGGTCTTTACTGGAACGAATTGGCAGATTCTCTGGCAAAACGCGGTGCATCAGAATGTACAAGTGACAATGATTAATAGTATAGGTTTATCTTCACTGGAAGTTATTTCAATTCCTGCAAATTCCATGTTTTCAAAGAATTTTTTAGACTTCATTTGGATTGTTTGTGTTGCCCACGAAATATAGAAATTATAATTCATAAACTACGTCTAAATGCTTGAAAAACTAAATATTCAAAAATGTTTTCTGAATTTGTCCTGCTCTTATCCATTCTTATCTTATTCATCTTATCTTGTCCATCATATATTGTTTGATTCCCTGTGCTCATTGCCTCGTATAAAAGCAAAGGAATAGATAGATAGGTAAAAATATGGAAATATCCAAAGTGATCTATATGGTTCCGAATCGCATGTCCTAATATCAGTGGTAGACAGTATTTGCCAGTTACCAGTAGGACAGTTATTGTAAATGAAATTATATAAACTTATCACCATCCATTACATTCTTCATCCTTACACCTTTCTACTCATCCCCTTTTCAGTACATTCTTAAGTGAATGCACCATTGTCTAAATCACCTTGTAGTGAATGGACATTAAACCAATGAGAAGAAGAAAGAAGAAGAACACAAATACACACACACACACACACACACAACACACACACACACACACACACACACACACCACGCACGCACGCACGCACGCACGCACGCCACACACACACACACACACACACACACACACACCACACACACACACACACACACACACACACACACACACACACACACACAACACACGAATTACCTTTAGACCTGGGGCGTGGCAGAGCCTGGTTAGAAGCCGGTCAAGGAATCTCAGCGCACACACGCCCACAGCAGCAGCATTGTGCCATGCTTATTATCACTGATTATCAAACAAGGCTGAGGTCTGACAGCCTGTGTTTGAGACACAACGGCGCGGAGGCACCCGTTTCAGGGAATGTTGCACCCGTTTGAGGGAATTTTACCCTGGAGTTAACATCCAGCCCCACAAAAAATTCTTCTGGTAAGACTATAAACCGAGACCTCTTGTGTGCACATGCACTTAGAACATCTTGCGCACACGTTAATAATTTCGTGGCGGAAGGAAGGGATGATATTTTCTTTCTTTTCTTAAAAGAGATGCACTCAGGTGTGGTGTTGGGATACAATCTCGGAACTCGGAATCACACCTCTGCCCCCCTCACCTGCTGTATTGTGGTCCAAGGCCAAGGTACCATTAAACCATTTCAGTGTTCAGTGTTCAGTTTCTCTCTCCTCTCTCTCTCCCCCTCTCTCCCCCCCCCCCCTCCTCTCTCTCTCTCTCTCCTCTCTCTCTCTCTCTCTCTCTCTCTCTCTCTCTCTCTCTCTCTCTCTCTCTCTCTCTCTCTCTCCTCTCTCTCTCTACTCTTCTTCTCATCTATCTATCTATCTATCCATCCATCCAT
>CM060343.1:10122042-10132042 GCA_030674155.1 Stramonita haemastoma
TGAACTACCATGCTTCCGATGATGTCTGGCGGAAGACAGACATTGAGCGCGCCTATAGAATAGGCAGCCCTCACCAGGACGACACACCGCGCCCTCTGCTAGTTCAGTTCTGCCGGTGGGGTGACAAAATCGGCATCCTCAGGGACCAGGAGCTACGGGAAGCCCTTCGAAGAAATAATATCAAAGTGACATCAGATCTCACAACGCGTCAGAGAGAAATGATGAACTTCCATAGAGGCCAGGGCAAAGTGGCCTATTTTGTAAATGGACGACTCCACGTCAAGGAGAAAGGACCAGTACAGCCACGGTACAACTCCTACCGCCACTATCAGCAGCAGGAATCATGGGGTGCCGGCCAGGTTCTGCCAGAGGAAGAATGGCCTCAACTTCGTCCGAGGGATCGACAGGGGGATCGTCGACAGGGCCGCAAATGGGATCGTCAGGGGATCTCCACCAGGACCGTCGGCAGGAATATCACCAGGACCACCAGGGGGACCGTCAGGGGGATCGTCGCCAGGATCGTCAGGGGGACCGTCACCAGGATCGTCAGGGGGACCGTCACCAGGATCGTCAGGAGGTCCGTCACCAGGTTCGTCAGGGGGACCGTCACCAGGATCGTCAGGGGGACCGTCGCCAGGATCGTCAGGGGACCGTCACCAGGATCGTCAGGGGGACCGTCACCAGGATCTTCAGGAGGACCGTCACCAGGATCGTCAGGGGGATACGAATCGTCATTGGGATCGTCATTGGGATCGTCAGGGGGATCGTCAGGGGGATCATCAGGGGGATCTGGGTCATACAGGAAGAGGTGCAGAAGTGGACAGAAAGCAGACCAAGTCAGGTGTACAATTCAATAGCCAGCCTCACTCTTTAAGACACGCCAGAAGAGTTCAAAGTTCACAAGCCTTTTTCAAGTATAAAGATCAAGGCAAGAGACTATTCCTTGACAGGGACATAAATGATGATGTGCCAGAGAAATCTCGGGACTATGGGGGTCCACCAGGAACAGGGAAAAGATGCAACATGAACAGAAGCACATACAAAGAATATCATGGACAAACTGGAGGCAGATCAAGTTCTTCTGAAGAAAGGCATGGCTATCATGCCAGACCTGTTGTGCCGGGACACCTCACATACAGCCAGGTGTCCCGGCGGAACTGCTCACCAGAGGCAGACTCTGACAGATCACCTGGGGACAAGGACACAACTCGTGTGGAACAATCTCAAAGATGGTCAGTGGTCATGCAATCACATAAAAGCACAGGTCTCCACAAAGAGGCCCCAGATAAGCAGATCACGAAAGGAATGACAGAAAGAGTAGACAGTAACAACACACAGACTGACGGATACAATGGAGATGACAGCGAACTGGACAATAGTGACGGTACAGACAAAGATAAAGACATGGACGACAAACTTCGTGTCTCTAACACTGATGCTGGAGACCTAGAGGATGTACATAATAATGTTTCCATGCAGGAGCAAATTGGAAATGGGACCTCCGAAGCTGAAAACTCGCCCAGTGCAGAAGCCACGGAAGAAACAGCAGGCACTAGTAACACTGTGAAAACAGCAGCACGTAGACAAAAGAAGGTACAGGGCAGAGAAGGGGGAACAAAATATGTACCAAAGGGTCACAGTGGGCAAACAAAGGGTACACTAAGGAAAGGAAGAGGTGCTACTGGAAGCACCCGGAGAAACGAGGGGGAACTGCTGTGGCAATGGCAAGGGATGGACACACAGTCCAGCAGGCCACTGTAGGCACAGATACAAACAAGCAGGGCAATGACAAAGCCCAAGGCACAGACACAGTCTCCACTGGGGTGAGAGATATGTCCACTTTGGACAATACCCTTGGAGAGCAAAGGCATTTAGGAGTGGCCTCCCCTAAACAGAACCGACAGAGGAAGACTGTCAGGCTAGGGCTGCCAGCCAGAACAGCATTCTAGACAGCTTCAGACGCCTACAATCAAATGAGCAAAAACAAGAGGCTCAAGACAGAGGGCGCGCTAGAACACGCACTGAACGGGGTTCTCCCCAACAATAGGAAAACGGCCGGGCCAATGTAGATAGTTGTAAAATAAAAGAGAGAAGAAATGATATTTGTAAAGTAATTAAAACTTCTGTAGATAATGATCTGGGAATTAGTGTTCAAAATGCTGATGTTAAGTTCCTTAACTTCAATGTAAATGGATTGCTTCCTAAGCTAGAAATTGCAGATTTTGTTAATTACATAAAAGCCCATGATTTTATTTGTTTAACTGAAACTTTCGTTGGTATCAATTTTGAGTCTAACTTATTTAGTGATTATGTTATATTCAGTTCCCTGGCTAAGAAGATTTCTTACCAGGGTAGATATTCAGGGGGAGTAATTGTTTTGATAAAGAAAAAATATGCACATTTTGTAACTAAGGTTGATTTTGACATAGACAATTTGATCATTCTAAGTATTGATAAGCAACTTTTTGGAACGGATATGAATATATTTTGGATTTGTACATATGTACCACCACATGACTCTGTTGTTTGGAAAAATAATGAGCATGGGTATGGTTTGGAATCATTAGAGTATACACTGTTGGAGTTGTATCAATTATATGATTTTCATTTGTTATTATGTGGAGATCTAAATGCAAGAACAGGATCCAGAAATAATGCATGTTTTAACTTAAACAATGATTTAGAGGATGAAATAGATGAGCAGTCCCCCTTTTGCAGAAAATCTCAGGATATAAACAAAAATATGTTTGGAGATCAGTTGTTGGAAATTTGTAACTCTTTTGATCTTGTTATTCTTAATGGTTTGTGTGAATGTGAATTTGATGGCAGTTATACCTATATAGGTAACACGGGATGCAGTACAGTGGATTACTTTGTCATGTCACATGGTATGTATAAAATGTTGTCTCGTGATATGTCCTTAGATGTGGAAGATTCATCTGAATCTGATCATCTACCAGTTATATTAACCTGTTCTACAATATGCAACACTGTTAATAGTCAAAATGAAAAGGGAAATTACTGCATTAAAAAACATATATGGGATAAAGAAAAAGAACAGGTTTATGTAGATAATTTAAACGATGCAAATTTGCAAAGTCAGATTCAGTTAGCTGCTAGTATTTTAGAAGATGATGTAGACAGTGCGTTTGGATATGTTTGTACAATGTTTATTATCAGCCAGTGGCTGTATGGTGAGAAAAGTTTATCCGGATGTACAAAAGCATACTTGCGAATGGTTTGATAACGAATGTCACAAGCCAAACAAAAAAGTAAACAACTTTGAGGGGTTTCAGAAAATCCAGAACGGAGGTAGATAGAATAGAATACATAAATGCAAGAAAAGATTACAAGCGCTTACTTAAGATCAAAAAAAGAAGTTTTAGAAGGAAAAAGGTTGAAATGCTTGTTGCAAATATGAAAGATTCTGGTAATTTCTGGAAACAACTAAATGAAATGGGATGTGGGAAAAAAAGAGCAAAGTACAAAAACAATATACATCTTGATGAATGGCATGCTCATTTTAAAAATGTATTTTCAACAGAGGCAAATGATTGCAGTGAGGACTGTCAAGATCACATGGATCTTTCGGAGGAAGAACAACACGCACTGAATGCAGAGATAACCCTAGAGGAAGTATCAAAAGCAGTAGATAAATTAAAGAGTGGCAAAGCATGTGGAATGGATGGAGTGCTTGCTGAAATGCTGAAGACAGGTAATAAAACTACTATCCCTTTCTTACACAAACTGTTTAATGAAGTGTTTACCAAAGGAATATATCCAAAGGAATGGGAAAAGGCCATTGTCATCCCAATTCACAAAAAAGGGGACACTGATAATGTAGATAATTACAGGGGTGTCTCTTTATTAAGTACAATCTCAAAATGTTACAGTACTATATTAAACAAACGGCTTTACTCTTGGTTAGAAGAAAACAATTTAATATCAGAAAATCAAGCAGGATTCCGTAAAAATTATTCTACTATTGACCACATTTTTTGTTTATACTCTGTTGTGCAGAAGAGTTTGTCCCAGAGAGGTAAGAAATTGTATGTTGCTTTTGTTGATTTTAAAAAAGCATTTGATTCAGTAAGACATGATAAATTATTACAGTGTATTAGACATTATGGTGTCAAAGGAAGATTTTTTGTTCATTACAAGCAATGTATAAGGCCTTAGTATCATGTGTTAGATCAAATTTTGAATACACAGAGCTTTTTGAATGCCCATTAGGGGTGCGCCAAGGATGTGTATTGAGTCCAACTCTATTTCAAATGTTTATCAACCAGCTTGCAAATGATATATCTTAGACGGGTAAACATGGCATTCAGCTAATACCAGGTATCATGGAATTGTTCATCTTGCTTTTTGCAGACGATGTTGTTTTAGTATCATCTACTCCTGTTGGTCTTCAAAATCAGTTGGATGTCCTCATGGCATGTTGTTCTAATATGAAATTAAACGTTAACAAAGATAAAACAAAAATTATGGTTTTCAGAAAAGGTGGATTTCTGGGCAGAGATGAAGAATGGTTTTTTGAAAATGCTAGATTAGAAGTAGTAAATAAGTATTGTTATTTGGGATACATATTTTCAACAAAGCTTAGCATCAAAGTTGGTATTGAAAATCAAATCATGAAAGGTAAAAAAGCTTTAGTTAGTTTGATAAAGGCATTTTTGAAAAACAAGGATATAACCCTTCAAATATTTTTTTAAGTATTTGATATAAAAATACAGCCTATATTACTATATTCTTCTGAAGTTTGGGATTAAGTCGCTTGGACTGTTTAGAAAAAATTCATTTAATGGCATGTAAGCGTTTTCTGGGCTTCCTATTAAAACTCCAAACAAAATGGTGTATGGAGAACTTGGAAGATACCCTCTTCACGTTAATTCGAGTATTTATGCTTTACGTTACTGGTTTAAGATACTTCAAATGGACCACCACAGGTTACCTCGCCAGGCATACGAAATGCAACTAAGGCTTGATAGCAATGCAAAAAGATGCTGGGTTACTAACTTAAGAGTGCTATTGTGCGAGTGTGGCTTTAATATAGTATGGTTGCAACAAGGTGTGGGAGATGTAGGACAATTTATGCATATTTTCAAGCAGAGACTGATAGATTTGTTTATTCAGGAATGGCAAGGTGTAATTGATGAACATGAAAGATACTCCATTTACAGGTCATTTAAAACTGTGTTTGAAAAGGAATCATATATTTGTAGCATCGATATATATTGTTTCAAAGTTGCATTGTCACAAGCCAGATTAAATGTCTTGCCATTAAATAGCAATCGCCATAGATACAGCCATAATGTTCAAGACAAAATGTGTCCTTTTTGTAAGGGCGTATTTGAAAATGAATACCATTTAATATATATATGTCCAATGTATGCAGATCTCAGAGTAAAATTTATTCAAAATATTCTTCATCTGCCATTGTCTGCTGTTCTTTGTGCTAACAATACACGTTTTTTCTTTGCAGGTTTCAAAGTACATTTTTTATGCCATGCGACGAAGACAGTGCTCGACAGATTTCAACTAGAAAGCAAGATTTAGTATAAATGTCTTATACTGTTAACAGCTCCTCGAGTTCGACTCAGAGCTGAGAGTGGAGTAAAAATGATTTTTGCTTTGCATTTTTTTTTTCCAATCCATCTGTATTTTTTATTTTGTTTTTGTTTTTGTTATGGTATACTTTCTTGAATGAATCCATGGTAGTGGCTAATAGTTGTGATTATCTACCATCCTAGTTTCCATTTCTCCTCATTTCATCCACCAACTTGCTCTCATTTTGTTTATTGTCCGCATAAAGGAGGGATATACCCGTAAAAGTAGAGGTGCAATTGAAACGAACTAATAATGTATTTAGATAGAATCACTCTACATCATAGGTGTTTGAAGCAGGAGAGTATGCGGAATATTACTTTGTATACTGTAAAGCTTATTAAATAATAATAGGTATCCTTTTGTAATATTGAAAATTGTAGAAACTATCTTCAACGATAAGAGCCTGCAGGTGTATTTTGATACAGTCAAAGGAGGAAATGTTTTAAAAATCACACCTATAAAACATTGATGGTGTGCTTTAAATTGTTTTGGGTGACAAGTTTGGTATTAACGCCAGTCATTGATGTTTTTCATGAATGTTTTATTGTTTTGTCACACCTGGACGGAGGTGAATGAATAAGATGAGTTTATGTTGATGCATGTTTTGATTTAGTATGGAACATCATGATTCTTGTGTGTGGAAAATTATATTTCGAATATTTTTGTCTACATGTGTATTGTGGCCCAGTGGCCGATGTACATTAAAAAGTTCCGAGTTCCGAGTTCCGAGTTCTCTCTCTCTCTCTCTCTCTCTCTCTCTCTCTCTCTCTCTCTCTCTCTCTCTCTCTCTCTCTCTCCTCTCCTCTCTCTCTCTCTCTCTCTCTCTCTCTCCTCTCTCTCTCTCTCTCTCTCTCTCTCTCTCTCTCTCTCTCTCTCTCTCCTCTCTCTCTCTCTCCCCTCTCTCTCCTCTCTCTCTCTCTCTCTCCCAGGTCAAGAACAAGCCAACCTTGAAGTTATGTCAAATTATTGGGATGATGTTGAGTATAACGGTATGAATGATGAACCTTGTGTGCGTGTCTCTAAGGATGACACGATAAACAATTTTGGCAGATCCTTGTTAGATTTATGCTTTGATTGACATGGGGATACTGAATGGTTGTTGTGAAGGGGATAGGGATGGGATGGATACAGTGCTGTCATTTTCTTGTTCCTAGTCAAATATTATCATGTTTTGATTCGTGTATTGGGGAGAGTGTTTATTCATGTCACCTTCCCGTTGAAATAACATGAAATGAATGTACTGATGGCGAAAGTAGAGAACAAGAGTGTGGAAAAATCATATTGTCAGAAGATTTTGTAGGTGTATATAAACACGAGCTTGATAGTTCAGATTTTCAAGAAAGCATAGAAGTAGCTTCCCAACTATTAAACACAGATATGAATGACGGCTTAGACCATTTTGTTAAAGCGTTATGTGGGGCTGCTGCATGCATGGTTAGAACAGTTAGAAAAGGTAGAAAAACATGGAAAGACTGGTTTGATGCTGAATGTGAACGAAAAAAACAAGAAATTAAGAGATTATTAAAAAGATTTCAATGTTGTAAAACAAATAAACATGAAGCTAAAAAAAGACAAATCTATACAACCGCATGAAAAGAATACATCAATTTAAGAAAAACAAAAGAAAAATTTTGAGGAAAAGAGATTAGAGAAACTTGAAGATTCTTCTGAGGACTCCAAAACATTCTGGTCTGTTATCAGATCTGTTAGCCGTAAGTCATTATTTTTTTTATTTATCTATTTAAGACTAACTAAGTAAAAAAAATTAATAAAATTAAATTAAATTAAAAATATAATAAAAATAGAAACATTCTGGTCTGTTATCAGATCTGTTAGCCGTAAGTCATTAATATATAACGATTTAACTATTCATCAATGGTATAATAATTTTTTGAAGGTTTTTTAAGGACTTTTATTGTGAAGAAACACAAGAGAATGCGGATGTGCAAGAAGAAGATGAAATGTTTGAACCATTGTTTAACAATCCTATAATTCAGAATGAAATTTTTAATGCCATTAAACATTTAAAAACAGGAAAAAATGCTGGTCCTGATAAAATAATTTTTAAAATCCTCAAATGCGCAAAGTCCACTGTGATTACTTGTTCAGTTATTTAACCATCTGTTTGAAAGCGGTGCTTTCCATTTAGAATGGGCCAAGTCAGTAATAATTCCGATTTATAAAAAAGGAGATATTAATAATGCCGATAACTATCGCACAGTAGCTCTCACTAGTATATTAAGTAAACTTTATGCACGCTTTCAAAAAAGAGATTACCTCGATGGGCAGATGGTGAAGAAAAATTAATTGAAGACTAAGCGGGCTTTAGAGCAAAGTACAGCACTGTGGATCATATATTCACTCCTTATTCTCTTGTTCAAACACATTTGCTTTCCAGTAAAAAAAAAAAAAAAAAAAAAAAAAAAAAAGATTGCAGTAGCGTTTGTGGACTTTAGAAAGTCTTTTGATTCGGTAAATAGAAATGTATTGTGGCATGTACTACGAAAAAACGGAGTAAATGGTAAACTATATACGGTCCTTAGAGCTCTTTATAGGTCAGTTTTAGCGTGTATGTGTGCAGGTTCTGAATATTCCGATTTTTTAATGCCCCAAGGGAGTGAAGCAGGGTTGTATTTTAAGCCCACAATTAATTTTTTTTTTAATGAACTAGGTATTGAACTATCCAAAAAAGGAAAACACAGCATTCAAATAATTCCGGGAGCAATCGAAGTGTTACTTTCTTGCCGATGACATTATCCTTTTGTCTGAGACTGTTATGGGTTTACAAAATCAGTTAAATATCTTAAAAGAAGAAGCAGATCGTTTGATTTAACAGTAAATATGAACAAAACAAACATTTTTTTTAGAACGGGTAGACATTTATCAGTAAGCGAAAAAAATGTTGAAGTCAAAATAGTACATACGTATAAATATTTAGGGATGATGTTTTCAACAAGGTTTAGTCTAAACTATGCATGGCAGGAATCTTGTAGGAAGGGGGAAAAGGTGTTCTAGAAATCCTAAAAACATTACCAAAGCTGAATTCGATAGACTGTTCCCTATTTTAGAAATTATTTGACACACAGATAGAACCGTTGCTTACATACGCTTTAGAAATTTAGGGACTATATGAAAATACCCAAATGGAAAAAGTTCACACATTTGCCATGAAACGTTTTTTAAAATGTGCCAATACATGAATCTAACACTGAGCTTTTATGGAGAGACAGGAAGATATCCTTTGTATATAAGAACTTTTGTGAAATTTATTAAATATTAGTTAACTGTTGAAACTTCCACAAACATGTTTATGCAGACAGTCATATGAAATGTTGATTATACAGATGGAACTGGGTAAAGAGAACTGGTCATCAAGTTAAGAGTTTTGTCGGAACATGGCTTTAGGATTGTGTGAATGTCTCAGGAAATAGGAAATGAGCATCAGTTTCTTTGGGAATTTAAAGACAGGCTTATTTGCTGTTTTAAACAAAACTGACACTCAGACATGGAAAGTAAAAGTAAATGTAGCTGATTCTTTTCCTTTAAATCTGTCTTTCAGACAGAAAAATATATATAAGTAATCACAGATATATGTGACGCTCCACCACGAAATGAGTCGCTTAGCACCTCGCCCACCTTTCCACCCGGAGCCATTAAAGGCAGGTGGGGGTCAGGTTGTCGATTTTGAGATTTTGATTGACTATAAAACTATAGTCATTATTCTACCTTGAAGTGAAATATCAAGGCATAATTTTGATGTCCTTTGCCTTTAAATGTGTTTTAAAAGTACCCAAGTCTTCTTTCTGTCCAACTATCAGGATGCTAAACTTGTCCATTTCTCATTTTGTCATTTCCTGCTGTCTATCATTTCAAGTTGTAATAACTTTTCATAGAATTGTCCGATTTTCAATCTGTTTTTTGTATTGTAAAGCCATTTTATTGCAAATCAGTAACATGTCAATAACTAGAACTGACCTCAGGTGCAATGCGACTCACTATGTAGTGGAGCGTCACAAATGGCATAGGATTAATTATGCTCGTTTCAGGTTAAGAACTTTGGGTTTCAATACTAATAAAAGTTGGTTCATTTTGAGACATCCATACAGTTACCATGTCCAGTATGTGGCCATAACATTGATGATGAAATTCCTTTTTTGTTTCAATATAATGCATATGAAACTCTACGTAATAAACATAATTTTCTAAGTCTCCAAACAGCACAAATTCCAAGATATTGTTTCTATTTTGTCGTCTGAAAATGAACATGGAATTAAAGCTGTAGCTAAGTTTATTGCAGAGGCACAGAAATTGAGACGAAAGCCATGTCAGCAACAATTAATTTAAAATGCAATGATATAGTCACTTCAAAGAGTAATGTATTCTCAAGTAA
>CM060343.1:10143503-10148503 GCA_030674155.1 Stramonita haemastoma
TGCCATTTGAATGTAAGTTATGCTCAACTGTTTTATGGGTAGAGAAGCTATAGATTTATACATTGTTGTGTTATTTAATATAAAAAAATTCATTTAATGTAATTTATTACCATTTTCATGCACCTGATTGATTAAGTCAGTGAGTGGTTTAATGACTCAATAAAGTCCTGTTTGAACCTTCAAAGCAAACAATATTGCTGTAAGATGTTGAAAAACACAATGTACTGTAATATCAAAATATGCACATTTTTATTTACCCCATGAAATATGGAATTGTAGATGATTTGATATGTAACCGGCATTAAGAAAAAGTGACACAGGCACAGACAGAAGATGAGGGAGACGAGAACTTAGCACATCTACATTGTGGTCCATTCAATAGAATACAGTAAGTGCTGTAAATATTCAGCCACTTTTGAAGCACAAAATTAGTATTTTTCATTCCTTAACTAATATTTGGAGGATTTTGAAACTAAGCTCAGTGTCAAAAAAGGTTTGGATATTCACTGAAAACAGTGAAATCATATCTTGGTTGGGTATATCGAGTGGCCTAATTATTTAGAGTATATACAGTAAGTACAGACAGCAAAGTAAACACACACACACACACACACACAACACACACCACACACACACACACACACACACACACACACACACACACACACACACACCACACTCTCACTCACTCACTCACTCACTCACTCACTCACTCACTCACTCACTCACTCACTCACTCACTCACTCACTTCACTCACTCACTCACTCACACACAACAACACACACACACACACACACACACACACACACACCACACACACACACACACACACCACCAACACACACCAAACAAACAAACAAACAAACAAACACAGGATATGAAACTGACCAGAGTGGCCTAATTATTTAGAGTATATGCAGTAAGTACAGACAGCAAAGTAACACACACACACACACACACACACACACACACACACACACACACACACCACACACACACACACACACACCACACACACCACACACCAACAAACAAACAAACAAACAAACAAACAAACAAACAAACACAGGATATGAAACTGACCAGAGTGGCCTAATTATTTAGAGTATATAGTAAGTACAGACAGCAAAGTAACACACACACACACACACACACACACACACACACACACCCACACACACACACACACACACACACACACACACACTCACTCACTCACTCACACACACACACACACACACACACAACACACACACACTCACTCACTCACTCACTCACTCACTCACTCACTCACTCACTCACCACACACACACACACACACACACACACACACACACACACACACACACACACACACACACACACACACACACACACACACACCAAACAAAAACAAACAAACAAACAAACAAACAAACAAACAAAAAAACAAACAAACAAACAAACAAACAAACAAACAAACAAACAAACAAACAAACAAACAAACAAACAGGATATGAAACTGACCAGAGAAATGTGCTATGCTGACTCTGACAGCTTCAACTTTTTCTGGGCAGGCTCTTTTGTTGAACGCGGTGTTGCGGCATAGCAGTAATTGTTGAGGAAGATGTTGGTTAGGATCCTTGCATGTCTCTCCTCCATCTCAAACTTGAAGGTTTCACACAGAGTCATAGCTATTCGCATGAAGGATGCACGACACACAGAGTCTTTCACCAAGTTGAAGATGATATATGAGAAGAAACACCACTGGCATGCTCTGTCAGATGGGATGTTGAGGCCACCTCTGTCTTGAGACTTGGTGAACTCGCCAAACTTATCAAAGTAAAATAACGTCTGCTCATGTAAGGCCGCCTCGTCTGCCTGCTGATCTCTTTGAGTGACATAGCCAGCAATGTAGACCAGCACAGACTTTGTCTCGAAGGGAAGTGACGATTCAAGAACATGCAGATTATCTATGGCCTCACATGCCTTTTCATCATCCTTAACTAAAAATTTGCAGTCTGAACAGGCATGGCCTGCATCTTCTCCACTGACACATGTGCCTTTCTTCAAAGAGAGCAGCAGCTTTGCCTTGTCGATCCTGGTTTTCTCCACAATCTGCTTGACATTGATGAAATATGTCCCTCCTGACCCTTGCCTGAGTTTGCTGAATTCTTTTTCCAGTGGATCAGTTGTGAACTGACCCAACAGCACATACTGGTGAGAGGTGGCCAAGAGGTGGCGACACAGGCTAACTAGTCCGTTGCATGTGTGGTGTATTGCTTGTGCGGTGTCACGAGTCAGTTGTTTTTGCCTCTGTCCCTGTCTACCAGCCATCTGCTGAGCCATGTCACCAAACTGGAGCACAGTGCTGAGCCTAGGGTCATCGGGGTCACTGACTGGTGCCTGGAGATCATCTCTGTGCCTGACATCCATGTATGGAGACTTCACATTGACTATTCTCCACCAGGTCAGCACTTTGCTGATGAAGAGTGCTGTGTCTTCAACCCAGCAGAGTTCTTGATTCCTGGATGGTTCAGCAAAGCTTGAAAGGTCCTTTCACTGAACACATTCAGGCAGGTTGACACTTTCTGTCTCTCTATGGGTTTGGGCATCACCGACACTTCATCAAGGTCAGACATCTTGACTAAGCAGCCTGCCTCCAGCCTGTACAGTTGAATCAGGTGACTCCATTTAGCTGTTTTTGTCTCACCGTCATGGTCGAATTGCAGTTCACCAGTTGCCTCAGTCAGCCAGTTATTCCGTATGTTCTTCAGGAGGTGTACAAAATCATACAGAAGAAAAACACCAGCTTCTGTCTCCCACGGCCTATCTGCACTTGCCCCAAACAGCTTGAAAAAAGCCTGATTGTTCCTGTTACCATTCACAGATTATGGCTTTCACCTGACCGCCAGCACTTTGCTATTGCCTCCATTGACTGTTGAACTTGCCCGTGAAGAAATTTTGAATTGAGCCTGGAGATAGGCAGAATCTTAGAAAGTAAGTTTGGCCCCCAAACATGCATGACACCATAATACCTAGCACTGTCTTTGCTAAGCACTGGGGATTGTCTGCACTCCTCCCAAACACCTGTCCTCCATGGTACAACATCATCTTCTTAACATAAACTTCATCATGAAGGATAACACAGAGTTTCTGCTTCTCCTCTAGTGAGCTAAAGACTGCATCAGAGTACACTGATTCATCCACTTTGGCGACTGTCGAGGTGATCCGGGTGAGTGTCTGCACAGATGGCAACTGGAAATCACTCCGCAATCTTTCATACAAACAACGGGATGTCGCAAAATACTGGAAGGCCCTAATGATAATGTCAGGAGTGTAGAGGGGCTTCCCAACTTGCCACGTCCCCATGGCTTGTAGTTGCTGCTGGATGATCTTCTTCTTCTCATCAATTTCCAGACAGTTCAGAAACCTTATATTTTCTTCCAGTGCTGACCAAGACTTCAATGTAGTTATTCGGTTCTTGGACAGGGTGGCAACAGTGCATCTCACACCTAGGTGAAAACTCTGAAATGTTTGATCAGAAGAAATACAGATCCTGAACAGAGGCACTCCACCCATGAACTTTTTGGACTGAATATTCAAAACACCACTGTCCATGAAACAAACTACTGGAACACACAGATCTCGATCGTTGGCTAACAATTTATCCTTCATCTCAGAAAAAGTAGTGTTGTCACTTTCCAAAAAAGCTGACAGCTGATCCTCTGTTTTATTTCTCTCAGAGCACGAGGAACGCTTTGTTGTACGAGCAGGGGGTGCAGGAGTAGGAATTTGGCTGGCTGGTACGTTTGGCCAAACAGAGGGTGGATGTTTCGGTCTTTCTTTTCCTCTGACAGTGATGCTTTCAAAACCATGAGGCCAGTGGAGTTCACACACAACAGTGTCTTTGGTAACAACAAACTTATCATTAGGAATTGAAGAAATCCAAGCTTTCTTCTCAGCTTCGTCTTTAGGAAATCTAAACACAGAGACTTTTCTCTCTACACCACATCCTTTTTCAGAAGAATAGTTCGTTTTGCAACCGTACACACAGCATTTCTTCCCCATAATGGAAGAACAGAGAAATATAACACGCTAGTTTAGATCAAATCAGCACAAAAAACGGCAGAATGCAACCACGTTGTGAACAATGTAGATTACTCGCCACTATTACCGGAAGTTAAGCGATCAAGGTATGTACAAAAACAAAGATCACCTGAACTATGCAAATATCAATGTTAGGGAAAAAATTCACATAAGCTGGGTTCATAACCATTGATTTAAACTTTTATTAACACTAGCAGGAAAAATAATCGTGTACATTGTGTATTATGCTTTTTATAAAAATCTAGCTTTCGTTTCGGTAAATTGCTGAAGAGGAGTTGCTTCCCTTGTCTCTCACTGAGTAGGCCCCCAGTCACGGCCCCCAGTCGCACGCTGAGTAGGCCTGTAGTTAAGATCGCCATGATATATATACATATATGTATATATAGATACATAGAGATAGATAGATATCTATATATAGAGAGAGATAGAGAGATAGAGAGATAGAGAGATAGAGATAGAGAGAGAGATAGAGAGAGATATATAGATATAGATAGATATAGATAGATAGATAGAGATAGAGATTATAGATAGATAGAGATAGATAGAGAGATAGAGAGATAGATAGAGAGATAGAGAAAGAGAGAGAGAGAAATAGAGAGAGAGATATATAGATATAGATATAGATAGATAGAGATAGATAGAGGTAGAGATAGAGATTATAGATAAATATAGATAGATAGAGATAGAGAGAGAGAGAGATAGACAGACAGACAGACAGACAGACAGACAGACAGACAGACAGACAGACAGATGGATAGACAGAGAGAGAGACAGATAGATGGATAGACAGAGAGAGAGACAGATAAATGGATAGACAGAGAGAGAGACAGATAGATGGATAGACAGAGAGAGAGATAGATAGATGGATAGACAGAGAGAGAGAGAGATAAAGACAGAGAGAGAGATAAAG
>CM060343.1:10173503-10176003 GCA_030674155.1 Stramonita haemastoma
TTTTACATCCAAGAAAGGATAGATTATAATGTTCGCTCTTCACCAGTGCCTAACCAAGTGCTTGATGTACATTCATGTGCAGCAAGAGTAAATAAAGTTTCGAGAGGATTTAGTGCTAAATATTGTATCTATGTTGTATCTAGACATTCCTACTCATAGAGCATCCGCCTTAGATTTAACATTTATATCTCCTTGCACTAGTTCCGGAATGTGACTGGACAACACACAAAAGACACCCTTGGCAGTGATCACCTGCCTGTTATTATAACTCCTCATAGAACAACTGCTACTTGTGATACCCTTGCAGAAATGTGCCAAAGTATTTACTTAAAAAGTTACACAGGCTTGCCCTCTGAGTACCTTTTCATGCACTGGCTCTTGGAACTTACAGCAAAATTGGAGAATTGCCACTAGTTGAATACCGACCGTATGCATGTGCAAAATGCGTACTCAGAAGCACAACTACGGAAAATTTCACTTCATGCGAAGTAAAAATAAAATCAGAAATTAAATTTCCTAAAAGCGCGAAACAGACAACTTCTTTAAACACAATTGGTACATATGTTTCAGACTTTTCTGAAAAATCTGGAATCAGTCCAGTATCATGTACGCTCAAACTCAAATTCTACCTCATCCCTTATGGGAAATAAACAAAGCAAATTTTGATATAACATTTACAAGTCATCATAGCTAGGAGTGAAAATCAAAATATAATTATCTCTAAAGTCCGATCGCACATTCATCACCACGTTGTCATATATTGTCACCATGTAAATGATCAAGAAACAGGTTCAGCTATCGTAATACCATCTCTTAAAGCAGAAAACTGTTATTATGTTGGTAAACATCATTCGATATTGACAGCTGAGCTAATGGCCTGATTCACGATCTTCCGCTGAATATATTTCAAACTTTACTTTGCGTTGATTCTGAATCGGTACTCTACGGATTAAAATCCACAAGTTCTAAGAAAATGTCTAAATTTAGAAAATATTACAGATCAATCATGTCATAGATGTTTTAGCTTTAAGGGGCATTTGTGTTACTTTCTGTTGGGTACCGTCTCATGTGGGATTCTTAGCAAATGAGTGGGCTGACAGAGCTGCACAGAGAGGTGCAAAACATGGATGGATTCTGTAGAACTGCACGTTCCTTAGAAGAGGCATCGTGGAGCAGGGCTAAAAAAGGCTCACTAACCGAAGGAGCGCTTCATTCTTCATTCACTGTCCCTGATTTAAGGGATATTGATCACTCTGAGATGTATACAAGTTTTTTCACAGCAATAAATACATATTTTTCCATAGAGAAGTCGATTTAGTTTTATTCATGAACAAAATCATCTGTTAAGAAGGCTTTCACATATGAACTGGTAGATAGAACTGAGACAAAACTGTCTCCCCCCAAAACAGTAAAATCCACTTTTAACTAAAATGTTTTGTATCTAGTACCTAGTTGTTGTTTATTTTATTTTTTTAAAGACAGGGATATCTGCCGTTTGTCCATATACTAACGAAGTTGACGTTGTACGCTTTAAAAGAAAGATACACTTTAATAACTTTACTGAAACTTACCAATTATTGCTAGGTTTTCATATCTCCAAACTTTACACCCATACAACAGCAGGTACAACGATTTTATCGAATCACACACGCACGCACACACGCTCGCACACACGCGTGCATGAACACACCACACACACACACACACACCACACACACACACACACACACACACACACCACACCACACCACACCACACCACACCACACCACACCACATCACACCACACCACACCACACCACACCACACCACACCACACCACACCACACCACACCACACCACACGCGTGCATGAACACACACACACACACACACACACACACACACACACACACACCACACCAACACACACGCCACACCACACCACACACACCACACACACACCCACACCACACCACACACACCACCCAACCACACCACACACACCCCACCAATCCACACTGCACCTCTACGTCAACTCGCAATACACATCTACATTAATTAGGTGAACTCATTGAATTTTGTAAGAGAAGCAGATTTTTAATGAAGTTGTATGTTTATTGGATATGCAGTAGTAAGCACAGTGAACTAATTGTTTCATATTCATTTTTCTTCAGTATATTCCAGTTATTGAAATCTTTGTAGAATCTCATCATCTACCCGTTGTTTTTTTAAGAATTCAATTGGTCATGGCGATTTCCATCCTGATAAAAAGAAAAAGAAACATGAAAAGAAACTCACAATTTTTCAGAGAGCAGAAACGTCTAAAACAAATTGAAAATGGCAGTAAATACAGATAGATGATGCAGACAGAGCAGATTATGCAGATGATGATGCAGATGATGCAGATCAAGTGTCTCGCAAATGCATAGGCAAAAGATGTAACCATAGACTAAAACGGTAAATGTAAAAATGTACAGGAAATGAAAAACAAAAACCCAAACAAAACTATTTTAGAGTAAG
>CM060343.1:10181003-10183503 GCA_030674155.1 Stramonita haemastoma
TGTGTGTGTGAGTGTGTGTGTGTGTGTGTGTGTGTGTGTGTGTGTGTGTGTGTGTGTGTGTGTGTGTGTGTGTGTGTGTGTGTGTGTGTGTGTGTGTGTGTGTGTGTGTGTGTGTGTGTTCTTTGCTTATTCTGTGTGTGTTCTATGATTTTCTTTCTGATCCGGTAATGAAGATTAGTAATGTTTCTGTTTTTCGTTTTCTTTCCCTGTGTCCCCATTCTGTTTCCGTGTTATCCTTGTATTTTAGGTCTTTTGTGTTTTTCTACTGTGTGCGTGTGTGGATGTGCGTGTGCGAGCATGCTCACGTGCGTGCAAGTGACTGTGGTGTGTGTGTGTGTGTGTGTGTGTGTGTGTGTGTGTGTGTGTGTGTGTGTGTGTGTGTGTGTGTGTGTGTGTGTGTGTGTGTGTGTGTGTGTGTGTGTGTGTCTGTGTCTGTGTCTGTGTCTGTGTGTCTGTGTGTCTGTGTGTCTGTGTCTGTGTCTGTGTGTCTGTGTGTCTTTGTCTGTGTGTCTGTGTTAATGTGAGACAAATAGACAACAAAAGAATCTGGATATGTACGAAAAATCAGGGAGAAAAGTGGTAAAACGTGACTGAAGGAAGAAAAATGACAAAAGTTACTTGCAAATAATCAAAATGATATTTCTTTTAATATCTACAATTGTACTGGTAAAATAAGTCGAATGAAGAATAAAATAAAGGAAAAATTGTTTTAGTCCATCGTGTTTGATGATGACCTCCAATACAGCAGAGATGTTTTTGTATTTTGTGTTTGTTTTGTCTGTTGTGTCTATTGAGTGTAGTGCAGTATTTTTTTGTTTAGAAAGTGTGTTTTTGTGTTCACTTTAGTTGTTATTCTTGAATTGTCTTTTGTGTTTATGTTCTAGGCGTGTTCTGTTCACCCGTTGTTTATGTGTTGTATATGTTATTCGCTTGTTCTATTGGTGGTGTGTGAAGAATTAGAATCAGAATCAGAATCAGAAATTATTTATTGCCAAAAAAGTCACATGGACCTTGACACAAAATAATACCAACATTCTATTCACTGGTCAGCATGACTGAAATGATGTGCAAGAAAGAAACACAGAAAACCGCCACAAAGCATTTTCATGTTGCATTCTTTCTTATTTCAATTGTTCTTTTTTTTTTTTTTAAACCAGGCACAAACATAATTGTTTCGGCTTGATGATTTATCAGTTACAATAAAATTGCTTAATTTGTCTATATCATTCCTATATTCTTTGACACCAGATTTCAGATTTATCAATGTTTTTTTCTTTGTACACATCCAGTAAATGAAACTCGTCCTATTTTGTTGCAGTATTGACAAGTTCTATTCTGTCTTATATCTTCCGTTCTTTCCATCAAACCATGGCAAGTTGTACGAAATTTACAAAATGTTTTCCTACGGTTTTTGTTTTCATTGTTAATCAGATATGGCTCTAAGTTTATATTCTTTAGTCACGAAATTATAAAAGTTAAGTTTTATGGACTCTCGTTTCTGGTTTATCCAAACTATTTTATATAAACCCTCAAATTTTGTTTGTATTGCATGACAAAATCGGTGTACATCAAGTGTACTTTTGTTTTCCCATACATGTGCTAATCCAACGATAATAATTATAATATGAGTTTTTGTCTTTCTTGTTACATGTATCCAAAAAGACATTAACTGACTAAGAAATCTGGTAGTCAATAGAAATCTTCCAAGTTCTCCTAATGCCATCATCGGTTTTTTTAAAAGTTTGTTTATAAAAGTTTACATGAATATTTTCATAAAGATTTTGTTCTTGTGTTTAATTTCAATCGTGAATATGAAAGTCACCATTAGGTGAGTGTCAGTTGCTTCATGAATTGTAACATTTTTGGGGTGGCCCGAGGTGCTGAAGTTGGAGAACTCGCCGAAGCGTGGGACCTCCGACTTTCTGGCTTCTGACTACAGTCCTGATATCAGAGAAATCTAGTAATAATAGTAATAATAGATAATAGTAATCTATATAGTTTAGTTTATTGTCCTAATTTGGTTATTGACAACAGCCCTAGGTCATCAGCATGGAATTTTATCTTCTGCAGTAATATACGGTAAATCTTTTTCATCAAGGATCTGAACAATATCACAATTAAAAAATGATGTAAACATTCAATGATGTAGGACTTAGTGTGCTGCCTTGATGTGTACCCCCCTTTTTACAACAATTTCGTCTGTGTAACTTCCTTTTATTTTTGAAAGGATTGTTGCGTTTGTTAATCACATTAAAGGTTTTACCAGTTATGCCTATCTTTTTAACTTTTACAAGTAGAGCCTGATGTCTTACATTGTCTTTATGAAAATCTACAAAGCAACAATACAGTCTATTGTTTTTTGTTTTTAATGCATTGTCTATTAATTTATTAATGATATAGATGTGGAGTCAGCACTGATGATAACTCCAGGAGAAAAATCTCCTCAACCGGATACGAACCTGGGTTGTCAAATTGCCAGCGCAATGTTCTGACCACTAGG
>CM060343.1:10196003-10203503 GCA_030674155.1 Stramonita haemastoma
TACAATTGTTACTTTACAGTCACTCAAATAGGCTGTCACACAGACAAACAAATAGACTGCCCTTTTAGTTCGACATATTTTTCTATGTCAGAGGGACAGGACAGATTGCTGGGGATAAAGCTTGAATCAGGCGACACTGGTGAACCCGCGGTCCCCTCTATTTTCCACCCCCTGTGACGGCTCGAAAACCCCAGAACTATAAAAAGAAAGAAAAGAATTGTGCGCTGAAAATGAGAAGTTTCGGAAACCAAAAGGAATCTGAATGTTTGGTAATACCTACCCTCTTCCCCCACCAAGGCAGAGTTTGAGAGCAGAGGCTATTGGAACAAAGCAAAGTGGTGAAGTCGTGGGTTCGAAACCCAGGTGCCACACCCACCTACTCCAGTCAGCAGAGCGAGTAAATAATTCTAAACAAATGATTTGCCTGCACCAAAAACAAATGATGTTCGACAATTCCGAGTGTCTAAACCAAATAAAATCATTTCAATATCTGCCCACACGCTACCTACCTCAGACAGCTTGTGTTGGCTTCATCTTCGCGGTAATGCTCGCGGCGCCTATACTCCTGTGTCGGCTAGGAGTTCTAACCGTCCACTTTGGCTGCCGAGCGCAAAGTGACGTGGTGGCATCCAGACAGGCGACACAGACCTGCCCACACCTGAACACACGTTCACTGTCACACGGCGGAGCTCAACGCAACTTAAGACATGCGGAATATCATTAATTTTACCCATGGGCCGGTAGCCTGCGCTCAGGGGTACAGAAACCACGAAAAAACTAGGGGGGAAAAGTGAGTGGAGGTGAACGACCTCTAATCAGTCTAGAGTGTAGGCAACAAAAACCAAGCAGTGCGCACAATAATAATGAAAATATACAGCAATATGATACACCACAGCAAAGTGAAGGGTCCCTGCCACATTCAAACACACACAAAAACACACTGATAAACACCAGCGCGCGTGCATGCGCGCACGCATACCATACTCCCTGCAAAAAAGGTGCGGTTTTGGGCAAAGACGGGACCCAAAGAGCCGTATTCAGGCCCATCCTACCCCGACTTTTGCATGGTTACAGACCCCAAGGCACCAAGACAACATGGCACTGTCTGCATACACCCTCTCCTACTGACTTCCATGTGTGTGGCGCCGGACTTGTAGCAACACCGCAGCCCTCAAAAGCTGAGAAAGCTAGTTTGTTGCAAGGAAGTCTGCTATAATGTACGCAACAAAAAAGAAGCAGTGCGCACAATAATAGTGACAATATACAGCAAAATGATGCACCACAGCAAAATGCAGGGTCCCTGCCATATGCGGGCACACAAGCAAACACACTGACAAACACAAGCACGCGCTCGTGCGTGCACGCATACCCATCCCCGTTCGAAAAAAAGGTGCGGATTTGGGCAAAGACAGAACCCAAAGAGCCGTAAGGGTAAGGGTTAGGGTTGGGTAAATGTTAGGGTTAGGGTAAGGGTTGGGCTCTAGGGTTAATGTTAGGGTTACTTTTAGGGTTATTGTTATAGTTACGGTTAGGATGATGGTTAGGGTAACGGTAAGGTTAGCGTTAGGGTCAGGATTAGGATTAGGGTTAGGTTTAGGGTTAGGGTTTGAGTTAGGGTTAGGATTATCGTTAGTGTTAGCGTTAGGGTTGAGTTCTAGGGTTAGGGTTAGGGTTCGGGTTTGAGTTAGGGTTAGGGTTAGTGTTAGTGTTAGGGTTAGGGTTAGGGTAAAGGTAAGGGTAAGGGTTAGTTTAGCGTTAGGGTTAGCATAAGGTTTAGGGTTAGGGTTAGTATTATGGTTAGGGTAGGGTTAGGGTTTGGGTGAGGGTTTGTGTTCTAGGGTTAGGGGTACAGTTAGGGTTAGGGTTAGGGTTAGGGTAAGGGTTAGGGTTTGGTTAGGGTTAGGATGATGTTGATGATAAAGGTTAGTTTAGCGTTAGGGTTAGGGTTAAGGTTAATGTTAGGGTTAGGGTTAGGGTTAGGGTTAGTGTTAGTGTTAGGGTTAGGTTTACGATTAGGGTTAGGGTTACAGTTAGGGTTATCGCTAGGGTTAGGGTTATGATTAGGATCATGATTACGGTTGATGTTAGGGTTAGGATCATAGTAAGGGTTACGGCTATTTTTTGCGTTAGGGTCAGAGTTTGAGTTTGGGTTACGGATAGTGTAAGGGTTAGGGTTAGGGTTAGGGTAAAGGTTAGGGTTAGGGTTATGATTATGATTAGGGTTACGGTTGAGGTTTAGGGTTAGGGTTAGGGTTTCGGTTACAGTTATGGTTTAGGTTAGGGTTAGGGTTAGGGTTAGGGTTAGGGTTAGGGTTAGAGATAGGGATAGGGATAGGGATAGGGTTAGGGTTAGGGTTAGGATTAGTATCGTGGTTACTGTCGAGGTTAGCATTAGGATCAAGGTTAGTGTTAGGGTGAATGTTAGGGTTACGATTATGGTTTGTGTTTAGGTTAGGGGTAGGGTTAGGGTTTGGGTTAGGGTTAGGGTTAGGGTTAGGATGAGCGTTAGGGTAAGGGTTAATTTTCTCGTTAGGGTCAGGGTTAGATTTAGCATTACGGTTAGGGTTAGGGTTTGGATGAGGGTTATGGTAAGGGTAAGGTTAGCCTCAGGGTTAGGGTTAGGGTTAGCCTCTAGGGTTTGGATTAGAGTTAGGGTTAGGGTTAGGGTTAGGATTAGGATCCTGATAACAAGTATTTTACGTAAGATAAAAAGTACAATATTGCTCTCAAGGTAATCTGTGTTTAAACATGCATTTTCAGCTATAGCGTAGGACAGAAAATTGTCAAAGGTATGCACATAATTTTTTTTTTCGGTAAAATTTTTTAAATCAATTTTTTTATACGTGCTATCTATCTATCTATCTATCTATCTATTTATCTATCTATCTATCTATCTATCTATCTATCTATCTATCTATCTATCTATCTATCTATCTATCTATCTATCTATCTATCTATCTATCTATCTATCTATCTATCTATCTATCTATCTATCTATCTATCTGTCTGTCTGTCTGTCTGTCTGTCTGTCTGTCTGTCTGTCTGTCTGTCTGTCTGTCTGTCTGTCTGTCTATCTATCTATCTATCTATCCCGTAGTCTGGTGTCCGTGGGGGCACCCCTGAAGACTTGACAACCAGTTCCCTCCATTCCTCTCTCTGTTCTGCCTTTCTCGATGGTTTTTGCTAGGGTGTTGTGTCTTGTGGTGTGACCAAACCACATCAGCTTTCTCCTCTTTATGGTGGAGAGCAAAGGCTCTTGGGGGCCCACACGCTTTTTGATTTCTTCTTTCACATAGTTATTGGTCTTGTGTTCTTTGTATGATATTTTGAGGAGTCTTCTGTGGCACTTGTTCTCGAATGCTTGGATTCTCCTCTCTAACTCTGCTGTCAGAGTCCATGATTCACAGCCATATAGGAGGATAGATATCACGAGGGATTTGTAAAGGTGGTATTTGGTGCAGAAGCTGATGTTGTTGCTTCTGATGATCCTCTGGAGTCTGACTAGAGCAGTTGTTGCTGTTGCAATGCGAGCTTTCACTTCATTGTTTGATGTGCCATCTTTTGTTAGGATGGAGCCTAAGTATTTGAATTGGCTCACCTCTTCCAATATTTCTCCATTCATCTTTATTTCCGTGATGTCATTACTTACGCTGTTGACCATGATCTTTGATTTCTCTGTACTGACCTCCATGCCGTATGCGCTCGCTCGATCTGTTAAATTGTCTGTGAGAATTTGCAGTTCTTGTTTGCTGCTGCCCATGAGGTCAATGTCATCTGCAAATCTGAGGTTGCAAAGGGGTCTTCCACCAATGGAGATGGAAGTGTGGTGGTTTTGCAGTGTCTCTGTCATGATGTTTTCGAGGAAGAGGTTGAAGAGTACAGGTGAGAGAAGGCAGCCCTGGCGAACCCCAACCGTGGTCTTGAAGAACTCGCCCACGTGATTGTTCATGAAAACTGCACTTTTTGCATTCTCGTACAGAGCCTTGATGACTTCAATTAGGCAGCTGTCGATGTTGAAGTGCCTGAGTACTTGCCAGAGGCCGTCATGCCATACCCTGTCAAAGGCCTTTTTGAAGTCTATGAAATTGTGGTACAAGTCTTTTTGGTGTTGGAGATGCTTCTCTATCAGAATTCTCAGATTGAAAATTTGTTCCATTGTGCTGCGTTTTGGTCTAAAGCCCGCCATTTCTTCTGCCAGGAGTTTTTCCGCTTGGTTTTTCAGTCTGTTGAGGACTACCTGCAGCATGATCTTGCTAGGATGACTTATGAGACTGATGGTTCTGTAGTTCTGGCATTGCTTAAGGTTTCCTTTCTTTGGCAGGGGTATTACTAGAGATTGTGTCCATTCTGTTGGCCATTCTTTGGTGTCGTGGATCTTCTGACAAAGTTCTGTGAATCGCCTTGCTGTTTCATTCCCTCCATTTTTTATGAGTTCAGCTGGGATGTTATCGATTCCAGGGGACTTCCCCTTCTTCAATTGTTTAATAGCTACATCTACTTCACACCTTAGTATTGGTGGGTCTTTATCTTGGCGTTCAGGGGGTTTGTCAGAAACTATGTTGGTATCTGGGCGTAGTGGGTAGTTGTACAATCCCTCACAGTATTCTGTCCAGCGTTGGAGGATGGCATTCTTTTCCGTTAAAAGATTTCCTTCTTTGTCTTCAATAACAGTTCTAGGCTTGTCCATTCGCTGATGTTGTCCTCCCATCTCTTCCTTGGTCTGCCTCTTTTTCTTCCTCCTAGGACACTTGCCTTGCAGTATTGTTTTTGCATGTTTAACCGTATTGAAACCGTTTTTCATGTCTATCGAACTGAATGTCAAAGACAATCGGATAAGACTATAAACCGAAGTCCCGTGTGCGAACGCACGCAGAACATCTTGCGCACACGTTAAAATCCCGTTCCGCCTTTCGGAAGAGCAGGCCATCGTGTGCCGGTAAGAACGGATGACAAAATTATATCCAAAAAACCCAGCATGCACACAGGTGTCGTGTTTAGACACCATCGCTTAAGGGAAAAAAAATAATGGGTAGGCGCTGAACTTGTGGCGACGCGCTCTCCCCGGAGAGAGCAGCCCGAACTTCACGCAGAGAAATCTGCTTTGACATAAAGTGGTATTAAATTAAAATAAAACATAAAGAGAGAGAGAGAGAGAGAGAGAGAGAGAGAGAGAGAGAGAGAGGAGAGAGAGAGAGAGAGAGAGAGAGAGAGAGAGAGAGAGAGAGAGAGAGAGGAGAGAGAGAGAGAGGAGAGAGGAGGAGAGAGAGAGAGAGAGGAGGAGAGAGAGAGAGGAGAGAGAGAGAATGACAATGACAATGACAATGACAATGACAATGACAATGACAATAGTTTATTGTGACAAGCTTTTACGCCCATTCACAAGGGGACAGAGGGATGGGGACTGGGCACAAAACTTCAAATACACATCATACATTGACATAACTGGATCTGTGACAAGGTTTCCATGTCACGCAATGTCTTTTGTCAAGTAGGCTCACTGGCTGGTTCTGTTTCGTGGTACAAACACGTGGATTGGGGTGTACACGTAGCTGTCCAGGGGTTATGCCTGTCTGCTCTCTCTCTCTATCTATCTCTATGATCAACCACCGCCTTCAGACCATCTCTCTCTCTCTCTCTCTCTCTCTCTCTCTCTCTCTCTCTCTCTCTCTCTCTCTCTCTCTCTCTCTCTCTCTCTCTCTCACACACACACACACACACACACATGCACTTACACAACTGCACGCATTAACACACCATACATGTGCGCACACACACACACACATGCACTCACACACACACAGACATACACACACATGAACACACGCACGCACGCACGCACGCACGCACGCATACATACACACACACACACACACACACACACACACACACACACACACACACACACACACACACACACACACACACACACACACCTACCTAAACAAAGGCATTCAAAAGCAGGCAATCACAATCACGATCAGTTATCCAAGAAAGAATCTGACAACATCCATGATTACTTTTAGCATAACTAGTCCAGCATCAATCCTGTCTTTGATTCTCTTGCGATCAGCAGGTGTCCACAGCTTCAGCCTGGAGCTGATGGTCCGTTCCTCCTCAGACATGTGCTTGGTGTCTCTTTTCACGAACCAGAAGAAATCGAGTTGTTCCTGGGAATCCCCAAATTCAAACACCACGTCATCACTTTCACAAATAACAACGTCTGGTTTGTCCTCTGAGACAAGCACGTGGCCAAAGTCCCGATTCCTAGCGGTGTTTCTGAGTCTTCTCTGCAGGAACCGGTCTGTTAATTCCGCCACATAGCCTCGGATCATCTCCACACTGCAGCCAGTCTCCTCAGCTTTCCGTAGAGGGCTGTCATCGTCGTTGTCCCCAGTAGTTTCGAATGAAGCAGACACATCGTCAGCCAGGCCGATGTCACACAGCTGGTCAGGAACTGGGTCTGCTTCTAGCACGGTGACATCACGTGGTCTAGGGTGGAATTCACGTGCAGAAGACAGCACGTGCAGAGGTGTGTTGTTTGGAGACAGGGGCGTGTTGATGTGTGTCACAGTGCTGCTTGTCGGTGGTGTAGGCATAAACAAACCGTGTACATTTTCCGAGGCGAAACACTCACTTGCCTGATTTTCTTCTTGGCTTGTTACTGTCTGTCTCTTCTCCTCTGCCTTTCTGTTCTCCTCCACCTGTCTCCTCTCTTCTGCCTGTCTTCTCTCCTCTATCCGCCTTCCATCCCTGTTCAGATGACTGGGAGGTTTCCTGCGGTAACGCTGGCAAGTGGAAGAGGTTTGCTGGCTAGCCATGTTTGCTTCGTGCTCAGAGCCAGTCTTCAGGCGAAGTACAACTGTGGTGTTGTCGCCTTCCGCGCACACTTTCCATGACGTCAGGTGATGGTCTTGGAGCAGGGCACCTATGGTGACTTCCAGAACTGTTGGTAGTCCAACAACTGGCATGGTGCTGAATTATTTTACGTTTCAAACGCAAAATTGACAGAGCAAAAATTTCTCCTGCCTCTATCCAGGGGAGCTCACCCACCCACCGACCGAGAGGGGAGAGAGAGAGAGAGAGAGAAGAGAGAGAGGAGAGAGAGAGAGAGAGAGAGAGAGAGAGAGAGAGAGAGAGAGAGAGAGAGAGAGAGAGAGAGAGAGAGAGAGAGAGAGAGAGAGAGAGGAGAGAGAGAGAGAGAGAGAGAGAGACAATGACAATGACAATGACAATGACAATGACAATGACAATGACAAAGATTTTATTGCGTTAAGCATGATGCCCATACGCAAGGGGACAGCGGGAGGGGGGCTGGGCACAAAACACAAAATGTCATATTCTGACAACTTGAAAAACTACCGCCCAAGTATTCATCATGGCATGGATTCCATTACATGGTTACAGGATAGATTGAAATCCTTTTTATTATTATTATTTTTTTAATATATGTAAGCATTTGTTAGCCCTCACAATGGTGATTGGTAAGGTGGAGGAATTTTC
>CM060343.1:10206003-10216003 GCA_030674155.1 Stramonita haemastoma
AACAATAATTTTCAACATCTAGTACATAACTTTCTTTTTCGAAAATAGTCTTAAATGATCTATATTGTTGATACCTATCACGATCTCTTATAGTTCCTGACCATTCTTGAATAAACAAATCAATGAGTCTCTGTTTAAATATGTTTAGAAACCTTTTGACATCCCCAACACCCTGTTGCAACCAAACAATGTTAAATCCTGTTAAGCATAAAATTTCTCTTATTTTCGAAACCCAACACTGTTTTCCTAAGTTATCTAGATGCAACAGCATTTGATACGCCTTGTGTGGTAACCTTTCGCTATTCATTTCTAATAGCTTAAACCAATATCTTATATAGGCAGTGTATGAATTTACATAGAGTGGATACCTACACAAATCTCCATATATCATTTTGTTTGGGGTTTTGGTTGGCACCCCTAAAAATCTTTTGCATGCCATCATGTGAACTTTTTCTATATGTTCTAACTGGTTTGTTCCCCATACTTCAGCAGCATATAGCAAAATTGGTTGTATTTTTGTATCAAAAATTTGGAAAAAAGTATTTGCTGTCATCTCTTTATATTTCCGAAAAACTCTTTTAAGCTGACCTACTGCCTTTTTCCCTTTTGTTACTAAATGTCTGGTACCATTTTTTGCACTGATCATAGTTGTGAACTTGAATCCTAAATAACAGTAACTGTTCACTACCTCTAAGCTCTTACCATCATAAAACCATTTTTCATGTTTACCCAGAAACCCACCTTTTCTAAATACCATAACTTTTGTTTTATCTATGTTTACATTTAACTTTCTCTTATTACAAGTTTTTAAAACATTTAACTGATTCTGAAGACCACTCGGTGTTGTTGATGTGGTGCTATGTCATCTGCAAATAACAAGATAAACAATTCCATAATATCTGGAAATAATTGCACCCCGTGTTTACCCTTTTCTTCGATTTGATCTGCTAGCTGATTTATACATAGAGAAAACAGTGTCGGACTAAGAACACAATGGAACAATCAAACATTTCAGTTAGTTCACAATTAGTTCGAACACATGATTTTAATGACCTGTACATAAGCTTGCAGTGCAGCAAAGAATTTACCATGTACACCTTGATTTTGAATGCACTGCATGAGTATGTTATGTTGAACAGAATCAAAAGCTTTTCGGAAATCCACAAAAGCAACATAGAGTTTTCTTCCTTTTTTGTTCAAGTATCTCTGAATAACCGCATAGAGTGTAAATATTTGATCACTTGTTGAATATTTTCTTCGAAACCCTGCTTGACATTCTGAAATACAGTTGTTGCTATCTAACCAAGCGTATAGTCGTGTATTAAGTATTGCGTGTAACATTTAGATATAATACTTAAGAGAGATATTCTCCCTATAGTTATCTACATCATTTATGTTTCCTTTTTTATGCAATGGTATAATTATGGCTTTTGACCATTCCTGTGGGTAAATACCTCGTTCAAAAATAACATTAAATAATTTTGTTAGAAACATTATAATGTTACTGCCACCAGTCTGTAACATTTCAGCTAAAATGTTGTCTATCCCACTAGCTTTACCCTTTTTAAGTCTACCTATTGCCTGAACAGCTTCTACTTCTAATATATCTTTATTCAGTGTATTGTCCATTTGCTCTGGAAGTTCAAGTTCAATACTGTTATCCCATTCAAGTTCTTCGTTATTACCTTGGAAAACAGTTTTGAAATGGTTATACCACTCCATTTACTACTTTTTTCTTGTTTGCACAACCCATTTTCCTAAGCTTATTCCAAAAGTGTGACCCATTATTGATTTCCTTTACTAATGCTTCAGTTTTTTGCTTACTAAATGTGTGCCTTTTGGTTTTCAGCAGATGTCTGTATTGTTTTCTTGCTGTAACATATATTTGCCTATCTACTTCTTTCCGACTTTTTCTAAAGTGTTTTAATTTTTTCCTACATATTTTTTTTTAGCATTTTTACATTCAATGTCAAACGACTCTGATCTTTTAGTTCTATGAATACCACATCTTTTGAGCATGCATTTGCTAGACTCTTTTATACATTCTACAAATATATCTAAAGCTCTGTCTACGTCATCATCTATATTATTTATGGCCATTTTCAATCTGTTTTGAACATCCCTGCCCTCCCATGCTTTCTTAAATTCATTTTCTTGTGCATCATTCCAGATAAATTTTTCAAACACAGCATTGTCATTTTCTTTTTTGTTATCAGGACAGTCGTTGCTGTTTCCAGCTGCCTTCACCTCTAGAATAATAGGTAAATGATCAGACTCTACAAAGTTTTCTACAACTAAGGATAGTATTTGGATTGAAGAAAAAAGTTCAACAGATGAAAGAAAATAATCCACAGTGCTTTCCCCTGTGTATCCAACATACGTACAACTTTCATCAAAATTTACTTCACTCAGCCCATTCAATATAAGACAATCATACATGTTACAAAATTCTATCAGTTGTTCACCAAAGTTGTTCACAGTGCTATCATGTGATTTCCTTAGGAATTGGTCACTATTGGAAGCAGACATTTCTTCAAAATCAGTGCTGTCCCCATTGAAAAAATAATTCTTATGTGCTGTTCTAGCATTCAAATCTCCATTTAACAAAATATAATAATCACTATGCAAATCATATAGATATGTTAAACATTGCTCTAATACCTCTAAGCCAAAATCATCTCATTGACCATTCCAGAATGGAGAATCATATGGGGGAATATAACAGCATATAAACATAATATTCTTATCTGTTGCAAAAAGACCTTTATGAATTCTTAAAACAACAAAATTACAGTGTATCTCCCTTGCTGGGATAATTTCTTTGCCTTTGAGGTGAATATTACATAATCATTAAATAAATCAGACTCAAATTCAAAACCAACAAATGTTTCAGTTAAACATATGAAATCATAAGAAGTAAGGAAGTTAATGAAATCAGCATTTTCTAGTTTTGGAAGGAGTTTTGTAATTAAGGAATTTTACTGAATGATTATTTACATTTTGTACAAAAATGGTTTCACTTGAACATGAAATAAACAGATCCTCTTTTCTTGAGGACATGCTTTCAGGTAAAGTGGCCCGGCCGAATCCCTATTTGTTGGTGCCTGAAGCACCCTTCTTCTTGTGCTGGGGAACAGACTGTTGCGGTCTGTTTTTGTCCTCTGCATGATTGGCAGACTCTGCTTTTTTAAAAGACTCGACAATGCTGCCCTGACTACTGGATCTAACTGTAGTTTTCTGGCATGTGTGTTTGTTTATTCGAGAGCTAGATGCAGCCCTCCTTGGTCGTGCACTGCGTGGTGCAGGCAAGTTTGTTGGGGTCTGGCCTTTCTCTTGATCAGGTTGATCACATGTATGTTCCCTGACTTGTCTATCATGTTTATTGTCCTGTCTATTGACAGAATGGTGAACATTATTATCTGTACTTATTGTATCACCTGAGTTGGTCTGATTTGTCTGAACTTTATTGTTCTCATTATTGTTCTCATTTGTCTTTCTGTGTGATATGCTTTGTGCCTGGCTGTGGTCCACAGAGTCCTCACTGAAATTACTGTTTTTTCTAAACCTGACAGATGCATCTACATGAAAAGTTTCTTTTTGAGGCTCTGTAATGCTGTCTGTGTCACTCAGTACATTGTCATCGTCACTTGTTATAGTGTTGCCCCTGTCAAGCTTTTTACATTTTTTCTCAGTTGATTTGAGAATGACGTTAGCACTGTTTAATTTCTCAGTGTGGATGGATTCTTCCATACTACTGTATTGATGCTGATAGTTATTGTCCGTTCTGTCAGCACTCTCTTCCTCAGAGAGAACCAAGCTTTGCCTTGTGACTTCTTGCAGACCATTTGAAATTCCAGTGCTTCTTCTGGTAGTCTTTGCATTCTTATCACTATATTTTTGGGAATAGTTTTTTCTCATGATGGATCTGTTGTGTTCATATGATTTACCGTTTTGAACAACTTCCTTGTATGACCTGGTGCCAGGAACAACTGGCACAGAGGCACCCCTTTCATGGTCCTGATTTCTGGATAGCACGAAGTCTCTAGGTCTGTTTTCTTCTCTGGAGCTGATGCCTGAGGGATCCTCCAAGTCTGCCGGTCTGTTGGTCTTGCCGTGTCTCCTGCTCTGTACTGATGTGGTCTGTTTCCATTTGGCATGTGTCTTGGAAACAAGTCAGCCTCATCCTGTTGGGTGTTGTCCAAAAGACGTCTCTCTGGCTGGTGTCTGTACTTTTGGTACCTGTTAGCCTGGTAGCTGTTTGAATACCAGGCTTTTCCATTCCTGTTGTAGCCAGTCTGTCTACCAGACTGTAGTCTGGGCCAGGTGTCTTCCCTATGACTGTGGCTGATTGATCCTGACTGCTCCTTGTCCCGTACATAGAGTTTTCTGCCATGGTAGTACGCAGTCTTGCCAAGGCCACGGTGAAATTCCAGCATTTCTCTCTGGTGTGTGGTGAGGTCTGCAGCTACCCGTATACCACTTTCTCTCAGGTTGTCCCTCAGGTCCTTATCACCCAGGATAGCCATCCTGTCTGTCCATCTCCAGAACTTGACAAGTACTTGCCGGGGTTCTTCAATGTGAGAGCGTGGCCTTCCGATGCAGAACGCTCTCGCGATGTCATCCTGTTGCCAACTGGGTGAAGGTAAATGGTTGTTCAACACATCTACAATGATTTGACTTGTTATATCTTCATCTTCACGGCTGATCTCACCAATACAAATGAACCTCAGGTTAAGAGCCCTGGTGTCCTGTTCACTGGATTCAAGTTTTCTTTCAAGCACCTCTATCCTGTCCAGCATTGCTGCTTTGTCTTCTTTCATGTCTTTCATGTCTTCCGCATGCTCAAGAACTGTCTCCTTCAATTGCCTGAATTCAGTGAAAAAACTAGAAAAATTGTCTTCAAGACTACGAAATTTTTCCTCAATATTGTCTTTAATTCCTGTCAGCTGTGCTTGTAAACCATGTTGTATTTGGCCAAACTGCCAGTCAATAAAATGAAACAGGTTACCTTGAGGTGCAACAGACATATTTCATGAAAACTTTTCAGGTGCCTGTGTTTGGATAGCAGTCAGCTTTTGTTTACCCCACGTGATGAAGGAAGATGGCAGCACAGTTGCAACACAGATTCAGCAAACACACAATACATATTGCAGGTTCAGTTTAGCCTACTGCTAGAGTCCATTCAAAATTGCAGAAAAATCACGTGCACCCAACTACACGTGCAACTGAAGATGATGGCTTATGAGCTGTGCCTGCTAAACTGCAGCATTCAAAACCTTCTATATTTCATGTAATTATTCAAATGTTAATTGCAGACAAAGTATTAATTCTTTTACCGTTCTGATAACGTCTTCTTGTGCACACCTACACTACACACACATCAGCCAAATTTCAACAACATCACTGCAATGTAACTGCTTACAATCCATAAAGAAAACAGGAGCCGATTTGCACGTCCTCCACCTGTCACTCGAGAGAGAGAGAGAGGAGAGAGAGAGAGAGAGAGGAGAGAGAGGAGAGAGGAGAGAGAGAGAGAGAGAGAGAGAGAGAGAGAGAGAGAAGAGAGAGAGAGAGAGAGAGAGAGAGAGAGAGAGAGAGAGAGAGAGAGAGAGAGAGAGAGAGAGAGAGGAGAGAGAGAGAGAGAGAGAGAGAGAGAGAGGAGAGAGAGAGAGAGAGAGAGAGAGAGAGAGAGAGAGAGAGAGAGAGAGGAGAGAGAGAGAGAGAGAGAGAGAGAGAGAGAGAGAGAGAGAGAGAGAGAGAGAGAGAGAGAGAGAGAGAGAGAGAGAGAGAGAGAGAGAGAGAGAGAGAGAGAGAGAGAGGGGAGAGAGGAGAGAGAGAGAGAGAGAGAGAGAGAGAGAGAGAGAGAGAGAGGTGCACATATAATATCGAAACTGGCACAGTGAAATTCAATTACTATGCCTTTCTTTTCAAACTATAATAGGCAACAGGAAGTTACGATGGACAAAAATGAAACTGTAGTTTTTAAATTTGACATGTGATTACTTTTAAGAACATTTCAAATGATTCCGCAATATTTCATTGATTATTTTTTGTTATATGTATGTTTACGAGGACGTATGTAAGGCTTGGCTTCGCTTAGAATCTGTATTTTGTGTAACACATACACACACACACGCACGTATGCACGCACGCACACACGCACGCACGCACACACAACATGCATACACACAACTGCATACACATGGGGACTGGGTGTAGAAAAGCACATGAGAGCTTATTCCATTATCCTCGATATAAAAGAATAAATAAATAAATAAAATAAATAAATGAACACACACACAACTGCATGCACACAACTGCATACACACGGGGACTGGATGTAAAAAAAAACACATAAGTGCTCATTTCATTATCCTTCCACACACACACACACACACACACACACACACACACACACACACACACACACAACACACACACACACACACACACACACACACACACACACACACACACACACACACACTTTAAAACGCAAAGCGTGGGGAAGTAAGTATGGAAGGCAAAACTGTTGCCCATGCAGCAGACCCCCCCCCCTCTCTACACCACTGGAATGATCCATTGGAAAGGCAATGACCGATACGAATGGTTCCAGTACCGTCGCAGGAGCCGCCAGAACGTTGCCATTTACAGACCCGAGCTGCCCTGAGGACTCCGATCTCCCGATTTTTCCTCAGGGATGGTGTCTAAGCACGACACCTGTGTGCATGCTGGTTTTTTATATATATAATTTTGTCATCCACTCCTACCGGCACACGATGGCCTGCTCTTCCAAAAGGCGGAACGGGGTTTTAACGTGTGCGTAAGATGTTCTGCGTGCGTTCGTACACGGGGCCTCGGTTTATATTCTCATCCGAATGACTGACATTCAGTTCAACTTTTTCGTCAAACTGGAAAGAAAGGGCAAGCTGGGTACGAACCCAGAACCTCACGGTTTACTTGTTGGCAGGCGAACGTCTTAACCATCCTGCCACCTTCCTTCTGACGACTAATCGCATAAAAATTGTATAATGCACAGTTTATAGATCTCGGATTTTGCCGTTTACTTTCGGAAATCTACGAAAGTATGGATATTGCCAGAAAAACAACCAAAAATAAAATGAAATAAAAAATCAATATACGTATGAAAAGCAACATTTTTGGATCATTATGGTAGAATAGAAGACAATACAGCACAATATAAATTGTCTATATCCTACATGCTTCTCAGCCTGAATTCAGATATATATTTCCCATTTCGGGTTAGCTTAGAGACAGGCACCGTGGCCTGTTGGATAAGATGACGGACTTGTGGTCTGTATGTCTTTGGTGTCATGAGTTCGAATTTCAGTGGGAGTTTTCCTAGTAGTTGTCAAAATTATTCACTAAAAAAAAAAATGTGCATGGAGGGTGGAGGAAAGTTAGGGGAAGTAACCAGCCATCACGGATTTCGGACCGGAAGGTCGCGGGTTTGAATCCCATAAGAACCATAGGGATTTTTCGGACTCCAGCCGGCTCCTGCCCAGAGTGAGTGTACTGTGGGCTCAGTAGGGAGATTGTGACCACACAGTTGAGCGTCATCCACTTTCCGGATGCGAATTTAAGTGTTTCTCACATAACCTGACCAACACCAACACCAAGCAGCATCATTACATCATCACCATTATCATGCAGTAATAAAAATTGCCTCTGATTCAGTAGCCCCCCTTGCTCTGGTGTGATGGTGACCTCAGGTTCTGTTTGCCCAGACACCTCTGTGCCTGTGGTGAGTTTGTGTCAAACCCTTTCGGGTTGGCGGTTCACGGAGGGCAGTTGTGGTGGTCGCCACCTCGGGTGCCTCGACTGAGCTAATACTGTAGGGGGCTTAGTACGTGGTGTCCTGCATATGTTGGCTCAGAACAGGCACCACTGAACACCACCTAAGTGACCCAGCGGAAGTGCATGGCCCCTCTGGCTGGTGGCCCCACGGCGGCCTAATATTGATGGGCTCCCTGTAGACTCCCAACCCTGAGGATGAGACAACGAATCAGGGAATCAGGGTATGGCTGTGGCGGGAAGACTGAAATGGGGGGCATGGGAGTGGCAAGACCTTTCAGAAGACGAGGCAGCAAAAAATATTAAAAAAAGGTTAGAGGAAACATGATGGGTGAAGGTCTAGGGAGGGTGGAGAAGACTGAGAAGGAGGTAGAGGAGTGGAGTATAGTAGGGCTAGGTGTAGGGATGGGGATATTTATGGGGAGGAGCATGGTGAGGGTAAGTGTATGGAGATAAGAGATGGGGGGGGGGGGGGGGAGGAGGAGAGGTATGATAGGAGTAGATGTGGGGAAGGGGGAGGTGTAGGGAAGGAGGAGAAATGTGATGGGGGTCGGTATGGGGAGGGAGAAGGTTTACGGGGAGGAGGGGTATGATGGGGATGGGTGTAGGGATGGGTGTAGGGAGGGAGGTGGAGGTTTAGGGGAGGGGTATGGTGGGGGTGGGGGTAGGGGTAGGGGTAGGCAAGGAGGAGGTATAGGGGAGTATGATGGGGGTAGGTGTAGGGAGGGAAGAGGTTTAACCGTCTTAGCCCCGTTGTGGCCGCAGCCGGCCGTAACAGCACCTGCTGCTAGATTCCGTTGCGGCCGTAGCCGGCCGTAGGTCCTGACCACGTGGGCAGTACTTTTCCATCACACGCACATCTCATGGTTCTCACACAATGTGTCTGAAATTTGGTGGGGCGATGCAGGGAAGGTTTCAGATGGTGCCAGTGATAAATTTAGACCACTAGATTCAGATTCAGAATATTTATTGCCATTTAAGTCATGCAGACCTATTTGACACAACAAAACAAACATCAGTTTTAATTATCTTTCTGCCCAAATGATGTCCACTAAAAACATGTTGCATTCTACTTTTCTTTGTCTCGTTTCTCCATACATTCATTCACATATCTAATGATATCTGCTTGATAGATATCAACTGTGATTAAGTCGCTTAACTTATCTATACATTGTTTACATTCTTTGTCTCTTGTTTTAATCTTTAGTAACAAATTGTTTCTAAGTTCATCATATAAGACACATTCATCGAGTAAATGAAATTCGTCTTCTATTTTGTCACAGTTTTTACATTTTCTGTCCTCTCTGGGCATATTTTGGTGCCTCCCTTTCTCTATCATTAAACTGTGACAACTTATGCGAAATTTACAAAAGGTAATTTTATGGGTTTTGTTTGCATAGTTTATTAAATATGGTTCCATTCTGTACTCTTTGGTAGCAAAATCATAAAACTTTAGCTTTGCATACTGTTTCTTCTGGTAGATCCAGAATGTTTTATACATAGGCTCAAGCTTTCTTTGAACAGCATAGCTTAACCGATGTACATCAAGAGTACTTTGGTTTTTCCACACATGTTTAAATCCAATTGTGTGAAGAATATTTTTTACCGTATTGATCCATTTATCATACGTATTCTTCTGATACAAATTATCGTATACTATTCTAATATAAGAGTCTGGTTTTGATTCTATCAAATGAATCCAGAAGGATACTATCTGGCATATGATTTTAAGGGTCAGTGGATATCTTCCCAATTCACCTAAAGTGGGTAGTACTAATGCTTTTTTATGAACTCCCAGTATTTGTTTACAAAATTTGATATGAAAATGTTCGTACAGAAACTGATTTGATAAGCATGTCTTAAACAATTCATCAATATGAAATTCTGTTTCCCCATGAAAACAAAAAGGAAACCAAACTTCTGCTCCATAAGTTAAAACAGGGGTTATTAGTGAGTCAAATAAACGCATTATTATAGTAGTCTTTAAATTCTGTCCATGAACTGCTCTTTTAAAGGCGTACAATGCTTTGTTGCTTTGTTTTACTAAATGTTCTTGAGTTGCTTGAAACTTACCATTCTGATGAAAAATGACACCTAGATATTTATATGTTTCTACTGTTTCAATTACATGTTCTCCACATTTAAAATAAATTGGAATTTTAGGAGGTGATCTCGTAAAGACTAT
>CM060343.1:10221003-10226003 GCA_030674155.1 Stramonita haemastoma
GTAACACAGTTCAAGTCTTCTCGTTTGGACTCGTCTTTGGATAGATCTAAATCCAGTAGAGGGAGACTGTTTTCTGAGATAGGTATTGATGTATTTTCCGTCAAGGTTGTTGTTTTCTCGATTTTCTCCATCCTTTTCGGGCTGTCTTGTCTCGATTTTTGTTTGAGGGCTTTCTTTGCAGTTCTTCGCTTTCTTTTTTGATTGTCCTTACTTTTCGGCGTCGTGTCTTTTGGTGGTTCATGTAGATCTTTTTTAGAACCTGCAGCATTGGTGTTTTCAGGTTCTGCATAATACCATGGTCTGCTCTGGCCTTTCAACTCACTGAAGGAGGAGTACATATGCTCTGCCATTGTGCTGATTGCTTTTTCTAGGTTACAGACCATTGCCTTCAGTTCACTGATTCTAGCTTCAAAGATTGTTTTGTTATCATCTACATATGATCTTTTTTCCTTGCCTGACGTCATTTCTTGGTGTATCAGTTCTGTCTGTCTCTCCATTTCTTCTAAAACCTGTTCAGAGGCAAATTTGGCCTCAGCACAGCGTGGGCATGTATAAAGCCGTGAAGATTTAGCAAAAACATAAATCTGATATGTTGGTAGTGAGGTGCAGGCCCAGTGGATTTTTCTACAACACTCACTGCACTTCAAGGTACGTCCTGCCACGCTGTACTACATATGCATGACTGTCCATTCGCCCCCTTCGTGAAGTCGTTTCTGTCATTTTCTTGTGGGTTGTCGTCTTCTTCTTCATCAGATCTGTCTTCTTCGTCGTCTTCTTCCTTCTTACTGTTCGTTTCCCATTTGGTTTCTCCATATACAGACGGACACATAACCCCCGACTGCTTCATCGCTTCTATCGCTTTTTCTAAACTGTCATATGCTTTGTGTGCTGCTCCGTGATATCCTAAAACGGATTCACTTGCCTCATTCCAGGTCGTGAATATCCCCACCGTTCTCCCTTTTGTCACAGCGTAGAACTTTTCGTCACATCTTCTTTTTATGCGTGAAATTTCCGCCATGATCACCACAAACTCCAGATATCTATGTTCACACGAAACAGTTTTACCGCTTGTCTGTCACCATTTTAACTGTTCCTATCAGTGTGTACTTGGGAGGGAGGAAGGAAAAGCAAGGCTGGCGATAGAAACACCTTTCACTCATAGCGCGTGGCGAAAAAAAAAAGGCGTCTTTGTTGGTAGCAGACGATTCATCTAACTAACTAGACAATAAAATGAACGTGTTTGCATTGGAAGTAGAAAAAATTCAATGATAAATATTAAGTGAGTCAGAAATAAAAAGCTGACGGGGGAGAAGAGAAAGGAAATAACGCAGTTAGAGAGAAGAATGAACCCCGACTACACGGCACATTCCTGCAAGCGTGGCGACCTGTGCTACCCACACGCTGTGGAGAAATTTGACGGGGGGGGGGGGGGGGGGTGTCCGCAGCATAAACGCCAGAAAATGTGACGCCTTTTGTCTATTTTCTAGTTAATACCACACTTTTTATTTGAAACTCAACGACAGATTTGCTGATGACGAAAATAGCGAGAAGGAAAAGAAAATAGATCTCCAGTCTGCCAAGGTGCCACAGGTGACAGCGATAGGTACACCCCCAACACATCCACATTTTGTGCTTTCTGTGATGTGATGTGTCCCTGTGCCATCACTATGACTACTTTAAAGGCTATCACGATTAAAATTTTGTAGAATTACAGAAGTTCTGTGTTGTTTCATGTTTGTCACACCTGTGTGGTGACACTGGTGACAATGTGACACTTTATGTACAATATTACACTTCTGTGCACTTAACAAACATGTGGTAAGACATAGACGTCTGAAATGCAGTATATAGGTAAGATATTGATTGAATATTCCTTGTTTTCAAAAGACAAAAAAACAGTTAAACAAAAAGTATGCCTCATCAAGACATATAAAACAACAGGTGTTATGAGGACATTGTGTGACACATCCTTGAAGTACAATTGCACACAAACATTAATAAACACGTTAGCTAGGCATCAGTTCTTTTTCCAACACTTACATGTATGAATTTGTGTCTATTCCATATATATTTTGCTGGTTTATTGTATACAACATACTTTTACCTGTAATTGGTGACAAATAAGGTGACAACGACACGACACTTTGTGACCAGACATGTAAACTTGCCTTAAAATGCAAGTACAAAGATATATCAAGCTTGTGACAAAATTTCAGCTTGATAGCTTGTCATGCACACAGACAATTGTCTCAGGAGTAGACTATGTCAGTTTGGGGTAGAAAACTTTAAAAGAATTCAAAATCTACAGGCAGTTTAGCTCTGTAGAATTCAACAACAAGAGGGTTAAGGGGAAGAGAATAGTGGGGATAGAAACGAGGAGAAATGTGATGGGAGTCGGTCTGGGGAGGGTTTAGGGGGAGTAGTATGCTGGGGGTAAATGTAGGGAGGGAGGAGGTTTAGGAGGAGGAGTATGTTGGGGGTAGGTGTTAGGGGGTATGATAGGGGTAGGTGTAAGGAGGGAGGAGGTTTAATGGGGAGTATGGTAGGGGTAGGTGTAGGGAAGGTGTGTGTAGCGCTTGAGTGTGTGAGTACGTTAGAATTTGCTAGGACCATAGGTTGTTATTGATTGCTTGTGTGATGTATAGGTCGAATGCAAGTGCTTTGATTTGTCTTTACAAGATATAGCGCTATATAAGTTCCATGTATTACCATTATTAAGGTTAAGAAGGGAGGTGGAGGTTTAGGGGAGGAGTATGGTGGGGGTAGAACGGGTAGGTCTGGGGAGGGAGGAGGTTTAGGGGGAGGAGTATGGTGGGGGTAGGTGTAGGGGGGAGGTTTATGGAGAGGAGTATGGTGGGGGTAGGTGTAGGGAAGGAGGAGATTTAAGGGGAAGAGTATGGTGGGGTGGAAGCTGGCATGGTTCGGCCATGTCACAGGCCACAACACCCTCCCCAAGACAGTCCTACAAGGAACGCTAGAAGGTGGCAGACGCCAAGGCAGACAAACCAAAAGCTGGATGGATAACATCAAGGAGTGTACACACCTGGACAGTCCAACACTCATTCGGAAGGCGGAGGACAGGGCTGGCTGGCGACGGCTGGCTGTAGAATCGTCTCTCATGTCTCCTCCACGACCATCCCGGTCATGAGAAAAGAAGAAGGAGAAGAATGGTGGGGTTGGGTGTAGCGAAAGGGGAGGAGGTTTAGGGGTGTATGATGGGGGTAGGTGTAGGGAAGGGGGAGGATGTGTAAAGGAGGAAGAGGGGTAAAGAAGGGGGAAGTGTATAATAGTGGTAGATGTAGGGAGGGAGGTGAGGTTTAGTGGGAGGGGTATGGTGGAGGTAGGTGTAGGTATGGAGGAGGTGTAGGGAGTATGATGGGGGTAGTTGTAGGGAGGGAGGAAGTTTAGGGGGAGAAGTTTGGTGGGTGCATTAACTGTTAGATATAAACCGTCGACTACAGGGAAGGGGGAGGATGTTTATGATGGGGGTAGGTGTAGGGAAGGAGGAGGAGGTTGGGGGAGGAGTATGGTAGGGGTAGGTGTATGGAGTGAGGGTGTTTAGGGGGGGAAGTAGGTGTAAGGGAGGTGGAGGTTTAGGGGAGGAGTATGATGGGGGTAGGTGTAGTGAGGGAGGAGTATGATGGTAGGTATAAGGAGGGAGGAGGTTCAATGGGGAGTATGATGGGGGTAGGTGTAGGAGGGAAGTTTAGGGGGAGGAGTATGATGGGGTTAGGCGTAGGGAAGGAGGTGGAGGTTTTGGGGGAGGGGTAATAGGGGCTGGTGGAGGTCTGTGGAGGGGGGAGGTTTAGGGGGAGGAGTATGGTGGGGGTAGGTGTAGGGAGCGAGGAGATTTAAGGGGGGTGGGTGTAGGGAGTGAGAGTGGAGTATGATGGGGTAGGTGAAGGGAAGGTGAGGGAGGTTGAGGTTTAGGAGAGGGGTATGGTGGGGGTAGGTCTGAGGAGGGAGGAGGTTTAGGGGAACAAGTATGATGGGGGTAGGTGTAGGGAGGGAGGAGGTTTAAGATGAGTATGATGGGCGTAGATGTAGGGATGGAGGAGGTTTAAGGTGAGTATGATGGGGGTAGATGTAGGGAGGGAGGAGGTTTAAGGGGAGGGGTATGGTGAGGTCCGGTGTTGGAAAAAGGGGGAGGAGGTTTTGGATGAGTATGATGATCGTAGAGGTGTAAGGAAGGGGAGGAAGGGTAAAGAGGGGGAAGAAAATAATGGTGATAGATATAGGAAGCGAGGTGGAGGTTTAGGGGGAGGGGTGTGGTGGAGGTAGGTGTAGGTATGGAGGAGGTGCTGGGAATGTGATGGGGGTAAGTGTAGGGAGGGAGTAGGTTTAGGGGGAGGAGTTTGGTGGGTGCATTTACCGCTAGACTATAAACCTTCGACTGCAGGGAAAAGGGAAGATATTTATGATGGGGGTAGGTGGGAGGGAAGTGGAGGCTTAGGGGGAGGAGTTTGATGGGGGTAAGTGTAAGGAGGGAGGTAAGTTTAGGGGGAGGAGTATGATGGGAGTGGGTGTAGGAAAGGAGGAGGAGGTTGGGGGGAGTATGGTAGGGGTAGGTGTAGGGAGGGAGGAGTATGATGGGGGCAGACGTAGGGAAGGTGGAGGAGGTGTAAAGAAGGGGGAGGAGGTAGAGGGGGGAAGAGGTTTATGGGGGATGAGTATGATGGGGGTAGGTGTAGGGAAGGAGGAGGAGGTTTAGGGCCAGGGTACGAGGGGGTAGGTCTGGGTAGTGAATTAGGGGAGGAGTATTATACCATTAGGGTTGTAGATATATGGAGGGAGGTGGAGGTTTAGGGGGAGGGGTATGATGGGGGTAGGTGTGGGGAGGGAAGAGGTTTAGAGGGAGGAGTGTGATGGAGGTAAGTGTAGGGAGGGAGGAGGTTTTGGCGGAGGAGTGTGGTGGGTGTAGGGATGGAGGAGATTTAAGGGAAGGAGTATGGTTGAGTAAGTGTAGGGAAGGAGGTGGAGGTTTAGGGGAACTGGACTAT
>CM060343.1:10231003-10263503 GCA_030674155.1 Stramonita haemastoma
TGTTACAGAAACCACAACAATATCTCTAAACAGCGACCTGGTTGGGGGAGAGTCCTCTCTGGCAGAGTCTATGACGCGAGCTGGTGAAAGCCTTCGGGAAGCCAGTGCGCCGACAACTCTTCTGTCAACCAAGTCAACAACCAGGATAGGGACCTGGAACATCAGAACCCTATATGAAACTGGAAAAACAGCACAGGTATGTAGAGAAATGCATAGGTACAACCTGAAGATCCTTGGCCTGTGCGAGACTAGATGGAATGGAACGGGACGGTCAAGACTAGCGAGTGGAGATACCATCATCTACTCTGGACAGGAGGAAGGCCAGCCCCACACACATGGAGTAGCGCTGCTGATGAAACCTGAGGCAACGCGAGCACTACTATCCTGGGAACCAGTGTCACCACGGATCCTCACTGCCCGGTTCAACTCAAAGGGCAGGAAAGTTACCATCCTCCAATGCTATGCTCCAACAAATGCCGCTGACTTAGAAGAAAAAGAAAACTTCTACGAGCAAGTCCAAGCCATAATGGACAAAACGCCAAAGAGGGACATGAAGATCCTAATGGGAGACCTGAATGCAAAAGTTGGGTCAGATAACACCAACAGAGAACTGATCATGGGCAAACATGGCACGGGAGACCAGAATGAAAATGGTGAACTCTTAGCAGAGTTCTGCACCTTCAATGACCTGGTCATTGGAGGCACCATCTTTCCCCACAAGAAAGTCCACAAGACCACATGGACTTCCCCAGATGGCAAGACTGAAAACCAGATCGACCACATCACCATCGGGCGAAAGTGGAGAAGGAGCCTGCACGATGTCAGGGTGAAGCGCGGAGCAGACGCAGCGTCAGACCACCATCTTGTAATAGCCATCCTCAAGACAAAGCTCAAAGCCTTCACCGACAAGGCAGGAAGACCATCGCACAAATTCAACGTGCAAAGCCTTAAAGACAGAGCGAAAACAGAAGAATTCAAGCTGGAACTAAGAAACAAATTCAGCATGCTTGCCCAGATGCCAGAGGAAACAATCGAAGAGCAGTGGCACAGTCTACATGAGACCTGGAAGACAACATGCCAAGCAGTCTTGGGAAAAAATACAAGAAAACACAAGGAATGGCTGACAACAGAAACATGGGCACTGATCACCGAGAGAAAACAGCTGAAAGACCAGATCAACAGAACACAAGATCAGGAAGAGAAGCAGACATTACAAGCACGATACTGGGACAAAAACCGTGCAGTAAAAAGAAGTGCAAGAAAGGACAAGAGAAATTTCATTGAGGAGCTGACTCAGGAAGCAGAGACTGCAGCAGGCCAAAGAAACATGAAGAGACTCTATGAGATCACGAGGACTCTCTCAGGAAAAAACAGTAAACCTAATTGCCCCATCAAAGACAAGAACGGCAATACCATTCCAGGTGAAGAAGACCAGAGAGCAAGATGGGCAGAGCACTTCAAAGAAACACTCAACAGACCAGCACCATCTGTCCCACCAGATATCCCACCACCTACTGAAATCCTTGGCATCAACACCGGCCCCCCCACCAAAAATGAGATCACCAAAGCCATAAAGTCTTTAAAGTCAGGCAAAGCAGCAGGTCCTGATGGTATACCCCCTGAAGCACTGAAGGCAGACATCCAGACTTCAACTGACATGATGTATCCACTCCTACACAAGATCTGGGAGCAAGAGAGTGTGCCAGAAGACTGGAAGAAAGGCTACCTCGTGAAGCTACCAAAGAAAGGGGACCTGTCATCCTGCAACAACTGGAGAGGAATCATGCTGCTGTCTATACCAGGGAAAGTACTGACAAGAATAATCTTAGAAAGACTGAAGACGGCACTAGACAAGACACTCAGGGATGAACAGGCAGGCTTCCGACAAAACAGATCATGCACAGACCAGATCGCCACAATGCGCATCATCATCGAGCAGTCCCTAGAGTGGCAGACCCCCTTGTATTCAGTCTTTGTCGACTTCCAGAAGGCATTTGACAGCGTCGACAGAGATGTCATCTGGAGACTGATGCACCACTATGGTTTCCCACCAAAGTTCGTCACCATCATCCAACAGCTCTATGAAGATGCCACTTGCCAAGTCATCCATGATGGTAAATTGACGGAACCCTTCTGCGTACAAACCGGCGTTCGTCAGGGCTGTCTGCTGTCACCAACCATCTTCCTGTTGGTGGTTGACTGGATAATGCGACAGGCCACAGCAGGCAGGAGAACTGGCATACAGTGGACCATCACAAGGCAGCTGGAAGACCTGGACTTCGCAGACGACATCAGCCTTCTCTCACACAGGCACCAAGATGCACAAGAGAAGCTATGGCATGTTGCGGAGGAAGCCGATAAAATAGGCCTCCAAATCAACATCAGGAAGACGGAGGTCATGAGGGTGAACAACAAGAAACAAGACCCAGTGCGACTACACCAAGAAAACATCAAAGAAGTCGACAAATTCACCTACCTGGGCAGTGTCGTTAGTAAAGATGGGGGAACGGACGAAGACATCAAGTGCCGAATAAATAAAGCACGTCATGCCTTCAACACCCTTCGCCCAATCTGGAGATCAACATCCCTCTCACTCCACAACAAGATCCGGATATTCAACACCAATGTCAAGTCGGTCCTACTGTATGGCTCAGAAACCTGGCGGGTGACAAAGACCAACACCCACAAACTCCAGACATTTACCAACAGATGTCTTAGGAACATCCTTGGTATCAGGTGGCCAGAAGTAGTCTCAAACGAAGAACTATGGGACAGGACCAGACACGCTCCAATTGACACGGAGATCAAGAAAAGGAAATGGGGATGGATTGGCCATACGCTCCGCAAGCCTGCTTCAGATGTCACCAGGCAGGCCCTTGACTGGAATCCACAAGGGAAGCGGAAAGTAGGCCGACCAAAACAGACCTGGCGCAGAAGCATTGAAGCAGAGACGAAAGCAGCCGGAATGACATGGGCCGAGCTGAAGAGGATCTCCCAGAACCGAGTCCGTTGGAGGAGTGTTGTTGTGGCCCTATGTTCCCAAGGGAATCCACAGGCATAAGTCAAAGTAAGTCAGTGGGTACAGTGGCTTTGAGTAGTACATAGAAAGGAAGTCTTTTGGAATCTTTAAGAAACTTAGTTCTTAAGTCTTCATAGATAGGGCAATTCAGTATAAAGTGTTCTTCATTTTCTATTTTATCTTTACAAACAGGGCATTGCTTAACTTCGTTTAAACTATTATACCGCTGTGTATTATTGTTCAATGGTAGAACATTAAATCGAACTTGCGTAACTGCAACTCGAAAACAATATGTATCCATTTCGGTTATATGCTTTTCTTTTTCAAAAATAGTTTTAAAGTTTCTATTACCATCATATCGCTCACGGTCTCTAATGGTGCCTGCCCATTCCTGAGCAAACCAATCTACAAGTCTTTGTTTAAAGGCACGCAAGAACATTTTTATGTCTCCTACACCTTGGTTTAACCAAACGATATTATACCCAGTAATACATAATATTTCCCTGATTTTAGAGACCCAACATTGTCTACCTTTTTTTTTTTTTTTTTTATCTAATTCTAACAACATATGATAAACTTTATATGGTAATCTTTCAGAATTCATGTGTAGCAGTTTAAACCAAAATCTTATGCATGCAACATATGTATTTACATACAGTGGGTACCTGCCAAGATCTCCGTAAACCATCTTATTTGGTGTCCTGGCAGGCACACCCAAAAACCTTTTACAAGCAATTAAATGTACTTTTTCTAGATGTTCTAATCTATGCAGCCCCCAAATTTCAGCTGAATATAACAATATTGGTTGGATTTTAGTATAAAAATTTTAAAGAATGACTTAACTGTCATTTCCTTGCACCTCTGCAAAACTTTGTTAAGCTGTATAACTGCTTTTTTGAGAGAGAGAGAGAGAGAGAGAGAGAGAGAGAGAGGAGAGAGAGAGAGAGAGAGAGAGAGAGAGAGAGAGAGAGAGAGAGAGAGAGAGAGAGAGAGAAGAGACAGACAGACAGACAGACAGACAGACAGACAGACAGACAGACAGACAAGACAGAAGACAGACAGACAGACAGACAGACACGGAAAAACAGACATACAGAGACATAAGGAGACAGACATACACAGAGAGACAGACAGACAGAAAGAGAGAGAGAGACAGACAGACAGACAGACACGGAGAGACAGAGACAGACAGAGACAGACAGACACAGAGAGACAGACAGACAGACAGAGAGGGAGAGAGAGAATGAGAGAGAGGAAGATACAAACATACAGAGAGAGAGAATGAGAGAGAGAGACAGACAGACAGACAGACAGATAGACAGACATAAAGACAGACAGACAGACAGACAGAGAGAAAGACAGACAGACAGACAGATAGACGGACAGAGACAGGCAGACATACAGACGCACATACAGAAAGACAGACAGACGGACAGAGACAAACGGACACACACACACACACACACACACACACACACACACACACACAAACACACACACACACACACACACACACACACACACACACACACACACACACACACACACACACACACACACACACACACACACACACACACACACAACACAGACAAACAGAGAGAATGATAGACAGACAGAGAGGGGAGGTGTCCCTCAATATATATTCAAATCAGCACTGAAATTGTTTTTAATTGTTTATTTTTCATTGGCAATCATTTTCCCACCTCCGTTACAGAAGTGTTTTGTAAAGAAAACCCTGGGCTTAATGAACACTTCACCGGAGAAATTCTTTCACAATATTATTCAAATCTTCTTCAGTATTGTTGTTGTTGCTGCTTTTTGTGATTGCTGTTGCTACGGAAATGTATCACTTCTATTATTTTGTCATTATCATTATGGTGCTTACGATGATGATCATTATCATTATCATCATTATTGATGTTATTAGCATCTTCACCCACCCCCACCATCAAAATCATCGAGGCCAACACCATCGCCACTACCACCTCTATTATCATCGTCATTATCATCCTCATCACTATCGACATCGTCGCCATCGTCGTCGTACTCCTCCTCTCTCTCTCTGTCTGTCTCTGTCACTTTGTGTCTGTCTGTCTGTCTCTCTCTGCGGACATAGCTTTGGGTGTGTCTGTGGTTTTATGCTCTTGACAACTCTCTCCATGAAAACCAGTTTGTCAAGACATAAAACAGTATCATAGTTATCATATCTATCTTGCATGGAGGCAGACATGAAACAATATCATAGTTATCATATCTATCTTGCATGGAGGTAGATATAAAACAGTATCATAGTTATCACATCTATCTTGCATGGAGGCAGACATAAAACAGTATCATAGTTATCATATTTATCTTGCATGGAGGCAGACATAAAGCAATATCATAGTTGTCATATCTATCTTGCATGGAGGCAGATATAAAGCAATATCATAGTTATCATATCTAGCTTGCATGGGGGCGGGATAGTTCAGTGGTCAGAGCACTCGCTTTCCCCTCCTTTCCTACACCTACTCCCATCATACCCTCCCCCATAAGCCTATCCCCCCCTCTTTACACCCCCTACCCCTTCTTTACACCTCCTCCCCCCTCCCTACACCTACCCACATTCACTCTCACTCACCCAGTCCCATGTCCCAAAGGACGTAGGGGGGACATGAGAGAAGACGCAACGGAGATCTTTTTCCATGCTTCACGATCCTGTGGCTAGTAGGAGGCGTTGCAGGGGTTGGGCAGTCCAGTCTTTGATGTTGTCAACCCATGATTTCTTTTGGCGGCCTCTTCTTCTCTTGCCCTCGACTGTTCCTTGCAAGATGGTTTTTGCTAGGGTGTTGTGTCTTGTGGTGTGACCAAACCACATCAGCTTTCTCCTCTTTATGGTGGAGAGCAAAGGCTCTTGGGGGCCCACACGCTTTTTGATTTCTTCTTTCACATAGTTATTGGTCTTGTGTTCTTTGTATGATATTTTGAGGAGTCTTCTGTGGCACTTGTTCTCGAATGCTTGGATTCTTCTCTCTAACTCTGCTGTCAGAGTCCATGATTCACAGCCATATAGGAGGATAGATATCACGAGGGATTTGTAGAGGTGGTATTTGGTGCAGAAGCTGATGTTGTTGCTTCTGATGATCCTCTGGAGTCTGACTAGAGCAGATGTTGCTGTTGCAATGCGAGCTTTCACCTCATTGTTTGATGTGCCATCTTTTGTTAGGATGGAGCCTAAGTATTTGAATTGGCTCACCTCTTCTAGTATTTCTCCATTCATCTTTATTTCCGTGCTGTCATTACTCGCGCTGTTGACCATGATCTTTGATTTCTCTGTACTGACCTCCATGCCGTATGCGCTCGCTCGATCTGTTAGACTGTCTGTGAGGATTTGCAGTTCTTGTTTGCTGCTGCCCATGAGGTCAATGTCATCTGCAAATCTGAGGTTGCAAAGGGGTCTTCCACCAATGGAGATGGAAGTGTGGTGGTTTTGCAGTGTCTCTGTCATGATGTTTTCGAGGAAGAGGTTGAAGAGTACAGGTGAGAGAAGACAGCCCTGGCGGACTCCAACCGTGGTCTTGAAGAACTCGCCCACGTGATTGTTCATGAAAACTGCACTTCTTGCATTCTCGTACAGAGCCTTGATGACTTCAATTAGGCAGTTGTCGATGTTGAAGTGCATGAGTACTTGCCAGAGGCCGTCATGCCATACCCTGTCAAAGGCCTTTTTGAAGTCTATAAAATTACTCCTCCCTTTAAACCCTTACCTCCTTTCCTACACCTACACCCATCATACTCCCCATTACACCCCTCCCCTAAACCTCCACCTCACTCACCTACCCCACTTACTACCCGCAAACCCTTACTCCATACACCTACCCTACCATACTCCTACCCTAACCTCCTCCTCCTTCCCTACACCTAACCCCATCATACCTTCCCCTAACCCCCACTTCTCTCCCACCTACCCCCATCATAAATATCCTCCCCCTTCCGTGTAATCGAAGGTTTATAGACTAGCGGTTAATGCACCCACCAAACTCCTCCCCCTAAACCTCCTCCCTCCCTACTTCTTCTTTCTTCTTTCTTTCTCATGACCGGGATGGTAGTGGAGGAGACATGAGAGACGATTCTACAGCCAGCCATTGCCATCCAGCCCTGTCCTCCGCCTTCCGAATGAGTGTTGGACTGTCCAGGTGGGTCCACTCCTTGATGTTATCCATCCAGCTTTTGGTTTGTCTGCCTCGGCATCTGCCACCTTCTAGCGTTCCTTGTAGGACTGTCTTGGGGAGGGTGTTGTGGCCTGTGACATGGCCTGAACCATGCCAGCTTCCTTTTCTTGACAGTGGCTAGTAGGGGTTCCTGAGGGCCAGCCATCAGTGCGACTTGACTTCGCACATAGGTGTTTGTTTTCCTATCCTTCCAGGAAATTCCAAACAGTCGCCTGAAGCCTTTTGTCTCGAACGTCTGGATCTGCTTGGTGGTTTCAGTGGTCATTGTCCAACTTTCGCAGCCGTAGAGCAAGATGGAGATGACCAGGGATCTGAACAATTTGACTTTTGTTTTGAAGCTGATATTGTCGCTTCTCTATATCTTGTTCAGTTTTGCCATAGCTGATGTTGCCATAGCTAGCCTGGTCTTGATCTCTGTGGTGGAGCGTCCATCTTTTCGCCAAGATATTTGAAAGCGTCTACTTCTTCCAGCTGCTGGCCATTCATGTATATCTGTGCTGTGGTGTCGTTTGCACTGTTGACCAATATTTTACTCTTTTCTGTGCTGACTTCCATCCCATATGCGCCTGCTCTGTCTACCAGTCTGTTGGTAAGGTCTTGGAGTTCCTTGTTGCTGCCTCCCATGAGATCAATATCATCAGCGAAGCGCAGGTTGTGAATGGGTCGCCCTCCTATTGAGATGGTAGAGTGGAAGTCGTAAAGTGTTTCCCTCTTGATGTTCTCCAGGAATAGTTTAAAGAGAGTTGGAGAGAGCAAGCAGCCCTGACGGACGCCGACTGTGGTCTTGAAGTAGTCTCCGACTTGGCCGTTGAGGAGAACTGCACTGCTGGAGGTGTTGTACAGCGCTTCTATGATCTGGATAAGACCCTCCTCAATGCCAAACTTCCTGAGGACTTGCCAAAAGCCTGCATGCCACACTCTGTCAAAGGGCTTCTTGAAGTCAATGAAGTTGTGCAGCAAGTCCCTCTGATGTTGCAGAATCCCTCCCTACACCTACCACCATTATATTCTTCCCCCCTCTTTACCCCTCCTTCTCCTTCTTTACCCCTCCTACCCCTTCCCTACACCTGCCCCCATCATATTCCCTTTAAACCTCCTCCCTTTCCCTACACCAAACCCCACCATACTCCTCCCCTAAACCTCCTCCTTCACTACCCCTACCCCCACCATATTCCTCCCCCTAAACATCCTCCCTCCCCAGACCAACCCGCTCTACCCCCACCATACTCCTCCTCCTAAACCTCCCTCCCTACACCTGCCACCACCATACCCCTCCCCATAGTCTCCACCTCCCTCCCTAACCTCCTACACCTCATACTCCACCATCACTCCCTACACATACCCCCATCATACCCCTCCCCCCTAAACCTCCTCCCCTTTCCCTACACTACCCCCATCATACTCCTCCCTCCCTACACCTACCCCACATCATACTCCCCGTTAAACCTCTTCCCTCCCTACACCTACCCCCCACCATACTCGTTCCCTTAAACCTCCTCCCTCCCCAGACCTACCCCCATCATACTCCCCATTAAACCCCTCCCTCCTTACACCTACCCCCATCATAAACATCCTCCCCCTACCCTGTAGTTGACGGTTTATGTTAGTGCACCCACCCAGTGCATGCACCCAGTTAGTGCACCCACCAAACTCCTCCCCCTAAACCTCCTCCCTCCCCAGAGCTACCCATCAATCCCCAGCATACTCCTCCCCCTAAACCTCCACCTCCCTCCCTACATCTACCACCATTATACTCTTCCCCCCTCTTTACCCCTCTTCCTCCTCCTTCTTTACACCTCTCCCTTCTCTAAACCTACCCTCATCATACTAAACCTCCTCCCCTTTCCCTGCACCCAACCATACTCCTCCCCTAAACCTCCTCCCTCCCTACACCTACCCCTACCTTACTCCTCCCCTAAACCTCCTCCATTCCTACACCAAACGCATCCCCCTAAACCTCCCCTCTTCATACACCTACCTCCACCAAACTTCTCCCCCTCCCTACACCTACCCCCACCATACTCCTCCCCCTAAACGTCTTCCCTAAATACACCTCCATCATACTACTCCCCCTAAACCACCCGTTCTACCCCCACCATACTCCTCCCCTTCCCTCCCTACACCTACCCCTTCATACTCCCAAATACCTCCTCCTAACCTACCCCTACCATACCCCTCTCCTAAACCTCCCTCCATATTCCTCCCTGTAAACCTCCTCCCTCCCCAGACCAACCTCCATCACATTTCTCCTCCTTCCCTACACTTACTCCTGCCCCCCATCATACTCCTCCCCCTATACCTCATCCCCTTTCCCTACTCCACCCTCATCATGCTCCTCCTTCCCTACACCTACTCCTATCATACCTCCCCTCCTCCCCCCATCTCTTCCCTCCATACACTTACCCCCATAAATGGCCACCTCCCTACACCTAGCCCTCCTATACTCCACCCCTCTACCACCTCCTCCCCTTCTCAGTCTTCTCCACCCTCCCTAGACCTTCCCCCATCATGCTTCCTCTACCTTTTTCAAATAGTTTTTGCTGCCTCATCTTCTGTAACGTCTCAGTCCTGCCGCTCATTTCAATCTCCCCGCCACAGCCATACCCCAGGTTCATTATTATGTCTCATCCTCAGGGTTGGGAGTCCACAGCCACATCAATACTAGGCCAGAGGGGTCCTGCACTTCTGCTGGGTCACTTAGGTGGTGTTCAGTAGTGTCAACATAGCAGACACCACTTACTAAGCCCCCTACAGTATTAGCTCAGTCGTGGAGCCAGACTGAGTGAGTCACCCGAGGTGGCGACCACCACAACGTCCCTCCAACAACTGCCCTCCGCGAACCTCCAACCCAAAAGGCTTTGACACAAACTCACCACAGGCACAGATGTGTCTGGGCAAACAGAATCTGAAGTCACCATGAGACCAGAGCAAGGGGGGCTACTGAATCAGAGGCAATTTTTAATATAGCATGATAATGGTAATGAGAATGATGTAATGATGCTGCTGTGGAAGTGCATCCACTTTGGAGACTTCTTGACAGGGTTGTACTCAACTCTGCGGTGTGGTGTTACTATCATAATATCATACTGGCATCAACCAGGCCCCAGAGATACAGACACCTGCAGTATTGGTGTTGGTGTTGGTCAGGTTATTTGAGAAACACTCTCAAATTCGCATCCGGAAAGTGGATGACACTCAACTATGTGGTCAGTCTCCCCACTGAGCCCACAGCACACTCACTCTGGGTAGGGCTCCAAAAGATCCCTATGGTTTATATGGGATTCAAACCCGCGACCTTCCAGTCCGAAATCCGTGGCGGCTGGTTATTTCCCCTAACTTTACTTCACCCTCCATGCACAGTTTTTTTGTTTTTTTTTAAGTGCATTATTTTGACAACTACTGTATTAGGAAAACTCCCACTGAAATTCGAACTCATGACACCACAAGTCCCTCGTCTTATCCAACAGGCCACGGTGCCTGTCTCTTAGCTAACCCGAATTAGGAAATATATATCTGAATTCAGGCTGAGAAGCATGAAGGATATAGACAATTTATATTGTGCTGTATTGTGTTCTATTCTACCATAATGATCCAAAGATATTGTTTTTCTTGTGTTTATTGATTTTTAAAATTTCATTTTAGTTTTGGTTGTTTTTCTGGCAATATCCATACTTTCGTAGATTTCCGTAAGTAAACGGGAAAATCCGAGATCTATAAACTGTGCATTATACAATTTTTATGTGAGTACTCGTCAGGAAGGAAGGTGGCAGGATGGTTAAGACGTTTGCCTGCCAACAAGTAAATCGTGAGTTTCTGGGTTCGTACCCAGCCTCGCCCTTTCTTCCCAGTTTGACAAAAAAGTTGAACTGGGACGTGACCATCGTTCACTGCACAGGTCGGACGTGTTTTGGAGCGCTCTCTCTCTTGCTAAGCAGTTTGTCTCTTTATTTTTGTTTTGTTTCATTTGCTGGTGGGTGGGGGTTTTCTGTTTTTGTTTTACTTTATTTTTGTTTACGTTTTTTGCTTTCCACTTCTTCCACTTTGGGGTGTTTTTTTTTTTTAGTTTCTTCTCTTTTTTCTTCTACTGTTCCCATCACTACCTGCATGCTTAAAATTTTTTTTTTTAATTTTATTTATTTTATTTTTATTATTATTTTTTGGATTTGCTATCCATTATTTTTGTTGGCCAGCTGGTTTGTTTTGGTCACTTCTTGTTTGCTTAGCAATGTTTTTTACGATCTGGCTCCTTTAGCGAACTGGTTGCAATGAACACATCGTTTCAGCACTTAATTCTGTGAATATTTTTGTATTTGAAACGAAGAAATTTGGTGGGTGCCACTAGGACTCGTTTGTGCAACAGCAAAGAAAATAAATGTGCAGTAGAGCAAAAGATTACGATCAATAACGTCTTTTGTGCGACCAAGTGTTGGCGGCAAGAAACTTTCAAAATGGTACAATTATGACTTCAACGATAGCAAAATACTTCCCATGGAGCAAGGGCGCAAAAAGAAAGCAAATTTCGTCGTCTTCTTCCAGTGACTGTGCCAGTCCTGAAGCAGACAGTTGGGAAAAGAGGCAGAGACAGAAGGCTTCCGAGGAAGAGATGGGGTGCAGGAGACACTGTGCGAAATGAAGGCGACGATGGAGAGGCTGTCCACAAGGGAGGATGTTCAGCAATTAAAGACTGAGATACAGAAGATAAGCGGAGATGTGGAAAAACTGGCGGAGTCTCTGACTCTGAGAATAGACAAGCTGGAGGGGACTGTGTTCGAACTCACGAATGACAAAGAAAAACTCGCAGCAGAAGTAAAAAAGTTACGAGCAGAGAACACCGAACTTCAAAATCAGCTGGTGCAACATTCAAAACCACCAGCAACATTCAACGGGCTTTGAATGACCAGGAACAACATGGCCGTCAGTGGAACCTGAGGGTGTTTGGTGTTCGGGAGAATGTGGGGGAGACTGTGGAAGACTGCGTGGCCAAGTGCACCGACATCTTCTCCAGCAAGCTGGGGGTGCCTGTCTCTGCCACGGAGGTGGAGATCGCTCAGTTTAGTCCTGTTGTGTTATAGACTGTGGTCGTATTTTGGAACAGGCCACGGGTTGGAACAGTGTGTCGCAATCAGCAGGGGGGAGGGGGGGGAGGGGGGGGGAGGGGGGAAGGAAAGGAAAGAATTTATCAACCAAGGGGTTATGTACCCTCATGTAAGGATGGAAATGCGATCCTAAAGTTGTTAATTTCAGAGAAGAATGGATAAAATGTAAAGAAAAGATGTAATTGAAAATGCTCGTGTCAGGCTGAACATTGAATTACACATAAACATGCTGGCACAGGTATGTACAAACAATAACAAAATCCAGATTTATCAACTTGACGATTTTTGATTTTCCGATTTTTGATTACTATTGCAATATAGTGCTGCACTACTTCAGCTGTTGTTGAAGTTGTTTATTAGTTTAGTCCTGTTGTGTTATAGACTGTGGTCGTATTTTGGAGCAGGCCACGGGCTGGAACAGTATGTCGCAATCAGCAGGGGGGGAGGGGGGGAGGGGGGGAGGAAAGGAAAGAATTTATCAACCAAGGGGTTATATACCTTCATGTAAAATACGTAAATAGTTGTGTGGGTGTGGGTGTGTGCACGCGCATGCGTGCGTCTGTGTGTGCGTGTGTGTGTAAGCATGTGTGTAAACGCGCAAGCATGCGTACGTGCCTAAATTGTGAGAGAACGCAGAGACAACAACACAGACCCTACCGATATGATTCTGTTGTGGTCAGTTCGCCTTTCTGCAGCAATGGGAAAGAACAAGTTTACTTGTATATGTAGTAATAATACTGGATCTAAGGATCTATGTACTGATTATCAATATTCAGATTGCTGTTGATATAATTTGATTTGAGGAAACTGGGATTTTGTCTTATTCTGTAAATATCCCAAAATTTGTTCAAAAACTTTTTCCTGGAAAGGATGTGGCAAAGATGCTATTATTATTGTTGTTATTGTTTTATCATTATTATCAATAATAATAATAATAATAATAATAATAATAATAATAATAATAATAAATAATAATAAATAGTAGTAGTAGTAGTAGTAGTAGTATTGTTGTTGTTGTTGTTGTTGTTGTTATTATTACTATTATTATTACCATTATTATTATTATATTATTATTATTATTATTATTATTTATTATTATTATTATTATATTATTATATAGTTAGTAGTAGTAGTAGTAGTAGTAGTAGTAGTATAGTATTAGTATATATTTTTTCCGCTTTTTGAAAGGAAAAGGATATAGCAGCTGTGACTGAATGTGTAAGTGTCAGTCTGAGATGGGTTCATATTGTGATTATACTCTCCATTTAGAAACAGACTGAAAAAAAACTTACTTCTCTTCCCGTGCACATGAGAGTAGCACATTATTAATGTTGGTTGATGTGATGCTCAGATGTAACTCATAAAGGCTGTGGTGTGTGTGTGGTGTGTGTATGCGTGTGTGTGCGCGTGCGTGCGTGCGTGTGTGCTGTGCGTGCGTGTGCGTGAGTGTGTGTATGTGTGCGCGTGCGTGCGTGCGTGTGTGCATGTGCGTGCGTGTGCGTGAGTGTGTGTATGTGTGCGCGTATGTATGTGTGTGTGTGTGTGTGCACGCGCGCACGTGCTCTGCTGGCTGGAGTGTAAATTCAATTAGGGCAGTTGTTTACACAGACATGCTCACACATGAGGGCTTATCCCCGAAGTCGGAATATCGCTGCCTTCATGGGGAGTGATGATGATGGTTGTGTGCGCGGTGTCTCGCCAGTGGTGGGCTTCGGGGTTCTGGCCGAGGAGCCAAAAAAAAAGGAAGGCTTCTGTGATTCCACCCCGCCCCCCTCCCCCGCCCTCTTCCCTTCCCTGTTTCAGGCCAGCAATGGACTGTCATCAATCAGTCTTGCTCATGCGCAACAGAGACCTGCGCGAGTATCCCCCCCCCCCCCCTCCAACAGTAGTGGTCAGAATTCATGGCTTTCAATTTATGAGGCTCGCTCACAAAGTTAGCAGCAAAATTTTCTGTTTATGAAAATGTTTGTTTACTGTTTTATGCGGAATGTGAACACTCATTGCTATAATAATGTGGACTGCGTGAGTGCAAATGCCAGCGTTTAATGTATGGACATGTTTGGCATGTTTGCAGACACACTCACATACTCATCAGACTCCTCTTCCCTATTTTTTTTTTTACACCTGCTGATAAGGACTATAACATAGGACATGAAAATAAAAGTTGATGGCTGACTCTGGATGGGGGCACAAAGAATATCTTGATTAAAAGCTGTGTATCATTTTCCCCTCTGAACTACAACTAGGCATGTTGATAGGTCATTATGGATGACGTTGGGTAATCTATACTTGACAATGTGACCTGTTCTCCCTTGGGGGCTACCCCCCTCCCCCAGCTCCATCCTCATCCTTTTGCCATCTTTGCATCTGGTTGTTTTGTGTCTCTGTTTGAGATGGCACATGGCCAAGTGCTGTAATTGGTTTTTACCACAAAATTTATATTACTGCGCAACCAAATGTTTGCTTGCTGTGGTCAAGTAAATTCAGACTTTCATTTTTTTGGGAATTTTTGTTGTTTGGGTTTTTTTTTTCTCCCCTGTTTTTGCTTATGCAAGTATACAGTTTTTTCCTCTTGTTACATTTTTGTCCTATTGAACGTTTACTTTTCATTGGTCCTTTGATTCTTTGGTCTTTGTAAAAGACAAAGTGTATCAATGCTGAATGGTATTATTTTGTGGTTTTTCTTTTTCTTATTGTACCACAATTTTATAGACTTCAAAAAGGCCTTTGACAGGGTATGGCATGACGGCCTCTGGCAAGTACTCAGGCACTTCAACATTGACAACTGCATAATTGAAGTCATCAAGGCTCTGTACGAGAACGAAAGAAGTGCAGTTTTCATGAACAATCACGTGGGCAAGTTCTTCAAGACCACGGTTGGGGTCCGCCAGGGCTGCCTTCTCTCACCTGTACTCTTCAACCACTTCCTCGAAAACATCATGACAGAGACACTGCAAAACCACCACACTTCCATCTCCATTGGTGGAAGACCTCTTTGCAACCTCAGATTTGCAGATGACATTGACCTCATGGGCAGCAGCAAACAAGAACTGCAAATCCTCACAGACAGTCTAACAGATTGAGCGAGTGCATACGGCATGGAGGTCAGTACAGAGAAATCGAAGATCATGGTCAACAGCGCGAGTAATGACAGCATGGAAATAAAGATGAATGGAGAAATATTGGAAGAGGTGAGCCAATTCAAATACTTAGGCTCCATCCTAACAAAAGATGGCTCATCAAACAATGAAGTGAAAGCTCGAATTGCAACAGCAACATCTGCTCTAGTCAGACTCGAGACGATCATCAGAAGCAACAACATCAGCTTCTGCACCAAATACCACCTCTACAAATCCCTCGTGATATCTATCCTCCTATATGGCTGTGAATCATGGACTCTGACAGCAGAGTTAGAGAGGAGAATCCAAGCATTCGAGAACAAGTGCCACAGAAGACTCCTCAAAATATCATACAAAGAACACAAGACCAATAACTATGTGAAAGAAGAAATCAAAAAGCGCGTGGGCCCCCAAGAGCCTTTGCTCTCCACCATAAAGAGGAGAAAGCTGATGTGGTTTGGTCACACCACAAGACACAGCACCCTAGCAAAAACCATCTTGCAAGGAACAGTCGAGGGTAAGAGAAGAAGAGGCCGCCAAAAGAAATCATGGGTTGACAACATCAAAGACTGGACTGCCCAACCCCTGCAACACCTCCTACTAGCCACATAGGATCGCGAAGCATGGAAAAAGATCTCCGTTGCATCTTCTCTCATGTCCCCCCTACGTCCTTTGGGACATGGGACTGAGTGATGATGAGTGATTGTTCGTGACAAATGTATTTTTGTGGTTTGTGTCAAATGTATTTTTTTGCTGTGACTTTGATAAGAGGTTCTTTTTTTCGAGTATGATTGTACTTTTGTATATTTCAATACCTGAGACAGCTGATGGGTTGTACTGCACGGCTTCTCATAGTGGTCTCTTTAGTTCCCCGCTCAAAGTTCATGACCCGCAGCTGGCAGGGCGTTGATATAAATAAACGGGGCAAAAGGAAAGACGGCAGTAGCAGCTAGTGCTATAGCCGTGTTCAGCTGTAAATTACCATGGTTTCTTTCACGCATCGTTTTGCACAGTGATTCGTCCAAAAAAAGACAAACAAAGCTCTCTTTACAATCAGCTTTAAACAAGCTTTCTTTTGACACCAAACTCCATATACTTTCTTTCACACTGGTTGACGTGAGAGCAGTCAAAACATGGGTGAAGATGAGCAGGGGAGGGACAGGAAAAACACAGTCACAAGAATCAGTCATTTTTAACTCTCTCTCTAAAAGAACAGACATTTCTAATATACAAACAACAAATATAGAGAAAAAATTGAACATGTCTGCATGCAGAGTAACTGTTTTTCTTTGCTGAGTTTTTTTTTTCTGTGGCACAGCGAAGCTATAGATGAACACACCGTAGTAGTCTACCACCTGCAGCGCGCGAGAAGCAGCGCGTGGGGTGAGAGTCTGGCAGTCATTAGTGTCGGCTAGGTATCTCACTTCACTTTAAACACTAGGCCTACTGCATAGTCATGGCAATTCAGCACATACACAGTCCACTGTTTCATCACATTTTAGTGGTTTCGCTACAGCTGAAGGTTTATTTACTAATTCCAGTACAGCTTATAACCACGAGCACACAGTAGAAAACAAATGTCTTGTCAGTGTCATCAGGCAGAAATAGCTCACAAATGACTGGGTTTAAAAAAAATATATTTCATTGATGTTTCTGATACTATACAAAAAAATCTTCTGATCATGTTGAAAAAATGTTGTGATCAAAAGCGTGACTATTTCAGTGTTGTGAAAAAAGAACAAACCACACAGAAATCTACACTTTGACATCAAAGTAAAAACGAGAAAGAGAGTAACACACACACACACACACACACACACACACACACACACACACACACACACACACACACACACACACACACACACAACACACACACACACACACACACACACACACACACACACACACACACACATGCACAAAAATACACACACAAACATACACAGAGGAACAGACTCTCTCTCTCTCCACACACACACACACACACACACACACACACACACACACACACACACACACACACACACACACACACACACACACACACACACACACACACACACCACACACACACACACTCTTTCTCTCTCTTTCTCTCTCTCACTCCCTCTCTCTCTCTCTATTGCTGCAGAAACACACCGTGCACACACACAGGAACACACACACACACACACACACACACACACACACACACACACCACACACACACACACACACACACACACACACACACACACACACAGGAACACACACACACACACACACACACACTCTCTCTCTCTCTCTCTCTCTCTCTCTCTCTCTCTCTCTCTCTCTCTCTCTCTCTCTCTCTCTCTCTCTCTCTCTGTATTGCCACAGAAATATACACGCGTGTACGCGCGCGACACACACACACACTCACTCACTCACTCACACACACATGCCCGCGCACAAACATGCGCGCACATGCATGCACACACACACTGATATGTGTATGCACGCAAGGCACGCAAGCACTCACGCATGCATTCACGCATGTGCGCATGCACACACACCAACACACACACACACACACACACACACACACACACACACACACACACACACACACACACACACACACACACACACACACACACACACAGCAACAAGCTGACACTCCCGGCTTTGTTTCTTGAGAGACCCAATGGTTTTAAAATATTTTTTTAAAATAGTTAACACAAAAATACACCAACAAAGTTACAACAAACAGGTAAAGGAAGTATTAAAGTTTTGTTCACTGAAGTATGATTATTGTAAAAAATGGTGGGAATCCGGCATCATATGGTAAAAAAAGCCTTTAATACAGAAATTTGTTCGGTGGCTAATAGACAGCAAAGAAGGAAAGTACAGCAGCATCGCCAGGTGCTGGACTCTGACCCCTGACCGCGCGGCGCCCTAGATAGGCCTAGCCTAGCGGTGGGATAGAATTTCGGGTTACGGAGTGCAGTGCCAGCCGCCAACTAAAGAGTCGGATTTTTCCTGTTTTCCTGGCCTATAATCAAAGGTTGTATTTTACCAGATGGATGACTCTATATCTATTGTGTCAGTAAACTGCCAGGGCCTTCACGATAATCAAAAAAGAAGAGATATGTTTCATTATTTAAAAAGTAAAAAGTACTCTGTACACCTCCTGCAGGATACACACTTTGAAGAAAAGATGGAGAAATACATTCTTTCCGAGTGGGGATATTTGGGGGTTTTTTTCAAGCCATACTTCTAACTCCAGAGGGTAGCTATCTTTTTCAATAACAATTTTGAATTTAAAGTTAAGAATGTTATCAAAGGCGATAGACGAAATAATCTTATGGTCCTTGTAGAAATTGAGCATGATAATTTTCTTTTCGTTAATGTCTATGGTCCTAATAAAGATGACCCTGAATTTTTTCATGTCTTGAATGAACAAATTAAAAATCTAGGCATAAAAACGTAATAATTGGTGGAGATTTCAACCTAGTATTAAACACAACGAAAGAGTACTATAATTATAAAAATATAAATAATTGGAAAGCGAAGAATATGGTAGAAAAAAATGATCGACACTTTAGAGATAAACGACATCTGGAGAGAACTAAAGCAGGATTGTTTAAGGTATACTTGGCGGAGAACTAACCTCTTTCAACAGGCTAGATTGGACTTTTTCCTTATTTTGGATCAAGTTGTTTTGGTATAGAAGATGCAGATATTGAGAGTGGATACAGGACAGACCACTCTATGATTTTATTAAGACTAAAGTTCATAGAGAAAACTAGATGTTATACTTTCTGGAAATTCAATTTGTCCCTATTAAAAGATAAAACATATCTTGATGAAATTAATGAAGAAATAAAAACTGTTATAGAAGATTATGCAGCTTCCCCATATGCAAAAGAGGCAGTACACACTATTCCGTTACCCGACTTGCAACTCTCGATCTCTGACGATCTGTTTCTAGATTTTCTATTGATGAAAATTAGATCAAAAACTGTTTCATATGAAAAAGAAAAAAAATGAATGAAGAAGAATCTAAATTGCAAAAAGATATTCAGCAACTTGAAAGAAAAGATGGGAAAACTGAAGAGGATATTCAGGGTATACATTTAAAGAAAGAGCAGTTAAAGGCTATTAGGGTAAAAAGAGTGGAGGGGGTACTTTTAAGATCAAGAGCAAGATGGATAGCTGAGGGAGAAAAAGTAACTAGTTCTTTTTGTAATTTGGAGAAACGGCACTATAAAAGTAAAAGTATGAATAGATTAATTGATAAACATGGGAATTTGTTTAAACAACCAGGAAAAAGTTTTGCAGGAAGTTAAGAGTTTTTATGAAGAATTGTATAAAAAATCAAATGTTGAAGATTATGAAATAGATCAACTAGTGAAAGACATTCCACATCTGGATATGGATGAAGCAAATAGTCTAGAAGGTGAGCTTAGACTAGAAGAGGCAAGCTTAGCATTAAGAAATATGAAAAACAACAAAAGTCCAGGTTCAGATGGTTTTACCTTTGAATTCTTTAAGTGCTTTTGGGTAAACTAGGTGGCTTTGTTGTTAGGGCGCTTAATGAAGGATTCAGAAAGGGGGAGTTATCATGTATTCAAAAGCAAGGCATTATTACATGTATACCTAATGGAGATAAACCAAGATGTTATATAAAAAAAACTGGAGACCAATATCCCTGCTAAATGTAGTATACAAAATCGGATCAGCATGTGTAGCTAATCATTTAAAAAGTGTATTGCCTAAACTTATCAACGAGGATCAGACGGGATTTATCAGTAACAGGTATATAGGAGATAATATAAGACTTATTTATGATACAATAGCTTATCTAGAAGAACACAATCTGCCAGGAATGTTATTGAATATTGATTTTGAAAAGGCCTTTGATTCTGTCAGTTGGAGTTTTATGTTTAAAATTCTAAAAGCATTTGGTTTTCAATGTGACATCTGTAAATGGATAGAAACATTTGATACAAATATCAAAGCTTGTGTAATTGTTAATGGTCAAGTATTGGACTGGTTTGGTGTTGAACGAGGATGCAGACAAGGTGATCCACTATCTCCATATGTGTTTGTTTTATGTGTAGAAATATTGGCAATAATGACTCGTGAAAATCAAGATATACATGGTGTGGCAGTCAATAATATTGAATGCAAACTTTCCCAATATGCAGATGATACGGAATTCCTTTTAGCAGGAGACAAAAAATCATTTGAATCTTGCATTATGACTATCAATTTATTTGGTTCTAAATCTGGTTTATGAATGAATCCTGAAAAAAAGTGTAATTTGGTTAGGAAGCAATACAAATTCAGAAATCCGTTACTTGGAAAATTTAAATATGGAATGGAATCCACCAAAATTCAAAATCTTAGGAATCTGGTTCACAAACGATTTGCAAAACTGTTCACATATCAACTATTCTGCAAAATTAGATGATGTGAAGCAATTATTCAAAGTCTGGGTCAAAAGACAGTTAACACCTCTAGGGAGAGTGGCAATACTAAAATCACGGATTCTGTCGAAATTGATTTATCTATGGCTCTTACTACCAAATCCACCAGATGCAGTTTTTGAAACTTTGCAAAAATGCTGTTATAAATTTGTATGGAATAATAAACAAGACAAAATAAGTAGAAAAACTTCACACAAGAGTGTCAAAAATGGTGGGCTTGGGCTACCAGAACTGCGAACATTTGCAAATTCACTTAAATTGACATGGCTAAGAAAAATAGAGACAACAAGTCATAAATGGAAGACCATTGCAATGTTCAACTTTTCAATTCTTGAAAACCTCACAAAATATGGGCCTGAAATAGTTTCTCAATTTTCAAAGACAAATGCCTTTTGGACAGAAGTTTTTACAATAATTATATAAAGACTTTTTCTACAAAACTAGTTGCAGTAGCTCCCATGAACTGTTTGCAGAACCGATTTTTTTTCAATAATAGAATACGGGTAGGAAATAAGTATATTAAGAAAAAGACATGGATCAATAAAGGCATACATTGCATAACACATTTTCTATTAGAAAACGGAAAATTTATGACATATGAACAGTTTAAAATAAAACATAATGTTACTATTGACTTTGTTACTTTTTATGGAAACAAAATAACATTGGCTGATTATATACAGAAAACAAGTATAATAGTCAATGATAACGAATGCTTAAGTATGCCGCTTTGTCAAGAAAGGATAAGGTCAGTACCAAAGGGATCAAAACTATTCTATGATGTTTTTATTTGTGATGATGTTTTACCAAAATGTTGTACGAAGTGGAATGAAAAGCTGAATATTGAGAATGACTGGAAAAAATGTTTTTTGAATGTTCATAAGATCTCTGAAATCAAAATGAAATGGTTTCAACTGAGGATTATTCATAGATGTCTTGGTACCAATGTTATATTAAAAAATATAGGAGTAACAGATAGCAATCTTTGTAATTTTTGCAACTTAGAAATAGACAGTATTCGACACATGTTTTGGCAATGTACAGTTATTCAAAGGTTTTGGCAAACTCTAACAGAAGCAGTGAGTGAAAGATGTATGAATGCGTATAATTTGCACATAACAGAGCCTTTAGCAATACTTGGATTTGACAAAAATATATGCATTGATCGCATCTTTTATTTTATTATCCTGTTTGCTAAACAATATATTTACCATTGTAAATTAAATAGAAGTAGACCTGTACTGCAGGTGTTCATCAAAAAGTTGAAAGGAAGATATTTGATGGAGGAGTACATAACACGAAACAATTTTACCCACAACACTTTTGCTCTTGAATGGACTCCATATAAGGCCTTGGTTAGTGATGAAAATTGTCTTTCAATATCTTTTGAATGCTTTTATTTAATATGATCATGTTTAACTTTAAATGACAGAACTCTCATAGAAAAAAAAAACTAACCCATATAAAACATATTATCTATATTGCGACCTCTGTCGATATATTTGTCTGTGTCTTCTGTCTATCTTTTTGTTTCTCCGTCTAGCTATCTCATCCTCCTTATCGACATATTTTGTGTGTGTGTGTGTGTGTGTGTGTGTGTGTGTGTGTGTGTGTGTGTGTGTGTGTGTGTGTGTGTGTGTGTGTGGTGTGTTTGGGTTTTTGTTGTTGTTGTTTGTTTTGTTTTCCTAATTTTCCTTATACTTTATTATATTTCATTATGCTTTGTGCGAATATTTTATTTGCTTTCTTACATGTATGTAAAAAATTGCATTTCATGATATACAACAATGTACAACATGATAAAACTGAATAAAAGTGGTTTTAAAAAAAGTTGAACTGAATGTCAAAGTCATTCGGATGAGACTATAAACCGAGTCCCCGTGTGCGAACACACGCGGAACATTAGGATTAAGGCTATGGTTGAGGTTAGGGGTTAGGGTCAGGGTTAGTTTCACGATGAGTGTTAGGGTTACGGTTATTGTTTGGGTTAGGGTTATGGTTATGGTTACGGTTAGGATGAGGGTTAGGGTAAGGGTTAGTTTAGTGTTAGGGTGAGGGTTATGATTAGCATTAAGGTTAGGGTTTGGGTTAGGGTTAGGGATAGGGTTAGGTATAGGGTTAAGGTTTGGGTTAGGGTTAGGGCTTGGTTAGGGCTAGGGTAATGGTTATGATTAGGATGTCGGTTAGTGTAAGGGTTATTTTAGTGTTAGGGTTATGGTAAGGTTAGCGTTAGTGTTAGTGTTAGGGCTAAGCTCTAGGGTTAGGGTTAGGGATATTGCTATGGTTAGGATTAGGATGAGAGTTAGGGTAAGGGTTAGATTAGCGTGATGGTTAGGGTTTGCGTTAGGGTTAGGGTTAGGGTTAAGGCTTTAGCGTTGGGGTTAGGGTTAGGGTTAGGGTTAGGATTAGGGTTTGCTTTAGGGTTAGGGTTAAGGTAAGGATTAGGATTAGGGCTATGGTTGAGGTTAGTGTTAGGATCAGGGTTAGTTTTATGGTGAGTGTTAGGGTTACGGTTATTGTTGGGTTAGAGTTAGGTTTAGGGTTAGGGTTAGAATTAGGGTTAGGATAAGGGTTAGGCCCAAGGGTTAATGTAACAGTTAGGTTTAGTGTTAGGGTTAGGGTCATGTTTATGGTTAGGGTTTGGGTTAGGGTTAGTCTTACGGTGAGTGTTAGGGTTACGGTTATGGATTGGGTTAGGGTTAGGGTTAGAGTTAAGTTAAGGGTTAGGGTTAGGGTTAGGGTTAGGGTTAAGGTTATGGTTACGGTTAGGGTTAGTTTTAGGGTTAGGGTTGAGAATAGGGTTACGGTTGAGGTTGAGGTTTGGGTAGGATCAAGGTTAGTGTTACGGTGAGTGTTAGGGTTAGGGTTATGGTTTCGGTTAGCGTTGGGGTTGGGGTTAGGGTAGGGTTAGGGTTAGGGTTAGGGTTTGGCTTAGGTTTAGGGTTAGGTTAAGGATTAGGATTAGGGTTAGGGTTAAGTTAAGGGTTAGGGTTAGGGTTAGGGTTAGGATGAGTGTTAGTGTAAGGGTTAGTTAACGTTTGGGTTATGGATAGGGTTAGCACTAGTTTTAGGGTTAGGGCTAGGCTCTAGGGTTAAGGTTAGGTTTAGGGTTAAGGTAAAATTAGGGTTAGGGTTAGTGTTAGGGTTATGGTTAAGAGTACGGTTCAGATGAGGGTTATGGTAAGGGTTTGGCTTAGGTTAGGGTAAGGGTTAGGGTTAGTTTTAGCGTTATGGTTAGGGTCAGGGTTGGGCCTAGGGCTAGGATTAGGGTCACGGCTAGGGTTTGGGTTAGGGTTAGGGTTAGTTTTAGGTTTAGGGTTATAGTTAGGGTTAGGATGAGAGTTAGGGTCTGGGTTAGTTTTTAGCATTAAGGTTAGGGTTAGGTTCAGCTTTAAGTTTAGTGTTAGGGTTTGGCTCAGGGTTGGGGTTGGGGTTAGAGTTAGGGTTAGGGTTATTGTCAGGGTTAGGATGACAGTTAGGATCTGGGTTAGTTTAGCAATAGGGTTAGGGTTAGGGCTAGTGTTAAGTTTAGGGTTAGGGTTTGGCTCAAGGGTTGGGGTTAGGGTTAGGATTAGGGTTAGTTTTAGGGTTAGGGTTGAGGATAGGGTTACGGTTGAAGTTGAGGTTAGGGTTAGGATCAAGGTTAGTGTTACGTTGAGTGTTAAGGTTACTGTAATGGTTTAGGTTAGGGTTGGGGTTGGTGTTAGGGTTAGGGTTAGGGTTAGGTTTAGTGTTAGGGTTAGGGTTGGGATTAGGGTTAGGGTTAGGGTCAGGGTTTGGAGAAGGGTTTCGGTTGACGTTAGTGTTAGGATCAGGTTAGTATTACGTTGAGTGTAAGGGTTACGTTTATGGTTTGGGTTAGGGTTAGGGTTACGGTTATGGTTATGGTTAGGATGAGGGTACGGGTAAGGGTTAGTTTAGCCTTAGAGTAAGGGTTAGAGTTAGCGTTAGGTTTAGGGTTAGGGTTAGGGTTAGGCTCTAGGGTTTGGGTTAGGGTTAGGGTTAGGTTTAGGGTTAGGATCATGATTATGGTTAATGTTAGGGTTAGGATCAGTGTTAGGTTTACGGTTATGGTTTGGTTTAGATTTAGAGTTAGGGTTCAGTGTATGGCTAGGGTTAGGGTTAGGATTCGGATCGTGGTTACTGATGAGATTAGCATTAGGATTAGGGTTAGTGTTACGGCGAGTGTTAGGGTTATGGTTATGGTTTGGGTTAAGGTTAGGGTAGGGTTAGGTTTAGGGTAAGGGGTTAGCATTAGAGTTTAGGTTTGGTTTAGGGTTAGGATGAGGGTTAGGGTACGGGTTAATTTTCACGTTAGGGTCAGGATTAGATTTAGGATTTAGGATTAGGGTTAGGGTGAGGTTTACGGTTAGGGTTAAAGTTAGGGTAAGTGTTAAGGTTGGGTAAGGGTTAGGTTTAGGGTTGGGCTCTAGGGTAAGGATCCGGGTGAGGGCTAGGGTTATGGTTACGATTAGGATGAGGGTGAGGGTAAGGGTTAGTTTAGCGTTAGGGTTAGGGTTAGGTTTAGGGTTAGAATTAGGGTTAGGGTAGGGGTTAGGGTAGGGGTAGGGTTAGGGTAAGCATTATTTTAGCGTTACCGTTAGGGTTAGGGTTAGGTTTAAGGTTAGGGTTAGGGTTACAGTTGAGGTTAGGGTTTGGATTAGGGTTACTGTTACGGTGAGTATTATAGTGTTATGGTTATACTTTGGGTTAGGGTTAGGGTTACTATTAGGATTAGGGTTACAGGTGAGGTTTGGGTTAGGATCAGGGTTACTGTTACGGTGAGTATTAGTGTTATGGTTATAACTTGGATTAGGCTCAGTGTTAGGGTTAGGTTTAGGGTTAGAGTTAGGATGAGGGTTATAATGAAGGTTAGGGTAACGGTTATTGTAGTGTTAGGGTCAGAGTTAGGTTTAGCATTAGGGTTAGGGTTAGTGTTAGGCTCAAGGGTTAGGGTTATTGTTAGGGTTAGGGTTCGGGTTAGGGTTAAGGTTAGTGTTAGGGTTAGGGTTAGCGTTAAGGTTAGGGTTAGGGTTTGGCTATAGAGTTAGGGTTAGGGTTAGGGTTGAGGGTTAGGATCAGGGTTAGTGTTACGGTGAGTTTTAGGGTTACAGTTATACTTTGGGTAAGGATTAGGGTTAGGGTTTGGGTTAGGGTTAGTGTTAGGGTTAAGTTAGGATGAGGGATAGGGTAAGGGTTAGTTGAGTGTTAGGGTGAGGTTCCGCATTACCCTCCTGAAGGGCATCATAAGATGTCCGTCTTTACTTGGCTCACTTCTCTGACTGACGAGCATCATTCACCTTTTACAGGTCACCAGGAAGGCCTGGAGTTGATTTTTTCACGGTAAATCCCCAGAGCCCAACTTAAGACAGGCTGCCCAGGGAGATGGGTCTTTCCCACTATCGGGAGCAGGCCCTCATCATGTCTGCCCCGATCATACTCCCCCCAATTTTCCTTCAGCCTCCTTGTACTTATATATATATATATATATATATATATATATATATATATATATATATATATATATATATATATATATATATATATATATATATATTATTAAAGGGCATAGTTTTGACAACTACAATGGAGACAGTAAAACTCCCACTGAAATTCGAACCCATGACACACGGGGACATACAGATCACAAGCTCGTTCGTCTTATCCAGCAAGCTACAGTGCCTGTCTCTGACCTAACTGAAACTGGAAAATATATATCTGAATTCAGGCTGAGAGGTCTGTAGGATATAGGAAATTCAAATTGTGCTGCATTGTGTTCTATTTTACCATAATGATCCTAAAATGTGTTTTCTAAATAAGTTTGTTATTTTCCTCTTTTTTTTTATTGTGTTTCCGCCAATACCCATAGTTTCGTAGATTTCTATAAATAAACTGGAAACCCAAGACCTATGAACACTACATTATTTTTTTTATGTGAGTAGTCGTCAGTGGGGAGTGGAGGAAGCTGTTGCCAAATCTTCAGTTGTGCCCCCACGGTCCGCTCTTGGGGGCTACGGTGTCGCTACATGTCCGGCGCCACACACATGGAAGTTGGTAGTAGGAGAGGGTCTATGTATACAGTGCCATGTTGCCTTGGTGCCTTGGTGCTTTGGGGTCTGTAACTGTGCAAAAGTCGGGGTAGGACAGGCCTGAAAACGGCTCTTTGGATTCTGTCTTTGCAGAAAACCGCACCTTTTTTGAACGAGGATGGGTATGCGTGTACGCACGAGCGCGTGCTTGTGTTTGTCAGTGTGTTTGCTTGTGTGCCCGCATGTGGCAGGGACCCTGCACTTTGCTGTGGTGCATCATATTGCTGTATATTGTCATTATTATTGTGCGCACTGCTTGGTTTTGGTTGCCTACACTGTAGCAGACTTCCTTGCGACAAACCAGATTTCTCAGCTATTGGGGGCTGCGGTGTCGCCACAAGTCCGGCGCCACACACTTGGAAGTTGGTAGGAGAGGGTCTATGCATACAGTGCCATGTTGCCTTGGTGCCTTAGGATCTGTAACCGTGCAAAAGTCGGGGTAGGACGGGCCTGAAAACAGCTCTTTGGGTCCCGTCTTTGCCCCAAACCGCACCCTTTTTTTGAACGGGGATGGGTATGTGTGCGCGCACGCACGCTCGCGCTGATGTTTGTCAGAGTGTTTGCCTGTGTGCGCACAAGTGACAGGGACCCTGCATTTTGCTGTGGTGCATCATTTTGCTGTATGTTGTCACTATATTGTCAATATTATTGTGCGCACTGCTTCTTTTTTGTTGCGTACATTATAGCAGACTTCCTTGCAACAAACTAGCTTTCTCAGCTTTTGGGGGCTGCGGTGTTGCTACAAGTCTGGCGCCACACACATGGAAGTCAGTAGGAGAGGGTGTATGCAGACAGTGCCATGTTGTCTTGGTGCCTTGGGGTCAGAAACCGTGCAAAAGTCGGGGTAGGATGGGCCTGAATACGGCTCTTTGGGTCCCGTCTTTGCCCAAAACCGCACCTTTTTTGCAGGGAGTATGGTATGCGTGCGCACACGTACGCGCGCTGGTGTTTATAGTGTGTTTTTGTGTGTGTTTGAATGTGGCAGGGACCCTTCACTTTGCTGTGGTGTATCATATTGCTGTATATTTTCATTATTATTGCGTGCACTGCTTGGTTTATGTTGCCTACACTCTAGACTGATTAGAGGTCGTTCACCTCCACTCACTTTTACCCCCTTTTTTTTCGTGGTTTCTGTACCCCTGAGCGCAGGCTACCGGCCCATGGTAAATGATATTCCGCATGTCTTAAGTTGCGTTGAGCTCCGCCGTGTGACAGTGAACGTGGGTTCAGGTGTGGGCAGGTCTGTGTCGCCTGTCTGGATGCCACCACGTCACTTTGCGTTCGGCAGCCAAAGTGGACGGTTAGAACTCCTAGCCGACACAGGAGTATAGGCGCCGCGAGCATTACCGTGAAGATGAAGCCAACACAAGCTGTCTGAGGTAGGTAATGTGTGGGCAGAAATTGAAATGATTTTATTTGGTTTAGACACTCGGAATTGTCGAACATCATTTGTCTCTGGTGCAGGCAAATCATTTGTTTAGAATTGTTTACTCACTCCGCTGACTGGAGTAGGTGGGTGTGGCACCTGGGTTTCGAACCCACGACTTCACCACTTTGCTTTGTTCCAATAGCCTCTGCTCTCAAACTCTGCCTTGGTGGGGGAAGAGGGTAGGTATTACCAAACATTCAGATTCCTTTTGGTTTCCGATACTTCTCATTTTCAGCGCACAATTCTTTTGTTTCTTTTTATAGTTCTGGGGTTTTCGAGCCGTCATGGGGGTGGAAAATAGAGGGGACTGCGGGTTCACCAGTGTTGCCTGATTCAAGCTTTATCCGAGCAATCTGTCCTGCCCCTCAAACATAGAAAAATATGTCGAACTTAAAAGGGCAGTCGAAGGTTATGTTTTGTCTATTTGTTTGTCTGTGTGACAGCCTATTTGAGTGACTGTAAAGCAACAAGTGTAACCTGATAGGGGGAGTTTGTTATGGGTGGAAATTGTATAAATTGTTGAAGTTGGGGAAAACGCGGGATGAAGCTTGAATCAGGCGACACTGGTGAACCTGTGGCCCCCTCTATTTTCCACACCCCACGACGGCCTGAAAACCCAGAACTATAAAAAGAAACACTCGTATTGTGGCAAGATGCTAATTCACTGGTCACAGCATTATGTTGGGCAGACCTCAACACCCGACTGTTGGGCAGACCTCAGCACCCGACTTTTTGTCGAGCAGTCCCACGGGCCGTCTGAACTGGGAGATGACGCGAGGAGCACTGACCTCACTATGCTGCAGAAGCCGCGTTCAAGACTACTTCAAGATTTTCGGCGTTCATCGCCTCATAATCGGCGCTGCCGCAGGCCTCCAGTTGAGTGTTCCCCCATGTTTCCTTCTGTCCTTTTCGTCTGCCCCCAACCCCCAACCCCCACCCCCACCCCAATTGTGAAGATACTATGTGTGACTGTGTGTGGTGTGTGTGTGGGGGGGGGGGGGGGTCTGTGTGTTTGTGTAGGTGTAGGTGTGTGTGTATGTGGGTGTGGGTGTGTCTGTGTCTGTGTGTGTGTGAGCGTCTTATATCGATTGCTTTTTTTTTCCTTGTTTATAATTTTTTGCAGGGAGTCAGGGGTGTCCGGAAGGGCGTAAGGGACGGGGATGGTACACACACACGCGCACAAGAACACACGCACAAGGACGCACGCATAAGGGTAAGCATAAACGCAAGCATACACGCACGCATCCACGAACGCTAGAACACTCACACACGCATGCACACACACACACACACACACACACACACACACACACACACACACACACACACACACACACACACACACACACACACACACACACACACACACACACACACATCCATACACTAAAACATACTCTTACAGACATACACATGCACATATACACACACGCGCGCGCACACACGCATACACAAGCACAACCGTTCGAACGCACGCACACGAACGCACCCATACACACACAAACAAATACACACACACAAACACACACATACACAAAAACATATCATCATCATCCTTATCCCCCTCAGCCTCTTCCTCCTCCCCCCCTATCCCAATCCTTCTTCTCCTTCCTCCTCCAATCTCCTCCCTGGAACGAACACAACACACACATACACATACACAACACACACACACCACACACACACAGGGTAATATATATATATATATATAATATATATATATATATATATATATATATATATATATATATATATATATATATATATATATACATGCATAAAAAGAGACAGACAGACCGAGGCAGAGAGACAATACTCCGAACTGAGAGATTAATTCACATCCACCCCCATCCCCCTATCCCCCTCCTCCCTCTCTTCCCACCACCCTCCTCCCCCTACTCCTCCCTCCCTTACCCGTTTCTCCTCTCCCTTACCCACCCCCCTCCCTTCCCCCTCCCCTTCCGCCTCCAGCCCCCCTCCTTCCACCACTCCTACCCTCTCTCCCCTCCCTCCCCGTCTATTTCCCCCCTCTTCTGGGGACTGGATGTAAAAAATAAAGCACAAGAGTGCTTACCAATTATCCTCAATATAAAAGAACAAAATCAAATCAAATCAAATCAATTTCTCTCTCTTTATCCCCCCCCCCCCTCCCCCAATCTCTCTCTCACCGTCAATCCCTCCGTCTGTCTGTCTATCCGTCTTTCTGCCTGCCTGCCTGTCTGTCTCTCTCTGTCTCTGTCTGTCTGTCTGTCTGTCTGTCTGTCTGTCTGTCTCGTCTGTCTCGTCTCTCTCATCTCTCTCTCTCTCTCTCTCTCTCTCTCTCTCTCTCTCTCTCTCTCTCTCTCTCTCTCTCTCTCTCTCTCTCTCTCTCTCTCTCCTCTCTCTCTCTTCTCTCTCTCTCTCTCCCTGGGGGGACGGATAGCCTAGTGGTCAGAACATTGCGCTGGCAATTTCACGACCCGGTTCGAGTCCGGGCGAGAAGATTTTTCTCCTGAGTTAACATCAGTAGTGACTCCACTCTCCCCAAAAGTCTTTCGGCTGAGACTTTAAACCCAGGCCCCGTGTGCGAACACACGCAGAACACCTTGCGCACACGTTCAATCCTGTTCCGCATTTCGTAACAGTAGGCCATCGTGTGCCGGTGGGAACAGAGGACATTTAAAATACTGCATACACACGGGGACTGGATGAAAAAAAAGCACAAGAGTGCTTATTTCATTATCCTCGAGATAAAAGAATAAATCAAATCAAATCAAATCAAATCAAATCAAATCAAATCTCTCTCTCTCTCTCTCTCTCTCTCTCTCTCTCTCTCATCTCTCTCTCTCCTCTCTCTCTCTCTCTCTCTCTCTCTCTCTCTCTCTCTCTCTCTCTCTCTCTCTCCCTCTCTCTGTCTCTCTCGTCTGTCCCTCTGTCTGTCTCTCTGTCTGTCTCTATCTGTCTCTGTCTCTCTGTCTCTGTCCTCTGTCTTGTCTGTCTGTCTGTCTGTCCTGTCTGTCTGTCCTGTCTGTCTGTCTGTCTCGTCTCTCTGTCTCTCTGTCTGTCTGTCTCTGTCTCTTCTTCTCTCTGCTCCTCTGTCTCTCTGTCTCTCTGTCTTCTCTGTCTCTCTTCTGTCTCTTCTCTGTCTCTGTCTCTGTCTCTCTGTCTCTCTGTCTCTCGTCTCCTGTCTCTGCTCTGTCTCTGTCTCCTCTCTCCTCTCCTCTCCTCTCTCTCTCTCTCTCTCTCTCTCTCTCTCTCTCTCTCTCTCTCTCTCTCTCTCTCTCTCTCTCTCTCTCTCTCTCTCTCTCTCTATCGGGGACGGATAGCCTAGTAGTCAGAACATTGCACTGGCAATTTCACGACCCGGTTCGAGTCCGGTCGAGGAGATTTTTCTCCTGGAGTTAACATCAGTGCTGGATCCACTCTCCCCTAAAGTCCTTTGGATGAGACATTAAACCGAGGCCCCGTGTGCGAACGCACGCAGTACATCTTGCGCACACGTTAAATCCTGTTCCGCTTTTCGTAACAGTAGGCCATCGTGTGCCGGTGGGAACAGATAACATGACATTTACAAAACTGCATACACACGGCGACTGGATGAAAAAAGCACAAGAGTGCTTATCCCATTATCCTCGATATAAAAGAATAAAATAAATAGATTTTAAAAAATCATTCTATCTGTGTATCTATCTATCTTTATCGATCTGTCTGTCTGTCTCTCTGTTTGTCTATCTGTCTGTCTGTCGGTCGGTCGGTCCGTCTGTCTGTCTGTCTGTCTGTCTGTCTCTCTGTCTGTCTGTCTGTATATCTATTAATGTGTCTGTCTTTCCAACGTTCCTTATTCAAAGCTTAAGTTACAGGAGGTAATGTTTATTTTATTTGTCTGTGTGACAGCCTATTTTGAATGATTGTAATGGACAACTGTAACATCATAGGAGGAGTTTGTTATGGGTTGAAATTGTATATATTGTTAAAGTGGGGGAAAGCGCGCTATGGAGGGCGTATTGTGACAAGATGCTTATTCACTGGTCACACCATTATGTTGGGCAGACTCAACACCCGACTGCTTGTTGGGCAGACCTCAGCACCCGACTTTTTG
>CM060343.1:10266003-10278503 GCA_030674155.1 Stramonita haemastoma
TTATGTCAAATTATTGGGATGATTATGAGTATAACGGTATGAATGATGAACCTTGTGTGCATGTCTGTAAGGATGACACGGTGAACAATTTTGGCATATCCTTGTTAGCTTTATGCTTTGTTTGACATGGGGATACTGAATGGTTGTTGTGAAGGGGATAGGGATGGGATGGATACAGTGCTGTCATTTTCTTGTTCCTAGTCAAATATTATCATGTTTTGATTTGTGTATTGGGGAGAGTGTTTATTCATGTCACCTTCCCGTTGGAATAACATGAAATGAATGTACCGATGGCGAAAGTAGAGAACAAGAGTGTGGAAAAATATTGTCAGAAGATTTTGTAGGTGTATATAAACACGAGCTTGATAGTTATTTCAAGAAAGCATAGAAGCAACTTCCCAACTATTAAACACAGATATGAATGACAGCTTAGATCATTTTGTTAAAGCGTTATGTGGGGCTGCTGCATGCATGGTTAGAACGGTTAGAAAAGGTAGAAAATCATGTAACGACTGGTTTGATGCTGAATGTGAACGAAAAAAACAAGAAATTAAGAGATTATTAAAAAGATTTCAATGTTGTAAAACAAATGAACATGAAGCTGAAAAAGACAAATGTATACAACCGCATGTAAAGAATACACCAATTTAAGAACAACAAAAGAAAGATTTTGAGGAAAAGAGATAAGAGAAACTTGAAGATTCTTCTGAGGATTCATAAACATTCTGGTCTGTTATCAGCCTTAAGTCTTTTTTTTTTTTAATAAATGAACTTTTTTAAAATCAATAATTAAAAAAAATTAATTTAAATCAAAATAGATTTTTTTTAAAAATAAATAAATAAATAAATAAATAAAGTTCAAATAAAAACATTCTGGTCTGTTATCAGATCTGTTAGCCGTAAGTCATAAAAATATAACGATATAACTATTCAACAATGGTATAATCATTTTTTGAAAATTTTTAATGACTTTAATTGTGAAGAAACACAAGAGAATGCGGATGTGCAAGAAGATGAAATGTTTGAACCATTGTTTAACAATCCTATAATTCAGAATGAAATTTTTAATGCCATTTAACATTTAAAAACAGGAAAAAATGCTGGTCCTGATAAAATAATTTTTAAAATCCTCAAATGCGCAAAGTCCACTGTGATTACTTTTCTTGTTCAGTTATTTAACCATCTGTTTGAAAGTGGTACTTTCCATTTAGAATGGGCTGTCAGTAATAATTCCGATTTATAAAAAAGGAGATATTAATAATGCCGATAACTATCGCGCAGTAGCTCTCACTAGTATATTAAGTAAACTTTATGCACGTTTTCAAAAAAGAGATTACCTCGATGGGCAGATGGTGAAGAAAAATTAATTGAAGAGTAAGCGGGCTTTAGAGCAAAGTACAGCACTGTGGATCATATATTCACTCCTTATTCTCTTATTCAAACACATTTGCTTTCCAGTTAAAAAAAAAGATTATAGTAGCTTTTGTAGACTTTAGAAAGGCTTTTGAGTGGGCAAACAGAAATGTATTGTGGCATGTACTACGAAAAAACGGTGTAAATGGTAAACTATATACGGCCCTCAGAGCTCTTTATAGGTCGGTTTACTTTTAGTGTGTATGTGTGCAGGTTCTGAATATTCCGATTTTTTTAATGCCCCAAGGGAGTGAAGCAGGGTTGTATTTTAAGCCCACCATTTAAAAAAAAAAATGAACTAGCTATTGAGCTATCAAAAAAAGAAAACACGGCATTCAAATAATTCCGGGAGCAATCAAAGTGTTTTTATTACTTTTTGCCGATGATATGATCCTTTTGTCTGAGACTGTTATCGGTTTACAAAATCAGTTAAATATCTTAAAAGAAGAGGCAGATCGTTTTGATTTAATAGTGAATATGGACAAAACAAACATTATTGTTTTTAGAATGGGTGGACATTTATCAGTAAGCGAAAAATGGTTTAAGGAAATGTTAAAGTCAAAATAGTAAATACGTATAAATATTTAGGAATGATGTTTTCAACAAGGCTTAGTCTAAACAATGCATGGCAGGAATCTTGTTGGAAGGGGGAAAAGGTGTTCTAGAAATCCTAAAAACATTACCAAAGCTGAATTCGATAGACTGTTCCCTATTTTACAACCTATTTGACACACAGATAGAACCGTTGCTGTTGTCATTCAGATGAGACTATAAACCGAGGCCCCATGTGCGAAGGCACGCAGAACCTCTTGCTCACACGTTAAAACCCCGTTCCGCCTTTTGGAAGAGTAGGCCATCGTATGTCGGTAGGAGCGGATGACAAATATATATTTTAAAAAAAAACCAGCATGCACACAGGTGTCGTGTTATACATGGGATGTATGTTTGATGCAGGCTTGCAGGCACGCATGCACATCCCTGAGATAAAAATAAAAAATAATGGGTAGGTGCTGCACTTGTGGCAAAGCGCTCTCCCCGGGGAGAGCAGCCTGAATTTCACGCAGAAAAATCTGCTCTGACATACAGTGGTATAAAATAAAATAAAATAAAATAAATAAAATACATACGCTTTACAAATAAAATACAAAGTACTATACTATACAGGAGTGAGGAATGGTAACTGCGACATTATTCAAATAGGAATGGTAACTGCGACATTATTCAAATAGTATGGCACTTTAGGTTTTTCACTGCTTGATATTTACTTTTGGTTTGATCAATCCGAGGGTCAGATGTGCTTTTCATTATGGAAATAACTATGTACTTGCGGGAAAGAGGTAATGCTAATAGATTGTAGAGTACAGAAAATAAATATTCACACACACACACACACACACACACACACACACACCACACAACACCCGCACGCCGCGCGCGCACGCACGCACGCACGCACGCACGCACGCACGCACGCGCGCACGCACGCACGCACGCACGCACACACACACACACGGATCAGTCACAAAAGCAGATTGGACAAAACTGATCCACCTGCTAAAAGAAATCTTCCCCCATGCTGCTCTACAGGCGTCCTCCATCCTCCCCCCCTTTGGACGACATCCACTGAGAGACAAGGCTTCACGGTCGACGGCTTCTCTTGGGGAAACCTGCCGTCAAGAGAGGGTTGTACTTATCGATAACACCCCCTCCTTCCTCACCAGGACTGGAGCGCCTAAAAAGGCGCTATATGATGATCCCATCCATCCCAGTCCTCAGGGTAACAAAACTCTTGCCCTCAATATCCGTTTCCCCGGAAACCATAGACAGCCGCCAGCCGTGAGGCCTGTGACAAACTACCGACCCAACATAACGACCAATGACATGAAAAGCTATGCTGAAGCAGCCAAAGGTGTACATTCATGATCGCTGCCTTCAACAAAACGACGACTTCAGCCCCACCCCACAGTGCGACTAGCGACAATAGGCCTACCACACTAGGTCTATTACTGGACAGAGACTTCCCATCCCCAGCCAAGGAACCCCCATAGTTCAGATGTCACAAGTGTGTTAGGGAGACAACACTGCGTGGCAGCTACACAGCCACTTGTGAAAATACTTTCAGATCTACTCCATTGTTTGACCCAATGGTGTGGTGTGTGTGTGTGTGTGTGTGTGTGTGTGTGTGTGTGTGTGTGTGTGTGTGTGTGTGTGTGTGTGTGTGTGTGTGTGTTGTGTGTGTGTGTGTGTGTGTACCAGTGAGTATGTGTGGAGGGAAGGGGAGGGGGGGAGTGTGTGTATGTGTTGTTTGAGTGTGTGTTAAGTGAACATGTGTATACATGTTTCACCACGTGTGTGTGTGTGTTTGTGTGTATGTAAGCATGCGTGAGAGCTGTGTATGTGTGTGCGTGCGTGTGCGCGTGAGTGCGTGCGTGCGTGTGTGTGTGCGTGCGTGCATATGTGTGTGTGTTTGTGTGTCTGTGGATATGCCGGTGAGCTTGTGGGTGCTTGCGTGGTATGTAAGCATGCGTGCTTGCTTGTGCTGCGTATGTACGTGTATGATAATTATGTGAACGTGTGTGTGCATGCGTGTGTGTGCATGCGTGCCTGCAAGCCTGCATCAAACATACAGCCCATGTATAATGTTCTATATAATTACAAATGTGTTTGTGCAGGTGTCGAAATGTTAAATGCAGTGTTCCCATTGATGATAAATGATTGCCTCAATTTTTCGTGAATTGAAAATCTCCTCTCTCTCTCTCTCTCTCTCTCTCTCTCTCTCTCTCTCTCTCTCTCTCTCTCTCTCTCTCTCTCTCTCCTCTCTCTCTCTCTTCTCTCTCTCTCTCCCCATACTTTCACCCAGCCCCCAACCCCCCCCCCCTTTTTTTTTTTTTTTTTCCCAACATCAAATGTTGATCAATGTCATGCTGCAGTGTGTATCTCATTTGAGTGGATAAATTGCCTTCTACATCTAGCAGGTATATCGGATCCAGAGACTCTTGCAACAGGGCAGTTGTTGCCTTGGGCTAGTGTGGATTGGAGTTTTTAAACCAACTCTGCCATACTATATTTTCGTTTGCTTTTTCATCTATTATTATTCGTCACTGTATCTCTTCGTGTTTAGTATCATATTAATATTATTTAGTGTGTGATTGGTTATACTGATTTAGCAAAAATTGTTGTATCTTAGTTTTTTAGAAAATATTTTTCCCAATTTATATGTTTTATTATTTTTTATGACTGTAGTATATGATCTATGTAAAAACAGGACTGGATTTAAAAAGTTGTTTATTATAACACATTCATTCCTTACAGATTTTGATTTGTGTTATATTTTAGTTTTCGAAATTGAACTATAGCTTATTTTGTTTAAAAATTTGATAATCAAGTCTCTTATTTTGATAGATCTTACATACATACATATATATATATATATAAATCAATCTTAACATGTCTCTAACTTTAGACAAGTGGCCCACAAAGCAAGGCCACGGAGGCTACCTGAATATCAACAATGCAACAAACAAAAAAGATGATATTTCGACCATACTGCACAATGATGAGAATCAATTTGATTTGTTTTGCCTTGCTGAATCTCGACTCTCACCACACGTAACTGACACATGCATGAATATTCCAGGATATCAGATTTTTTGACAAGATCCACACAAGCCCAAGTCCACTGGGTTATTAACATATTTCGCTTCTTCACTGAGTTGCAAAAGATTATACAACTTTGATGTTTATGACATTGAATCAATTTGGGTTGAAATAAAATTAAAACACAATAATCCAATATTAATAGGATTCATATACAGAAATCCTTCGGAAACCACAGAATGGTTTGAAAAATTCAACTTTCTTATGGATGAAGTGACATTCTTAAACTATGAAACAATTATTCTTGGGGATTTTAACATCGACTTATTAAAACCCAAGCCTAAATGGAGTCACAACATTACTATGCATGGCCTGGAACAACTAATAGACAAACCAACTCGGATAACAGATAACTCTAGAACTTTGATAGATCATATCTATACTACTACAAAACAAAACATAACAGAAGTATGTGCCCCCTCCTGTGGATGCAGTGATCACAATGCTGTGTGTTTTACTTGGTTTAAACATCGTGTCAAAATTCCCAAAGTAGGACATAAAACTATCTTTTACAGAAAATTTAATAACTTCAACGAACAAGACTTTCTTTCAGACTTGATACATTCGCCATTCCAAGACATATATCAAATCAGAGACCCCAATGAAGCTGCAGAATTCTGGATTACCACATTTATTTCAGTGTATGATAGGCATGCCCCCTTCATCAAAAAAAGAGTCAAAGAAAAAATAAAACCTCCTTGGATAACAAAAGACCTAGAGTCAGAAATGCGCTTAAGAGACTATTTGAAAACCCATGGTACAAAAGAAGAATTTAAAATGCAAAGAAACAAAGTAACTTCACTAAAACGGAGATCAAAACGTGATTACTTTCAAAAACTGTTAATCACAACTACCGACTCTCACCAGGTATGGAAAGTCATCAATATTTTATGTAATAGACCTACATCAAAAAGCCAAAAGACAGTTAAAGACATAACAGCTGATGAACTGAACACCCATTTCTCAAACATCGCTACTAAAATCATATCATGTGATAAGTCAAATGAAAATGATCTCCAATACTTAAATTCCCGGTTGAATTATTGCCAATGACAATTAAAGACGTGTTGGAAAGTCTATCTCTCAACAAAAATTCCAGAACACGTGACCTTGACAATCTGGATGGAAAAATATTGAAACTTTCTGGTCCTATTATAGCTGAAACACTGACATATCTATATAACTTGTGTATAGATAAAAGCAACAATCTCTCATATTAAAAAGGCAAAAGTTATACATCCACAAATCTGGAGATCTTCTTGTCCTTTAAATTACAGACCAAATTTCAATCCTATCGGTCTTATCCAAACCCATTGAAAACAATCCAAAAATCTGTATATTCCTACTTGTTAACAACAACCTAATAATGAGATCAGTCAGGCTTCATAAAAACATTCTTGTCACAAGCTCTAACTCAACTTACAGACAGTCTCTTACACAACATAAATGAAAATAACTATACAGGCCTAATTTTTGTTGACTTTGAAAAAGCATTTGATGTAAATTAATCACTCCTTGCTAGTGCGTAAACTTCACCTATACAAACTAACACCTGAAATAATCAATCTTTTAAAAAGTTTTTTGTTAGATAGACAGCAGCTGGTAACTGCAAATAATCAAACATCAGAATTAGCATCTATTAAATATGGAGTACCACAAGGATCAATATTGGGTCCTCTTTTGTTCTCAATATATGTAAATGACTTACCTTTATTTCTAGATTGTAGCTGTGAAATGTTTGCTGATGACACATCCCTCTATTGTAGTGATACTGACCCCCACAGACTAACACTCAAACTTCAAAACAATATCAACAAATTGATTACTTGGACTCAATTAAACCATATGTCCTTAAATGCTCAAAAAACTAAAAGTATGTATGTACTAGCACGACAAAAGAGGCAAAAAATGAAAAGTAAATTTCAACCTCTGTTGATAGATCAAAAAATCATTGAAGAAGTTGACTCACACAAAATTCTGGGTGTAATTATCGACAATAATCTTACTTGGACTGACCATGTGATGGCACAAGGAAAACGTCTTACAAACAAGGTACGTCAGCTATCAAAAATAAAACACTTTCTAGATAGTCATTCACGCAAACTCTTTTTTGTGGACACATCTTGCCTATAGTTGACTATGCCTCATCTCTTTTGGGACAACTGCAGTGAAACTAATTTGAAATTCATCCATCGATTATATAAAAGAGCACTAAAACTTCCTATTAAAATCAAGCTCCCTAACCATCAATGATTATAAGCTAACAAATATTCTTACATTTCAAAACAGGCTTTATCTCAATAAAGCTCTATTTGTACAAAAAGTTATCAATGGAAATGCCCCTCCCAAGATCACCAATAGATTCAAAATTAATGAGCACAGGCATAACCATCTACTAACATTTCCCAGACCCAGAAACAATCTTTACAAAACAAGCTTCCTATATTCAGGTAGTGATTTATGGAACAAGCTCCCAAAACATTTAAAATGTATCAAAAATAAAAATCAGTTAAAAAATCAGTTGAAAAATCATTTAATGCGCTTATGCAAAAATGTTTAAGAACTACACATCAATCCTAATCAACCATACTTAGAACAGACTAAAGATATTGATACTCTCTGCTAACCCCGAAAAATCTTTCACGTTTGGCTCACTGTGACTGAAAAATATACACTTTGCTTGCTATATATGTATGTGGAAAGGGGAAAAGGTGGAGAAAGGGTTGTTTTTTAAATATTTTTTTATATAATATGATTTTGAACAGGATAGGGAATAAGTGATGTATGTAAACACGTGTATATTCTGCAAATTCACAAGGAGAAAACCAAACCACTGATCTGATGACTAGATTGGAATTTTTTTTTTCTATGCATTTTTTTTTTTCACTTACCCAGTTTAATAGTTTCAGGATAAATATTTTTAAAAAATATTATTTTATTAATTATACTAATGGGACTATTAGCACTATTATATTTATATTATTTTGATAAGTGGAAAGGCCTTACTTTTTTGTTCTGGTTGTTGTGTATGTTTTTTTTGTTTTGTTTGTTTTTGTTTTTTGTTTGTTTGTTTGAATTTTTGTTTGTTTGGTTTTTTTTGTTCATATGTGTAGGGTTTTTTTATTTATGAATATAATCATAAATCATTATTATAATTTTTCTGTTTGCTGTTTGTGTTTTCCCCCTTCCTCCTTGATACCCCCTCCCCACCCGTTCCCACCCCCCCTCCAAATTTTTTATTTTTTGAGTGTGTGGGGTTTTTTGTGTGTTTTTTTTTGGGGGGGTTGTGTTTGTTTGTTTGCTTGTTTTTTGTTTTTTTTTGCTTTAGTTTTGTTTTGTTTGGTTTTTTTTCGTTTATTATGTTTGTTTGGTTCTCTGTTGCTTTTGTTTGTTTGTTAGTTTTTTTTTTGTTAGTTTGAATGTTTGTTAGTGTATATGTTATTTCCTCTCAGTGGAGATTGGTATTATCATATGTATTGTTGCGTTTGTTTTTCGTTTTATTTTTTTGTTTGTTTTGTTTTGTTTTGTTTTGTTTTGTTTTTTCTTTTCTTCCTCATAACATATAAGTATGAATTGAAGTGTGGAGATAATGTAATTTGACATAAGTTGCTTATTGACATTTCATGGATTTTTTTTTTAAGTCTTAAATAATGGTTGGTGACATTGTAACTGATATAAGCTGTTTGACACCATATGATTAAAAAAAAAAAATTTAAATGTGTGCATGCCCATATGTTTGTTATGTTATTCCATTCAGTGGTGATGGGTAGAATCATATGGTATTGTTGCTTTAGTTGTTTTTTCTTTTCTTCCTTCTAATATATAATCCGTGTGGATTGGTTTTTTGATGTTTTGGTTTGATTGTTTGTTTTTTGGTGTGTTTTTATGTGTTTTTGTTTGTTTGTTTGTTTTTGTTTTTCTTTTGTTTGATTGTATGTTTGTTAGCGGACATGTTATTTCCTCTCAGTGATGATGGGTATTATTTTATAAGGTATTGATGTGTTTGTTGTTTTTTCCTTATCTTCTTTTAAAAATATAAAGTATGAATTGAAGTATAGAGATATTGTAATCTGACATAAATTGCTTATAGAATTTTTTTTTTTTAATTATTTATTTTTTTAATTTATTTATTTATTTTATTTTTTTGTATTATTATTTATTTATTTATCTATTTTTTATTATTATTATTATTATTATTATTATTATTATTATTATATTATTATTATTATTATTATTATTAATTAATTATAATTATTTTGTTTGTCTTTAAATAATGTTTTTTTGGTTACATTTAATGATATAGCAATGTTTTGTGTGTGTGTGTGGTGTGTGTGTGTGTTGTGTGTGTGTGTGTGTGTGTGTGTTGTGTGTGTGTGTGTTGTGTGTGTGTGTGTGTTGTGTTGTTGTGTGTGTGTGTGTGTGTGTTGTGTGTTTGTTTTTTTTGTTTTTTTTTTTTTTTTTTTTTTTTTTTGTTTTTTTTTTTTTTTGACACTATATGTTGTTTTTAAAAGACTTTAAATGTGTTGCATGTACTGTATGAGCTGAGTGGTTGAGGAAACGTGTGTGTGTGTGTTGTGTGGTGTGTGTGTGTGTGGTGTGTGTGTGTGTGTGTGTGTGTGTGTGGTGTGTGTGGTGGTGTGTGGTGTGTGGTAGGTGTAGGGTGTGTGTGTGTGTGTATGTGTGGGTGTTGTATGTGCATATGTGTGTATGGCTTTTGAGTAGATTTTTAAAATTTTTTTTTATTTTTATTTATTTATTTATTTTATTTATTTTTTTTTTTTTTCTTTTGGTTGTTGTTATAGTAGTTGCTTCTATTATTTATAGGCATAGTTTATTTTAAAGTTGTTGAAATCATGTTAGCAAATTAATGTTGGTGAAATGTTTGTTGTTGTTGTTTTATTTGTTTGTTTGCTTTTTCCCCTTTTCTTTCTTTTGTTGGCTTTATTGTTTGCTAGGGATTTTCTGCTTTGTTTTTTGTTGGCTTTGTTTTGTTTTGGATTTGATTTTTGCTATTGTTTTGATTTTTTCTTTTCTTTTCTTTAGATAGATGGCTTGATGGAAAAAAGCAGATTGCTGCTTACTCAATGTACCATCTGGAAATAAAAATTTGATTGATTGATTGATTGACACATACACACACACACACACACAACACACACACACACACACACACACACACACACACACACACACACACACACACACACACACGCACGCACGCACGCACGCACGCACGCGCGCACGCGTGTCTACGTTGTGTTAATGTATTAACTGAGAGGCCCAAGTGTGAAAACAACACAGGGTACAACCATTTCTGAGCTATCTTTACTAACATCAGTAGCAGCAGCAGCAGCAGCAGCAGCAGCAGCAGCAGCAGCAGCAGCAGCAGTCAGTAGTAGTAGTAGTAGTAGTAGTAGTATAGTAGTAGTAGTAGTAGTAGTAGTAGTAGAGATACCATCATCATTATTGTCATCGTTATCACCATCATCATTATTATTTGATGTTTCAATGAATAGTTTGTATTTCATGTTTCTCTATTGACTGGTACTGGCCCTGCTGTTTGATATAGTATTATGATGAAAAATTATTCTTTTCAGATAGGATGTGAGAGTAATATGTGGGTTAAGTCGTTACTCATAAAATAGATCTCTAGCAAAACAGTTCTAGATTTCTTTTTTAAATGGAAAGACAACATTATTTATCATCAAATATGAAATGATGTATACAGAATTTATGCCACATGAAAAGATCTCTATGTTCACACGATGACCATCGACAAATGACAAAGTTTTGAAATGAAACTATTATCCTGGAATATAAGGAGCATATATGGGAAACTAGATGGAATTAAGATAAATAAACTGAATGACGTGCAGAAAAACATGCTATCATTATATGATTTAATATTTTTGCAAGAAACCCATTTGGATAAAACAGAAGTAGCAGAGATAACTCTTGCAGAGCAAAACGAAATAATGCTTCTAGGGCTTCGGGAGGAATTTCAGTTTTCATTAAAGAACAATACAGGAAACAAAAAAAAATTTACCACAAAGTAATTCAGATATAGTGTGGATAAAATTATTACAAAGTGATACACTATACTCATCGGGTCATGAGGGGGGCGATAGCCTAGTGGTCAGAACATTGCGCTGGCAATTTGAAGACCCGGGTTCGAGTCCGGTCGAGGAAATTTTCTTCCTGGAGTTAACATCAGTGCTGACTCCACTCTCCCCAAAAGTCCTTCGGATGAGACTTTAAACCGAGGTCCCGTGTGCGAACGCACGCAGAACATCTTGCGCACACGTTAAATCCTGTTCCGCTTTTCGTAAGAGTAGGCCATCGTGTGCCGGTGGGAACAGATGACAATATTTACAAAACTGCATACACACGGGGACCGGATGAAAAAAAGCACATGATTGCTTATTCTGTTATCCTCGATATAAAAGAATTAATAATAAATAATAATAATAAAATAATAATAATAATAATAATAATAATAATAATAATAAAAATAAAAATAATAATAATAAAAAAAATAATAATAATAATAACAATAATAATATTTTTATAGGATGTGCATACATTCCGCCTGGATTTTCTTCCTATGGAAAAGAGCATACAAAAAAGATTTGGGATACTTTAGAACAAGACGTTGAAACATTCTCACAGAGAGGTCAGGTCATCTTGTGCGGAGATTTAAATGCACGAACCGGAAAAATGACCGATTTTATAGAAATGGATTCACGGCACAATTATTACGATCTACCAGAAAGCTATATGTTTGATAATTGTTATCACAGATGTACCATGGACACAGTAATTCAAAAATATCGTAAAATGTTAGTAAATATTTGTACAGAAAATCAACTCTTTATGTTAAACGGACGAACTTTGCGAGATCTACAAGGAAAATTCACAAGTTTTCAAACACAAGGCTGTAGTGTGGTTGATTACTTTATATGTTCACATTCTCTGATTAGGGAAGTGAAATATATGAATGTGAAAGACTTGATGGAACATTCCGATCATTGTCCCATTGATCTGAACATATATTTACCAAACTTTGATAACGTTTTCCATCAGAAGAAGCTAACACCAAAAAGATATACACAAAAAGAGTTGGTTAGTAATAGTTCAGCTCAAAAAGTAGGCCCACGTTTTCTATGGGATAAAAGCTCAAGTGAACAATTTCAAAAGGCACTAAAACTCCCATCAATTCAAACACACATCAAACAAATACAACTCCAAACAGATAAAATAGCGGAACAATTTAAACAAAGTACAATGCAGTATGATTCTCTCGATCTACACTTTCAATCTCATCTAAATGAATGTTCCGAAAAGATGTCAGATATATTTATCAGCCCCAAAACGCTAAAAATGAAACACAATAAAAAGTGGTTTGACCCAGATTGTACAAAAATGAGAAA
>CM060343.1:10288503-10291003 GCA_030674155.1 Stramonita haemastoma
TTGGAGGTCTTTGTCAAAGTCGTTGGACTAACAAATAATTTATCCTTCTTCCTTTTGAAGGCGCTTTGACCTGATTTTAGCAGTACAATTGTAGATAAGATTTCAGAAATGTCATTTTGATTCATATTGACCAATAAAATGATTATAATGTTCATTAAAAAGTGCTGTTGACAAACTTTTGTCATTTTTCATGCTTCGTTGATTCTGTTCTGTGAGCCTCATATTTTTTAATTTATGTTTTTTTTTGGTTTTTTTAGTTTGTATCTAATGCGCAAACACTCATAGGCACACACAGACACACACACACCGTAGCAAGACGTGTTTTGGGGAGCTCTGCAGATTAATTGCATTAATTGCTCAATATCTGTGGAATTAATTAAGTAAGGATCTTAAATTTTGGTGGAGGAGACAGTGTACACCATGCCGATCAGTTCGGTATGTTTTCGAGCCATTTGTGGCAACTTTTACTGGACTTTTCTCCGCTTCATGGCGAGACGTGCACGGTTGAAAATTGCCATGCGCTACAGAGTCGTGTGTGTCAGCCGAAAAGTAGCTGTTGTGTTGGTGTATCTTGTCGCGTTTCTGCTGCAATGCGGCGACGTAGAATCGAACCCCGGCCCTACTGACAGACGATCGTCGAAGCAATCCACTCTGACATCGCAAAGCCAGCCATTCTCTCCAGCTGCAGGAAGTGGGTCAAACGTTTCCGAGACTTCTATTGCCGAAGTGATAAAAATGCTTACGGCAATGGACAAGAAGATTGAAAATCTACAGTCCACAATGGATGAACAGAACAAGAAATTCGAAACGGAAATGGCGGGCGTTCTAAAACAAAACAGGGACCTGAAAGATAGAATCGACAAGTTGGAGAGCAAAGTGGACGACATGAAAGGAAGAAGCCGACGCAAGAATCTCATCTTTCATGGAATTCCCCCCGCCCCCCAGGGACAGAGAGAACTGTGGTCAGACTGTGAAAAGGCAGTGAAGTCAGTGCTGAAGGACGAGATGGGGATGACAGAAGACGTGGAGATTGAACGTGCACATCGACTTCAGGGAGGTGGGCAGTCCCCGCGTCCCATCATCGCCTGTTTCCGCAGCTTCAAGGACAAGGAACGCATCCTGGCCAACCACAAGTTCCTGAGGGAAAAGAAGTCATCCATCTTCGTCAACGAGGACTTTACTCCTCGCGTGAGGGACCGGCGCCGACAGCTGCTACCGTTCCTGAAGAAAGCCAAGGCAGAAGAGAAACGGGCTTTCCTGCGTTTCGACACCCTGGTCATCGAGGGAAAAGTCCACGTCTACGACGCGGCCACCCAGGAACTGGTGCCCCGGCAGGGAGGGAGCTGAGGGTCAGGCCGACCCCGTCTTCAGGCAACCTGCAGGAATGATGCTCCCTACACACCTTCACTCAGCAACACTAAGGGGACAGAGGACAGTGTGACAGACAAGACGACAGATGACAACAAAACACATGTTGCCAACCACACATTACAGGAACAGAATATAGTTTCGACAGAAAACAACATAGTTACTGATGACAACGAAATGACTGACGAAACGACAGCAGACAGAACAATACCAGACTTGAATTATGCTGACCAACAAACTGAACATGACAATATGATGAGTCCAATCACACACACACAAACAACCAGAATTCTCAATGTGAAACTTCTGTGTTAGAAATAATGTCTTGGAACATTCAAGGACTTGTCAACAAGCTGAAAAGTACGTCATGGAAATCTTTCTGTGTAAAATTCAAAATATTTGCATTCTCGGAGATTTGGTCCTGCAAACAAAGTGACATTGAACAAGCCTTTCCGGATTACACAGTGTATTCTTCTCATCGTACACAGAGGCTGAAAGGTGGGGTAGTTGTGTGTGTTCACAAAAGTATAGCATCATCTGTGTCTCGTTTGTTAACTTCAGCTGAGGACGCAGTTTTCTTGAAATAAGGTAAGTCTGTTTTCAATTTTTCTTGTGATATTCTTGTCGGGTTTGTTTATGTTGCCCCTGAACGATTTGTTGTTTATGGTGAAGATAATCTAGATGGTATTGATACACTGGAAAACTCTATGACTGAAATCATGCAAATGTACCCTGATTTACCCCGGATTTTAAGTGGTGACTTTAATGCGAGAACGTCGGATTTTCCTGATGTTGATATCACTGATAAAGATGTGCAAATCCCTTTGTTTCAAGATTTAGATGATTTGACTTTAGAGGGACCTCAAAATGTCAGAAAATCAAAAGATAACGTTATAAATAACTTTGGAAGAAATCTCTTGGAGTTCTGCAAAGAATTTGGTTTATTTATTGTAAATGGTAGAACTAAAAGTGACAGTGAAGGTGAGATTACCTGTACAGCTAACAGAGGGAAAAGTGTAGTAGACTATTTTATATGTTCTATGCCACTCTATCAATGTATAACAGACATGTATGTTGCTGACAGAACAGAATCTGACCATTTTCCCATCATTCTTTCTTTCCCCTCTCACCT
>CM060343.1:10298503-10301003 GCA_030674155.1 Stramonita haemastoma
TATGAGTGTGTGTGGTGTGTGTGTGTGTGTGTGTGTGTGTGTGTGTGTGTGTGTGTGTGTGTTTTGTGTGTGTGTGTGTGTGTGTGTGTGTGTGTGTGTGTGTGTGTGTGTGTGTGTGTGTGTGTGTTCGTGTGTGTGTGTGCGCGTGTGTGTGCGCGTGCATTTGCGTGTGTGTGCGTGTGTCCGTGTGTGCGGGTGTGGGTGTTCGTGTATGTGCGTGTTTGTGTATTTGTGTTTCTGTGTGTTGTGAATGTGGTTTCGGAATTCGGGATAAGGGTGTCTACTCTCACGAACTCTTTGCTGATGCATTGGAACACCATAAAGGATTAGTCAGCGGCAATTTGTTCGCACAACGATCACAAACCTCGTTTTGCAGATGTCCTTGACAGACTAGCAGGATTAGAACAGGACCTTCACAGCCTGTCTCTCTCTATGATTTTTCTCTGTCTCTTTCTCTCTGTCTCTCTGTCTCTGTCTCTCTCTGTCTTTCTCTGTCTCTCTCTGTCTCTCTGGGGGGTGTGAACTGGAGTTTCGCAGGTGCGTGACGCGCTTTCACACCGCTGCACTAAGTATCAAAGTTGGCAGGGACTGAGGTAATACATAGTCTGCCAGGAGCTGTGCGACCCAGCACCGTTAGTCTTCAGGGGGGCCTGTGGCTGCTTTCACTCTGTATTCTTGGCCCTCATGTCACGAAGGGCTAAGCAGAAAGCAGCGATGAGAATCGCCATGCTGTCACCACGTCGCCGACTGGACGGTGTAACCCTTGGGTTACTCCTTACCCTGTTATTTTGGGGCGGGACACCTCTTCGCTGTGGAGACGTGGAGAGAAACCCTGGGCCTGTGCCTCCACGACCTGAAGCCCTGAAGCAGAGCGTGCTGACCAGCGGAGGACGGAGGAGCAGCATGGCCAAGACACGCAGCGCTTCGGACAGTGGCCGTCGGTCTGCCTCTCCCCCACCTCCTGCCCCGGACCCTTCTTCCATGGAAGAACTCAAGGACATGCTGAGGAACATGGACAGTACCATGAACGCCAGGTTTGGTGTTGTAGAGCAAGGCCTACGGGACCTTAACGAGAAGTTTGAAGTCCTCAGGGAAGAGGTGGTGGGTCTGCGGGAGGAGGTGAGTGTGCTGCGTGACAAAAATGAGGAGCTGACAAAAACAAACGCAGATCTGATGAACAAGATTGATGTCCTGGAAAAAAAAGACTGATGACTTAGAAGGAAGATCCAAAAGAAACAATCTGATTTTCTATGGAATTAAGCGTGAGTCAAATGAGAGAAAAGAAGATTGTGAAGGGATTATCCAAGACCTACTGACTGACAAACTGGACTTGACTAAAAACGTTGACTTCGACAGAGTACATCGACTTGGTGACAAAGAAGACGCCCGATGTACATTTTATAAAGATAAGGTAATGATTCTCAGGGAGAAAAAAAGGTTGAAGGGAAGCAAGGTTTTCATCGGTGAGGATTTCTCCTCCCGTGTGCGGGAAACTAGGCAGATGCTGTCACCCCATCTGAAGAAAGCTAGAAGTGATGGTCGGAAAGCCTTTATGGTTTTTGACTATCTCATCATTGACAACAGAAAGTACTTTCTGAATGATCAGGGTCAACTGACAGAGCCTAGATAGGAAAACGGCCAGCCCTCTGCTTTGTGCAATTTTTGTCCAGGGGTCCCAGAAAATGATAAAAAGGGTAGCAAAAAATTTCCAACACCGCCTAAACAACACGAAAACACTGCACGTGCACGTGCGCAAAGGCCTCTTGCCCAGCGCTACAGGTATGAGTTGGCAGTTGGTGTTGAACAGGTAAAAAACAAATCCACACAGCGTGTTGACAGAGTTAAAAATAAGATTGTGTCACGTGTGAATGAAAGTGGGTTGTCAGTTGCTGATGGAAAGAGTGGGAATGAAAGTGTGTTTTCTGTTGTTGACGAAATGAGTGGAAATGAAAGTGTGTTGTCAGATGTAGATGGAAGGTGTGGGGGTGAGGATATTCAGTTGGTGAAAGTGTTCAGGTGGATGCTGATGATTCACCAACCTTTGTAAATAAGGGGTCGTTTTGTTTCTTGTCATGGAATGTGAATGGTTTGTTTTCCAAAATTAATGATCATGATTTTGTCTCTTTTGTTTGCACTTTTGATTTTGTGTGTCTAGTTGAGTCTTTCATGGATACAGTTGATTGCAATATTTTTCCTGGTTATGATGTTTACTGTAAACCTGCAATAAAATTTTCCAACCAAGGTAGACGTTCTGGTGGCATAGTGTGCCTGATAAAAAATTGTTTTGCTTCATATGTGAAGATGGTTGATTTAGATTTTGCTAATATATGTGTTTTTCATATTGACAAACAGCTGTTTGGGACACTGAAAGATGTGTTTTATGTCTGTACATATATTCCGCCAGAGGGGTCCCCTTTCTATGCATACTTTGATCTTGACAATGGAATCCATGTCCTTGAAGAATGTTTAACCCATATTTTGTTACAAAATGATGTGTATG
>CM060343.1:10316003-10318503 GCA_030674155.1 Stramonita haemastoma
AACAAAATTTTAGAAAGGCAAAACAGAGAGAGGAATGGAGGAAACTGGTTGTCAAGTCTTCAGGGGTGCCCCTACTGTCGCCAGACCAAAGGATGGATATATTACGCACCCATCAGTCTCGGAAGACTATGGAGTTGCGTTCTAGTCTTGAGAGTGCAAAACCTGGGTAGATAAGTATGGAGGGCAAGATGTTACCCATGCAGCAGACCCCCCCCCCCCCCCCCCCCTGTCCACGCCACTGGAATAATCCATTAGAAACGAATGGTTTCAGTACCGTCGCAGGAACCGCCAGAACGTTGCCATAATTATACAGCCCCGAGCCGCCCTGGGACTCCAACTTCCCGATTTTTCCTCAGGGATGGTGTCTAAACACGACACCTGTGTGCATACAGTTTTTTTAAAACAATTTTGTCATCTGCTCCTACCAGCTACACGATGTCCTGCTCTTCCAAAAGGCGGAACGGGGTTTTAACATGTGCGCAAGATGTTCTGCGTGCGTTCGCACAAGGGGCCTCGGTTTATAGTCTCATCCGAATGACTTCGACATTCAGTTCGATCTTTTCGTCAAACTGGGAAGAAAGGGCGAAGCTGGGTACGAACACAGAACCTCACGGATTACTTGTTGGCAGGCAAACGTCTTAACCATCCTGCCACGTTCATATGTGTATGCTTGTGTGTGTGTGTGTGTGTGTGTGTGTGTGTGTGTGTGTGTGTGTGTGTGTGTGTGTGTGTGTGTGTGTGTGTGTGTGTGTGTGTGTAGTGTAGAGTATGTGCGTGCGTGCGTGCGTGCGTGCGTGGTAGTATGCGTGAGTGTGTGTGAGTGTGCGTGCGTTTTCATTTATCTATGATTTTTTAATTTTAGTTTATTCTTTTGATATCCAGGATAATGGGATAACCACTCGTGTGATTTTTCACATCCAGTCCCCGTGTGTATGCAGTTTAGTAAATGCCATCTGTTCCCACCGGAACACGATGGACTACTCTTACGAAAAGCGGAACAGGATTGAATGTGTGTGCAAGATGCGTGAACACACGCGCGCGCGCGTGCGTGTATGTGTGTGCGTGTGTGTGTGTGCGTGTGTGTGTGTGTGTGTGTGTGTGTGTGTGTGTGTGTGTGTGTGTGTGTGTGTGTGTGTGTGTGTGTGTGTGTGTGTGTGTGTGTGTGTGTGTGTGTGTGTGTGTGTGTGTGTGTGTGTGTGTGTGTGTGTGTGTGTGTGGTGTGTGGTGTGTGTGTGTGTGTGTGTGTGTGTGTGTGTGTGTGTGTGTGTGTGTGTGTGTGTGTTTGTGTTTGTGTATGTGCAGGTTCGTGAGTATATGCGCTTTTCCCTTAAAGAGAGAAAGGAAAAAAAAACGAACATGTAAAGAAATCAACGAAAAAGGGAGGGGCAGGGGAGGGGGCGTTTAAGAAGGTATGTGTGTGATGGAGGTGGGAGGTTGGAGGGTATTGAACAGATTAATCGAGGCTAAAGGAAGAAAAATTTCTTAAAGTTTGCCAACAGAACATTAATTACAGTTTTGGCCAAATTTTGGTAACATGACATTTTTAAAATATCTAAAATTGTACTGGAAAAATAAAGTCGAAGAACTTCACAAGGATAAAGCATAAATGAGAAAGCACTCATGAATACATAAAATTTGTTTGGGGAATTTTGATCGGAAAGCATCTAATCTATCAAATTTCTTGTGCAGTGCTTCAGGACAGATGATAATAAAATTGTGTAACAATAAGAGAACAAGAGTGTATGTAAGTATGCGCGCGTACGTGCGCGCCAGTATGTGTGCGTGCGTGTGGTGTGTGTGTGTGTGTGTGTGTGTTTTGGTGTGTGTGTGTGTGTGTGTGTGTGTGTGTGTGTGTGTGTGTGTGTGTGTGTGTGTGTTTGTGTGTGTGTGTGTGTGTGTGTGTGTGTGGTGTGCGTGTGCGTGTGCTGTGTGTGTGTGCGTGTGTGCGTGTGTGGCGTGTGTGCGGTGTGTGTGGGTGTGTGTGGTGTGTGGTGTTCTTCAATTTAACGTCTTTCCACTTCAGTGATATTAGACGAGAAAAAAAAAAAAAGTCACAGTATAGTGAATGTGCGTGAAGAGAGAGAGAGCGGGAAAGAGAGAGAGAGAGAGGGGGGGGGGGGGGGGAGAGAGAGAGGGAAAATGAGTGTAATGCATGGGTGCATGCGAGTGTGCCTGCGTGTGTGAGTGTGGACTCCATAAAAAGAATGAAGGTTAAACAAATCCTAAGATAACAAAGAATATTTCAAATGTAACATTTAACTAGAATGAAATTAACTACATGTAACAGGTAACAACAATCAAAGGTAAATCCCAACTGGACTATTACACAGACAAACAGAAAAATCATGAAGAAGCGAAAAGTCGTTCAAAATCTTTTCTAGAGAAAAGGGCTGTTTGAAGAATGACAATAGCCCAACTTTTGTAAAACCGAGCGCCCAGCGAATGGACAGTGAACAAGTAAATGATTCACTCTGACTTGTTCACCGCATAAGCATTTAAT
>CM060343.1:10328503-10331003 GCA_030674155.1 Stramonita haemastoma
TTATCTATTATCCTCGAATAAAAGAATTTGCCTTGCCTTGCCTTGCCTTGCCTTGCCTTGCCTTCCTTCCTCTCTCTCTCTCTCTCTCTCTCTCTCTCTCTCTCTCTCTCTCTCTCTCTCTCTCTCTCTCTCTCTCTCTCTCTCTCTCTCTCTCTCTCTCTTCTCTCTCTCTGGCACAATCTGTGTGTGTGTGTGTGGTGGGGGGGGGGGGGGGGGGGGATAGCCTAGTGGTCAGAACATTGCGCTGGCAATTTGACGACCCGAGTTCCAGTCTGGTCGAGGAGATTTATCTCCCGGAGTTAACATCAGTGCTGACTCCACTCTCCCCAAAAGTCCTTCGGATGAGACTTTAAACCGGGCCCCGTGTGCGAACGCACGTAGAACATCTTGTGCACTCGTTAAATCCTGTTCCACTTTTCGTAACAGTAGGCCATTGTGTGCCGGTGGGAACAGATGACAATATTTACAAAACTGCATACACACGGGGACTGGATGAAAAAAAGCACAAGAGTGCTTATTCCATTATCCTCGATATATAAGAATAAATCAAATCAAATCAAATCAAATCAAATCAAATCAAATCTCTCTCTCTCTCTCTCTCTCTCTCTCTCTCTCTCTCTCTCTCTCTCTCTCTCTCTCTCTCTCTCTCTCTCTCTCTCTCTCTCCTAAAACCCTGACAACAAACATTGTTGCTATCACCACTCCTTCCTTACTGTAGGTGGACACGAGCTACACCCAGCCAGCATAGGTACTACCCAGCCATTACCTGCACTCTTCCACCACCCACTTGCCAATGCCACCTACATAGGCCTCTCCTTTTCCACCCTCCTCTCCCCCCTCCACCTCCCCTATACCTCCCACACCCTAACCCCTTCCTTCCCTTTCTCTTTACTTCTTCTCCCCACCTTGCTCCATAATTGAGCCATGCCTTCAAGACTGGCAGGCCAGTAACTAACAACACATGACTGTGTACCCATGACTGTGTACTTTCTGTGCTGAGGTCAAAATGACTGTGTGTTTATACCGGCAGAGGAGCTATGAGAGGTACAGGGGGAAAGAAAGCATGTAGTGTGTGTGTGTGTATATGTGTGTGTGTGTGTGTGGGGGGGGGGGGGGGGGTGCTGTGGAGTGCGTGTGTGTGTGTGTGCGGGGGGGGGGGGGGGGGGGGGGGTGTAACTGCGGTGTATGTGTGTGTGTGTGTGTGTGTGTGGTGCGTGTGTGGTGTGTGTGTGTGTTGTGTAGCGTAGTTATGCAGTTGTGAGGGGGGGGGGGGGGTGTTGTGTTGTGTTGTGTTGTGTTGTGTGTGTGTGTGTGTGTGTGTGTGTGTGTGTGTGTGTGTTGTGTGTACTATGAGGGTGTGTGTGTGTGTGTGTGTGTGTGTGTGTGTGTGTGTGTTACTATGAGTGTGTGTGTGTATGTGTTGTGTGTGTACTATGATGTGTAGTGTTGTTTGTTAGTGTGTGTGTGTGTGTGTGTGTGTGTGTGTGTGTGTGTGTGTGTGTGTGTGTGTTTAAGTGCTATGAGTGTGTAGTGTTGTTTGCGTGTGTGTGTGTGCGTGTGTGCGTGCGCGCGCGTCGGTGCGTGTCTTAGATAATCGGGTTACTTCTTTCTCGTCCGTTCGACTGCAAAAAGAAGGCCTGTTGGACGTAGTGTGGAGCTGTAGTGTGTTGTGTGTATTCTTGTCCACCGGGAAAGAACACAGAAGTATTGGTGTGTGTTTGACCTAGGAAGATTAAAAATGTGATTAAAAATTGAAGTTTTGTTGTTGTTGTTGTTGTTGTGTTATTTGGGGGGGGGGGGGGGGGGTACGTATAGGCAATCTTTTTTTTCCTGTTTTATTCATGCCTGATTTCGCAAGGATTGTGGTGGAATTTTGGTTTCGAGTGTTCAGCTAGGGTGCTTTTTCGCACCATAGTGCAATATTCACTGCTTAAAATATTTGTCGAACACGTTACCGAAAGAGAAATACGAGTTAAGGAAATGATATAACTATTTTCCGAATAGGGCTTTTGTAATGTATGACAGTACACGTGCATTATCTATCTAGACAAAAACTAATATTTTATTAATTTGTTGTCACAATTTTGTGTGTTGTTTTTGGTTTTTTTCTCGTTTGTTTGTGTATTTTGAATTCTCTGTGAATCAAGTTCTATAAACATATCATATATACAAACTGTAATAACAAACATTGTAATCCTTTTTTACATCCAAAGAAAAGAATTTCTAGAATCGTTTTGTTTTAAACAAAACATACATGTATGCTCAATTTTCCCCGTTTATTCATTGAAAGTGGCTTCGACAGAAATATGAATAAACCTATTTTAGAATCTGAGTTTTACGTTAATATTGATTTTTCATTTACTTATCTTCGTTATATTTTTTAAAGATCTGTCGTGCTGTTTAAAACACATACTACGTCCATCTACCCAGCCATCTGTCCCTTAGTCTGGCGACCGTGGGGACACCCTGAAGACTTGACAACCAATTCCTTCCATTTCTC
>CM060343.1:10336003-10346003 GCA_030674155.1 Stramonita haemastoma
ACAAAGATTCACTAGGTGCTTATTTTGTCTCATTCATTTTTTTCACAACATATATTCTAAGCATATTTTCTTTCTCTTTTTATCATTGTCTTTTGAGGGCAGCTTCAAAAGGCCACAGGAATATCAAATATTCATTTGAATGCAATTGACACTTTTAAATTCTGAAATGTGTCTTGCTGTAAGGTACCACAGCAGGTGGAGTAACAATCACCGTGGGAACCTCTGATGAGGGCTCATCCAGGAGCCAAAACTCGAGTCAGCTCAGGCCAAAGGCATGGTTCTTACTCAGAAATGCCTACAATGCTGCCACTGAAAGATTATTCCCTAGAATTTATTTTATTTAAGTTTTTCTTTTTTTCAATTTGAATCTTTGGTAAATCATTTTCAAAATGATTGAGAAGTTGGTATCTGCGCTTGTCTTTCCTCACTAGTTTTTCCTCAATTATTCTACATAGTAATGAAATACCAAAGCGTGATTTTTTTTTTATATTCCTTTTGCTTTTAAATGTGTTTTGAAAATGTTCAAACCCGTTACGAAAAGAAACTTGCCCGTTTCTTATTTTGTCACATCCTGCACAATTATCGTTTCAATTTGTAGTAACTGCACAGAATTGTCCGATTTTCAATCTGTTTTGTGTATTGAATAGCCTTTATTGCAGATTGATAACTTGTCAATAACTAAAAATTGACCTCTGGTGCAATGCGACTCCTTAAGCGGTGGAGCGTCACACACACATAGATAAAAATTATATATGTATAGTGTGTGTGTGTATATTATATGTGTGTTAGTGTGACACTGTGTGTGTATGTATGTTTATGTGTGTGAGTGTGTTTGTTAGTGTGAGTACATGGCTTTTTTTTTATTTCGAAGATATCTAGTCCCGCGTGCATGCAGTTTTTGTAAATCGTGTCATCTGTTCCCACCGGCACACGATGACCTACTCTTACAAAAAGCAAAAAGTGTGTATGTGCGCGCGCGCACGTGTGTGTGCGTGTGTGTGTGTGCGTGTGTGTGTGTGTGTGTGTGTGTGTGTGTGTGTGTGTGTGTGTGTGTGTGTGTGTGTGTTAGGCTTAAGTGGGAGAAAAATCAGTCAGACTAAGACATAGACACAGAGAGGAGAGACAGAGACACACTAAGACAATAGGACACCTCTCTCTCTGTCTCTCTGTCTGTTTCTCTGTCTCTGTATTCTCTCTCTGTCTCTCTCTCTCTCTGTCTCTATGTGTCTCTCTGTGTCTCTGTCTCTGTCTGTCTCTGTCTCTCCCTCTCTCTCCCTCCCTCTCTCTTTTTCTCCCTCTTCTGTGTCTGTCTCTCTCTGTCTCCCTCAAACAAGCACATACACATACGCACTCACACACATACATACACACAGACACACGCACGCACACACACAAACACACACACACACATACACACACGCACGCACGCACACACACATAAACACATACACACACATACACACACACACACACACACACACACACACACACACACACACACACACACACACACACACACACACACATCTCACTCCACCCCTCAGAAGTCAAGAGACTCAAGACCTTAAGAGAAGAGAATAAACCAACTCAGTGATTTTGTTTTCGTATTTATGATCCAGTGTTGACAGTTCTCTTGCCATCACACTAGAGATTCCTATTGTTTGAGGACGCGATAGCTGAGTGGTTAAAACCTTCCGACTTCAACCCCACGGCTCCATGAAGTAGTGGGTTTGAATCTCGGCGGTACGTGTTAATTTCAGGTTGGGTTAAAAAAAAATTATTATTTTTTTTTTTACAATCTCCCAGGTCCTTTTCAGGTGCATATCTGCCTATGCCTGTATTCCCTCTTTGTCTGTACACAGGCAGAAGGTCCCATGTTGATGTTAGCATTCGGTTGGTTAGGCAAACACGATTAGACCTCGCATGCATCCTTGAATCCGGAGTTCGGCTACTTTCACGGTCGCATACAGAAAAAAAATCACAAGAAATTGGTAAACAGTGGAGACCTAACATGGGAACGAAAAGTATATATGAAATTACATGTGTGTGTGTGTGTGTGTGTGTGTGTGTGTGTGTGTGTGTGTGTGTGTGTGTGTGTGTGTGTGTGTGTGTGTGTGTGTGTGTGTGTGTGTGTGTGTGTGTGTGTGTGTGTTGTGTGTGTGTGTGTGTGTGTGTGTGTGTGTGTGGTGTGTGTGTGTGTGTGTGGTGTGTGTGTGTGTGTGTGGTGATTAGATTAAGAACAAAAATCTATACCAATAAAACCCCAACAAATGTTCATGGTACTTGACTAAGAGAGATTAGACAAGGTAGACGGAAAATTACAAATGAAAGCCAATGCCAAAGGGAGTCTGGAGAAATGGTATGATGTTTGAAAACAGTGTTATAAGGGAGGAACGGTCGAGAGGGCAGGGGCTTCGTTTTTAAAAGAAAATCTATGTCTAAGATAGAATGGCCATGTCTTGGTTGAAAACCGATTCCCCCCCCCCCCCCTCTCTCCTCTCTCTCTCTCTCTCTCTCTCTCTCTCTCTCTCTCTCTCTCTCTCTCTCTCTCTCACAGACACACACACACACACACACACAAACACACACACAAACACACACACTCTCTCTCTCTCACACAGACACACACACCACACACACAATCCATACAAACACAGACACACAGACACAGACACACAGACACAGACACACACACACAGACACACACACACACACACACGCGTGCGCGCGCGAGGGCACGCACACACGCACACACTCACAGACAGACAGACAGACAACACACACACACACACACACACTCATGAGAGACCGGATTCACTGGAATGTAACCACCTGCCCAGTTGAAGAGGTCATCGGGCAGTGAGACCGAGTAATGTCAATAATGCCACAGAGAGGAGAGAGAGAGAGAGAGAGAGAGAGAGAGAGAGAGAGTGAGAGAGAGAGAGAGAGAGAGGAGGAGAGAGAGAGAGAGAGAGAGAGAGAGAGGAGAAACTCTGAACTCTGAACTCTGAACTCTGAACTCTGAAATTTAATGAATACAGGCCAACAGCCCCTTTCATGGGGAGAAACACAAACATTGACACACTATTCTGTCATGATACTAATGCAGCATAGTAGAAAGCATAATAATGGTTCCACATAAAAAGATTCATTGAAACAATTGTAGAACACAGAGGAATAGTCATAATCCTGGGGAATATTAGCTTTTATGCTTACATATCATCAATGAAATTCTGTCTAAGTCTGAAAGCAGCTAAAAGGTATTTCGCAAGATTTACTAACGATGCTTGTGAATTACAGGCAAGCACACTGACAAGTGCGTTGTCCAGGTTAACATCAACATCAGTGTTGAAGTTGAACTTCTGTCTAATGTCCCCATATAAGGGACATTTAAACACAAAGTGTGCTTCATCTTCTTTCACACCTATACACACAGGGCATGCGGTATTATCATCTGTAGGTGAAAAACGGTATTTGTGTACATTCAACTGGGACACACCCATCCTGAATTGGGCCAAAACATTTCTGTAACCTTCAACATACAAAATTTCAACATAGTTTTCTAAAGCAAATCTATGTTTAACTTTACCATAAATTGAGAACCGTGGGTTTGAATCCATGTTATTACGCCAATTGTGACAAAAGTTACTGTGTAGTCTCTCTTTAAGCTCTTTCATGAAAATGTTATCGGAGCCACATCCAAACAACCACACTTGTTCAAAACCATTTTCACACAAAATATTCTTAATGTAGGATACCCATGTCACATGGCCTTTCTCATGCATAGCAAATAACATTTTTATATGCTTTTTTGGAATACCTTTCTTCAGATTGCTTTAACAGTCGTAGCCAGTACTTAACACATCTCATAATAGCTGTAATCCAAAGTGGGAAACGACCTAATTCGCCATATACCACATCATTAGCTGTTTTATTTCGAACATGCAGGAATCTTTTACATGCATAAAGATGTACTTGTTCGACTTGGCGATAGACTTTATATCCCCATACTTCAGAAGCATACAGAACAAGTGGGACGACTTGAGTGTCAAAAAGTTTAAAGAAAACATCAGGAGAATTACATCCAATTTTTCCCAGAGTGCACATGATATCATTCACACATCTTTTACCTTTAAGTTTCACTTCTTCCATGGCAGCTGAAAAACTATTTTTAGTAGAAAAGGTAAGGCCTAAATACTTATACAAGTTCACAACTTCTAATGGACTACCATTCAAAAACCATTTTTCTCTAGCACCAAGAAAGCCACCTTTCCTAAAAACAATGATTTTGGATTTGTCTATGTTTACTGTTAGTTTCAGTCTCTCTGTTTCCTTCTGTAGGTTGTTAAGTTGATGCTGTAGGCCTACAGCAGTCGAGGCCAACAAGGTCAAATCGTCAGCAAATAACATCAAATATAGTTCAATCTCACTCGATTCAAGAGTCACACCATGTTTACCATTTAAGATTAGTTCATTAGCTAGTTCGTTAATCAATAACGAAAATAAGATTGGGCTTACAATGCAACCCTGCTTCAACCCCTGTAAACATTCAAAGAAACTAGAATAGCCTGTCTTACTCTGGCACATTACACATGCTTTAACATTAGAATACATAGCCCTAATCATCTTGAACATTCTACCCTTAATACCTGCACGAAACAGCACGGACCACAAAACATTACGATTAACAGTATCATACGCTTTCTTAAAATCAATGAATGCTACATATAGTTTTCTGTGTTTAAGCAAGTAGGTTTCTATCAGTGCGTTTAAAGTAAATATATGTGACGCTCCACCACGAAATGAGTCGCTTAGCACATTACCCAATTTTGCGCTAGGAGCCTTTAAAGGCAGGTGGGGGTCAAGTTGTCAATTTTGAGATTTTGATTGATTATTAAACTAGATCTGTTTATTTACCTTATAATGAAATATCAAGGCGTAATTTTTATTCCTTTTGCTTTTATAATGTGTTTTGAAAATACCAAAGCACTCATTCTGACAACCTGTTACTAAAATAAACTTGCCCGTTTCTCATTTTGTCCCATCCTGCAGTCTATCATTTCAATTTGTAATAATGTTGCACAGAATTGTCCGATTTTCAATCTGTTTTTTGCATTTGATAGCCACTTTATTGCACATTAATAACATGTCAATAACTTAAAATTGACCTCAGGTGCACTCCGTCTCATTATGTGGTGGAGCGTCACATATGGTCTATTGTTGAACGGCCTTTTCTGAATCCAGCCTGGGCTTCACAAATAGAACCATTTTGTTCTACCCACAGTGTCAGTCTCTTATTAATGATATAGGTAAATACTTTACTTAGAATACTTAAAAGGGATATACCCCTATAGTTGTCTGGGTTTCTAGGGTCACCTTTCTTGTGAAGTGGATATACTATAGCCTCTGTCCATTTGGAGGGGAAAAAACCCTTAGAAAATATGGCATTGAAATATTTTGACAAAAATGGCATAATTGATTGTTCAGCATTTTTCGACATTTCAGCTAAAATACCATCTGGACCTGCTGCTTTTCTACCTTTCATGTGACTAACAGCTTTCCTTATTTCCCTTTCTGAAATTTCCTTGTCCAATATGTCATCAAATGTTATTTCATCCACATCATGCGAAAAATTAACATGATCAGTAACAACTCCGTCATTAAAGACGGATTCAAAGTGACGGATCCACTCATCCTCTGAAATATCATTAGTGACAACTTTACGACTTCTGTGTTTGCGGATCTCACACCAAAACTGATTGGGATTGTTAATCGAAGCCAGTATTTTGTTCACATTAAAGTTTCTAAATGTTTGTTCTTTCTTTACAAGTAGAGTCTTATATTCTTTCTTCGCCTCTACATACTTTTTGTAGTCTTCATCCGATTTACTTTTCTTAGACTTTCTTAGATGTCTTCTCACCTCCCTTTTCTTAGCAAGGCACTCACTATCAAACCACCTGGCCTGCTGTCTTTTTGGTTTTCCAAGAACAAACTTTCTTTTCATTGGCTCTGCTGCTTTGTTTAAAGCTCGAGTAAACACAGACACTGATTCCTCTAGATCATCATCAACAAGAGTGACTGCTCTGTCTAACTGAGTCTTGAAGTTTTCAGACTCCACATTATTGATAAAGGATACAGCCTGGTCTTCTAACCAAATGATCTTTTCCATAATAACAGGGCAGTCCACAGAAACTTGAGTACATGAGTCACATACAATACAGTATAATTCAACTGGCATGTGATCTGATTCAATCCTGTCAGATACAATCAATTTGTCAAAAATTCCACAAATGTCAAAACTCGCCAAAAAATAGTCTACAACACTGTGCCCTTGTTCGGACAAATACGTAAAGTTGCCTGAATCATCCAATTCTGGACAACCATTAAGCAGTTTGATATTAAAGCAAGCACACACATCAAGTAGTTTTTTGCCAAAATCATTTACGACCAAATCCTGTGATGTTCTATCACTCTGAAAGGAAACTGATTTATCAAAAAAATCTAGATAATCATCTGACACAGAATTGTAATTCTGAACTTGCAAGTTACCAGTACGGGCATTAAAATCACCACTACAAAGGAGGTGGACATTATCATCACCAGCCAATAAATCACTGAGTTGTCTTTCAATATCCAAAATAAGACAATCTGATTCAGCCTGATCATAGAATGGGCTACCATACGGAGGTATATAAGTGCATAGGTATATAATATCTTTTGGACAACCAAGCAAATGTCTAGACAATCTAAGAATGATAGCATTTTCAACATCACTCTGTACTTCCGTGATATGTTTCATCAAATGCTTTTTTACCATTACCAGTATACCACCTGATTTCCGACCATGGTGAGACAACTTCACTGCGGGACAAACGTATTTACCAAAACTTTGAAAAATATGTGACACATCAAAATTTTTGTCCACAAAAGTTTCTGTTAAACAGACGATGTCAAAGTTACTAACATAATCTACCCAGTCCGAGTCTTTCAGCTTACTCACAAGACCTGCTACATTAAACAGAAGGAAAGATACTGACTGGGGCTGGCCACCGTCCTAGCTGTTGGCATTACCAGGAGGCACATCAGAGTGACTGTCTTCAGAGTCCACATCCTGACCCATGTTGGTGGGTTCTGAGGCATTCAGAACTGGTGGGATGTCTTTTCCAGTCAGGTGGTCCTGTCCCTCAGCACGTGACTGTTGCAGCATGCAGTCGATTCTGGGCTGGGAAGGGGATGCTTCACGTCCCCGACCTTTTCCTGGCTGTCTGGCACGTTCAGCAGGAGTTGACACAGCACCACCCTCAGGTCTCCCAGCCATGTCACGTGCAGGTCCTTCAGTTGCAGACTGCTTAGATCGAGTCCGGAGGTTGTATGCTGCACTTCTGCTTTGACTGCAGCTGGTGCTGGCATTTTGCTCCTGCTCTTGTAGCTCATCTGCTACATTGGAGTTCACTGGAGTCTGCTGCAGATTTGGTGAAGTACGTAACGCACTCCTGGCTGTCCTGGTCACTGGAGACGCTCCCTTCTTTGCTGCAGTGGGTGAGGGCTTTCCGGCTGCACGTGGAGGAGAAGTTCTGTTTGCTGACAGGGCAGGAAAGTCACTTGATGACAGGCAGTGTGAAGAATTTCCCCTGTTCTCCCGTGCTTGATCTTGAAGCATATCATTATCTGGATTTTTCACTCCACCCCTTGCATGATATGTTCTGTCATGCTGAAAATGTGGAGTTTTGCTGTGACTTCCATGCCATGGTTGGCCCACTTTCAGAATTGTTCGACTTTGGGAGTTATAGGTGTATACAGCGTCATCTGTGATCAGCTTGTCATATCGTAGAATTGACTTGAGTCCTTTCTCTTTCAGTTGGCGGTGGAGAGGGATGAGTTCCTTCCTCCTCTGTTGGAGTTTTTCAGAGAAATCTTCCTTCACAAAAATGTTCTGGAAACCCTTGCTTTTCTTCAACTTGTGTGCATTCTTGAGCACCAGCATTTTTTGAAGGTGGGACTGGAACTTCACAGCAATGGCCCTACCAGCCTTGTAGACACGTTCAAAGTACAAGTCCTCCTCAATGCCCATGCCAACCTGCACTGTTTCCCGGACTTTTTCCTCACAGGCCGCCAGGAAGTTTGCACCCTCCTGCAGTGGAAGCCCAAAGAAGAGGAGGTTGTTTCTTCTGTTTTGATTGTCCAGATAATCACATTTATTTGAGAAGGCATTGACTGTTTCCCTCAAGCTGTGTACCTCTGATTCCAAGAAGTGGCACTGCTCTTCCAACATTCTATGACTACTGGTGAGGTGAGCTTGCTGTTCTTCCAGTTGACAAAGGCGAGAGAGAGAGAGAGAGAGAGAGAGAGAGAGAGAGAGAGAGAGAGAGAGAGAGAGAGAGAGAGAGAGAGACAGACAGACAGACAGACAGACAGACAGACGAGACAGAGAGAGAGACAGAGAGAGAGAGACAGAGACAGAGAGAGAGACAGAGAGAGAGAGACAGAGAGAGAGAGACAGACGAGAGAGAGAGAGACAGAGAGAGAGAGAGACAGAGAGAGAGAGAGACAGAGAGAGAAGAGAGAGACAGAGAGAGACAGAGAGACACAGAGAGAGAGAGAGACAGAGAGAGAGAGAGAGGACAGAGAGAGACAGACAGAGAGAGACAGAGAGAGACAGACAGAGAGAGACAGAGAGAGAGAGAAGACAGAGAGAGACAGAGAGAGGAAGAGAGAGAGACAGGACAGGACAAGACAGAGAGAGACAGAGAGGAGAGAAGAGAGAGAGAGAGGAGAGAGAGGAGAGAGGAGGAGAGAGAGGAGGAGGAGGGGAGAGGAGAGAGAGAGAGAGAGAGAAGAGAGAGAGGAGAGAGAGAGAGAGAGAGAGAGAGAGAGAGAGAGGAGAGAAGAAGACGAAGAGAGAGAGAGAGAGAGAGAGAGAGAGAGAGAGACAGGACGGAGGAGGAGGAGGAAGGGAGAGGAAGGAGAGTGGAGGGACGAGGAAGGAGAGGAGGAGCGGAAGGAGAGTAGAGAGAGAGAGAGGAGAGAGATGAGAGAGAGAGAGGAGAGAGACAGGACAGACAGACAGACAGACAGACGACAGCAGACAGACAGACAGACTAGACAGCAGGACAGACAGAGACAGAGAGACAGACAGACAGACAGAACGGGAGGACTCTGTTTATTCACGTGTATAGGCCACTTAGGAAAGGAGAATTAGTAAATGTTTGTTTACAGTGACAGATGATCCTTAGGGATCTGTTTTACTCTGTGCACAGTGACAGAGGATCCTTAGGGATCTATTTTACTCTGTGTACAGTGACAGAGGATCCTTAGGGATCTGTTTTACTCTGTGCACAGTGACAGAGGATCCTTAGGGATCTGTTTTACTCTGTGTACAGTGACAGAGGATCCTTAGGATCTGTTTTACTCTGTGTACATTGACAGAGGATCCCTAGGGATCTGTTTTACTCTGTGCACAGTGACAGAGGATCCTTAGGATCTGTTTTACTCTGTGTACATTGACAGAGGATCCCTAGGGATCTGTTTTACTCTGTGTACAGTGACAGAGGATACCTAGGATCTGTTTTACTCTGTGTACAGTGACAGAGGATCCTTAGGATCTGTTTTACTCTGTGCACAGTGACAGAGGATCCTTAGGATCTGTTTTATGCTGTGTACGGTGACAGAGGATCCGTAGGGATCTGTTTTACTCTGTGTACAGTGACAGAGGATCCTTAGGATCTGTTTTACTCTGTGTACATTGACAGAGGATCCTTAGGATCTGTTTTATGCTGTGTACGGTGACGGAGGATCCGTAGGGATCTGTTTTACTCTGTGTACGGTGACAGAGGATCCGTAGGGATCTGTTTTACTCTGTGTACAGTGACAGAGGATCCTTAGGATCTGTTTTACTCTGTGTACATTGACAGAGGATCCTAGGGATCTGTTTTATTCTGTGTACATTGACAGAGGATCCTTAGGATCTGTTTTACTCTGTGTACAGTGACAGAGGATCCTT
>CM060343.1:10353503-10356003 GCA_030674155.1 Stramonita haemastoma
GGGAGCTAACACAGAGAAGGGAGGGTGCACTCATAATCGTCAAAGTGGCCTATAAACCGAAATTGGACAAGAGATGATGATGGCTAACAACACACACACACACACACACACACAACACACACACACACACACACACACACACACACACACACACACACACACACACACACACACAACACACAAAACACACACACACACACACACACAACACACACCACACTTACATTTTATTGCCGCATTTCGTAGCGCTGTTCAACTTTGAAGTGTGTGATACACAACTCGAAATGTTGCCTCAGGGGCGACGGTTTTTGTCCCCTAAAAGTTTCTCTGTCACAGTACGAAGAACGTGCAGCTGATTAAAGAAAAAGAAAAAGAGACGAAAACACAGACACGGATGACTGACATTTTGATCTGGATTTCTATCATGGTGTTGTTTATTTCTTCTTCTTATTATTATTATTTCGGCGAAATTGTGACCAAAGTAAGGAACGACAGACCGGGATGGTGTGCAAAGGGAAACTTGTTCAATGAACAATAAGGTGTATTAGTGACAGGAAATACAGTGATGTGAAGGAGAAGAAGAAGAAAAAAAAGAGAAGAAAAAATAGAAGAGTCTATTTTGCTGTGTATCCGAGCGAGACAAGTTAGGTAGGGCTTTAGTTAGCGAGAGACACATCATTTTTTGCTGTTTGGGGTATACAACGTGTACTTTAGTTAGCTAGGACACATCATTCTTTGCTGTTTGGGGTATACACCGTGTACTTTAGTTAGCTAGGACATCATTTTTTGCTGTTTGGGGTATACAACGTGTACTTTAGTTAGCTAGGACATCATTCTTTATTGTTTGGGGTATACAACGTGTACTTTAGTTAGCTAGGACACATCATTTTTTGCTGTTTGGGGTATACACCGTGTACTTTAGTTAGCTAGGACATCATTCTTTGCTGTTTGGGTATACAACGTGTACTTTAGTTAGCTAGGACATCATTCTTTTTGTTTGGGGTATACAACGTGTACTTTAGTTAGCTAGGACAATCATTTTTGCTGTTTGGGGTATACACCGTGTACTTTAGTTAGCTAGGACATCATTCTTTGCTGTTTGAGGTATACAACGTGTATTTTTGTCAAAAGACATACTTTGATTGACTCGGTGTATTGTGGTTCGTGTTTTATTAAGGACAGCGTTGTGTTGGTGTTTGGGTGATTATCAACATAGACGTTACTTTGTTTGCTACGGTCAGTGCATTTCATATTGCCTTTTGAGGTCACCCACGAAGTGGAATGCGGCAACCTGAGTGGTGAGGGGAAACAAACAGGTGTATTCACAGAAATCTCACCGTTATTAAACCTGCAGCTCTAGCCCGAGAAACGGAAAAAAAAGTCTGTTTACCCTGAGGATTAGTGCTGGAGGTAGCGACTAGGCCTATGATCACCATGTTGAATGTGGCACTTGAGGTAGCGACTAGGCCTATGATCACCATGTTTATGTGGCACATGAGGTAGCGACTAGGCCTATGATCACCATGTTTAATGTGGCACATGAGGTAGCGACTAGGCCTATGATCACCATGTTTACTGTGGCACATGAGGTAGCGACTAGGCCTATGATCACCATGTTGAATGTGGCACATGAGGTAGCGACTAGGCCTATGATCACCATGTTGAATGTGGCACTTGAGGTAGCGACTAGGCCTATGATCACCATGTTGAATGTGGCACATGAGGTAGCGACTAGGCCTATGATCACCATGTTTACTGTGGCACATGAGGTAGCGACTAGGCCTATGATCACCATGTTTAATGTGGCACATGAGGTAGCGACTAGGCCTATGATCACCATGTTGAATGTGGCACATGAGGTAGTGACTAGGCCTATGATCACCATGTTTATGTGGCACATGAGGTAGCGACTAGGCCTATGATCACCATGTTGAATGTGGCACATGAGGTAGCGACTAGGCCTATGATCACCATGTTTAATGTGGCACATGAGGTAGCGACTAGGCCTATGATCACCATGTTGAATGTGGCACATGAGGTAGCGACTAGGCCTATGATCACCATGTTGAATGTGGCACATGAGGTAGCGACTAGGCCTATGATCACCATGTTTGAATGTGGCACTTGAGGTAGCGACTAGGCCTATGATCACCATGTTGAATGTGGCACATGAGGTAGCGACTAGGCCTATGATCACCATGTTGATGTGGCACATGAGGTAGCGACTAGGCCTATGATCACCATGTTGAATGTGGCACATGAGGTAGCGACTAGGCCTATGATCACCATGTTGAATGTGGCACATGAGGTAGCGACTAGGCCTATGATCACCATGTTAATGTGGCACATGAGGTAGCGACTAGGCCTATGATCACCATGTTTACTGTGGCACATGAGGTAGCGACTAGGCCTATGATCACCATGTTTGAATGTGGCACTGAGGTAGCAACTAGGCCTATGATCACCATGTTGATGTGGCACATGAGGTACGTACTAGGCC
>CM060343.1:10361003-10366003 GCA_030674155.1 Stramonita haemastoma
GAGACATTTGCAGGTCTGGTATAAATAACATTCCCATGTTCTGGAAATTCCGTGCCAGGAATTCCCTCTTTTCTATGGCCTCTCTTTGTTTCTGCCTGTTCCTTTTCTACTTGTCACTTCCTTTTCGTCTATTTTCTGCCTTCTTGGTCCATTCTCATGTTTTTTTCTTTCCAGAGAGACTTGAAAGATTGTCTTTCCCATGCCGAAGTCAGATACGCTGGGCCTGACTTGTTAGGCGCTTAACAGAGGCGCAACGCATTTTTGCTTGTATGACAGACAACAATAGTTGCTGTCTGAGCGTTCGACGGAGAAGAAGAAGAAGAAGAAGAGAAGAAGAAGAAGAAGAAGAAGAGAAGAAGAAGAAGAAGAAGAAGAGAAACAACAACAACAACAACAACAACAACAACCGACAAGATAAAGAAGAAAAAGAAGCCATTTAAATAGAAAGAGACAGACAGACAGAAAAAAGAAAAAACATTAAAATCAAATATATTTCTCTCTGCCAAACTCCGTAATAGCAGGCGTAATGATGACGGATGCGGCAGTTGTGGCCACGTCACTGTGATGTTGTTGCATACAGCAGCACAGCCCTGTACTAGCTGTGTGATTGCTGCAGGCTCTGCAGCCCTCCCTGTACTGCTGTGCGTGAAGCTGTACACTTTGTTCTGAACCACACGGTGTGTACATGCGTGTCGTTAGACTGGATCAATCACGGTGTGTACATGCGTGTCGTTAGACTTGATCAATCACAGTGTGTACATGCGTGTTGTTAAAATTGATCAATCACAGTGTGTACATGCGTGTTGTTAAAATTGATCAATCACGGTGTGTACATGCGTGTTGTTAAAATTGATCAATCACAGTGTGTACATGCGTTGTGTTAAAATTGATCAATCACAGTGTGTACATGCGTGTTGTTAAAATTGATCAATCACAGTGTGTACATGCGTGTTGTTAAAATTGATCAATCACAGTGTGTACATGCGTGTCGTTAAAATTGATCAACCACAGTGTGTACATGCGTGTCGTTAGACTTGATCAATCACAGTGTGTACATGCGTGTCGTTAGACTTGATCAATCACGGTGTGTACATGCGTGTCGTTAAAATTGATCAGTGTGGTTTGGAATGTGTGCTTGCTGCATGTGTGCAGAAATATATGTAGGCCTACGTGCGTGCATGTACATTCTCATACTCACAGACACAGACACGGAGACAGAGACAAACAGACACGACACACACAACACACACACACACACAACACACAAAACACCCCAACCACGCACCACACAACACACCACACACACACACACACACACACAACACACGCGCGCGCGCGCACACACGCACGCACACGCATGCACACACACACACACACACGTTTACATACACGTACACGTACGCTGTAACGCACACATAACACACACATACACAAATAACGATGAGAACGCGAAGGCGACGAGAGAGAAGTACAACAAAACGATATAAGATGAGAAGGGGGCGGCGGAGAGAGGTAGAAAAGGAGACATATGATGATGATGATGATGATGATGATATGATGATGATGATGTGGTGGGGTGGTGGTGGTGGTGGTGGTGGTGATGGTGGTGATGATGATGATGATGATGATGATGATGATGATGATGATGATGATGATGATGATGATTCTGCTGGAAATGATGATGAGGAAGAGTAAGGTGAAGATGACAACAACGACGACGATGATCACAACAATGATGACGGTTTTTGGGTCAATGACACCACTGACGACGATGACGACAACAACGTTGCAAATGTGACGATTGTGGTTAATATACACTTAAGGAGCTATGTGCATGTATATGTCCGCGAGAAATGACAATGTAAAACTGACAGTTCTCTCTCTCTCTCTCTCTCTCTCTCTCTCTCTCTCTCTCTCTCTCTCTCTCTCTCTCTCTCTCTCTCTCTCTCTCTCTCTCTCTCTATATATATAATGTGACGGGGCGGTAATTAGATGACTTCCCATGCGATCAGAACTGCCAATTGCAGCATTGTGGATCTAAATTTAGATCCACACCTGCGAATTGTGCGACGTTCTGTATCGTTGTGGGGTGGTCGAAAAACATCCGTTGCCCATCCGTTGCCCATCCGTTGCCCACTTTGCCCATAGCGGTAAAATGTAGTATTCATGCAGTTTGACCGTGCTGTTGTTGCCGAGAAGTGGTACAGAGTCGCGGCAGATCAAATATCTGCACTCTGTTACAAAGTGGCGCTGCGAGCAGGATGGAAAGAACTTGGGGCTACTGATCTGAGCGTCAGATACGCTGGTCAGTACCCACTGTGCCTCGGGACGCGGCACAAAGTCCGCGGCGGTGGATGTGACGGGGCGGTAATTAGATTACATCCCATGCGCTCGGAACTGCCAATCGCAGCGTCGTGGATATATATTTAGATCCACACCTGTGAATTGTGCAACGTTCTGTATCGTTAGAAAACCCTGGACGAAAACTGTCCGCTGCATGCACTCTGCCTGTAGCAATAAATTGTAGAATTTAGGCAGCCTCTTTTCAGAGACCACATTCCCACTGCCGTTGTCCAGAAGTTGTACAGAGTTAGGGCAGATCAAATATCTGCAATCTGTTACTGTAGTAGGCATCCATCAGTCTCTGAAGACTATGGAGTCTTTAGAGTGCAAAGTTTGAATAAGTAAGAATGGAGGGCAAGCTGTTACCCATTCAGCAGACCCCCCTCTCCACGCTACTAGAATGATCCCTTGGTAAAAGCAATGACCGATACGAATGGAACCCAGTACCGTCGCAGGAGCCACCAGAACGTTGCCATATAGGCCTACAGCCCCGAGCCACCCTGGGACTCCCAACTCCCGATTTTGCCTCAGGGATGATGTCTAAACACCACACCTGTGTGCATGTTTGTTTTATTTTTATTATAATTTTGTCATCCGCTCCTGCCGGTACACGACAGCCTGCTCTTTCGAAAGGCAGAACGGGGTTTTAACGTGTGCGCAAGGTGTTCTGCGTGCGTTCGCACACGGGGCCTCGTTTTATAGTCTCATCCGAATGACTGACATTCAGTTCAATTTTTTTCGTCAAACTGGGAAGAATGAGCGAGGCTGGGTACGAACCCAGAAATTCGCGGTTTACATATTGGCATGCGAACGTCTTAACCATCCTGCCACCTTCCTTCCTCTCTCTCTCTCTCTCTCTCTCTCTCTATATTATATATATATATATATATATAAGGAGCTACGTACTAATGTCTGCAAGAAATGACGATGCCAAACTTACGGTTGTGATTGATATACACCTAACGAGCTATGTACATGTCCACAAGAAATGGAGATAAAAAAACTGACCGCTCTGATTGACCCACACCTAACGAGCAATGTTCCTGTATGTCTATGTCCACAGCAGACGACAATGCCGAAACCCAAAGCTCCAGAAGCGGGGGCGGAGGATGGAGACTTTGTGGCTCTACGGGCACGGAGAGAGGTCAGTGGTGTGTGTGTGTGTACATCTGTGCGGACACGCTGACAGACAGAATGACACAGACATATAGATAGATAGATAGATAGATAGGCGGGTAGGCAGTGTGTGTGTGTGTGTGTGTGTGTGTGTTGTGTGTGTGTGTGTGTGTGTGTGAGAGAGAGAAAGAGAGAGAGAGAGAGAGAGAGAGAGAGAGAGAGGCAGACAGACAGACAGACAGAGAGAGACAGAGAGGGGGAGAGACATACAGGCAGACAGACACAGAGACAGACATGTGCTCTTCTTGTTAACTGACAAGTATGCAGCACCTAGGAGGTGGGTTAGTTTCTGAACGGGTTTCTTTTTTCTCGGGTGGGGGGGGGGGGGGGGGGGGGGGGATCTACAAGTCTCTCCTAAAAAACGAAATCAAACGTTTTTAGCTTCTTATTTTATCTCTCTTTTTTTCGTGTAGATTCCTTTATGTACTTACTGTATTCCTTTCCTTTTTTTATTTATTTTTTTTTTTTTTAAATTCATCCTATTCTGTGCCTGTTTTCTCCTTTTTTCCCAACTGTTTCACACTAAACGACCTTTGACTTTGGCATAGCTTTCCTACTGTTACAGTGATGACGTGATTATTTCCTACATACCAGGGGTCGTTGGTTTGTTTTTGTTTTAAATGAGTCTCCATTTTCTTTTCTTTTTCTGCTTTTGAAAATGACTGTTTACTTTCTTTCAAAATCAAATGCTCTGAACTGACTGCATGTTCCACTTTTTTTTTTCAAAAAGACTGTTAATTTTTGTTTTGTCAAAATGGCGGTTGATGCAGTCAAAATGATGACTAAATATTGGGAAAAGATAAATGACTGTCATAAAATGACTAATGACTGTTTCAAAATGACTGATGACTTTCAAAAGGACTGAAGACTGTTTCAAAATGACTTATGAGCATTTCAGAATGACTGATTTCTGTTTCAAAATGACTGATAACTGTTTCAAAATGACTGATTTCTGTTTCAAAATAAATATTGACTGTTTCAAAATGACTGATGACTGTTTCAAAATGACTGATAACTGTTTCAAAATGACTGATTTCTGTTTCAAAATGACTGACGACTGTTTCAAAATGACTGATAACTGTTTCAAAATGACTGATGACTGTTTCAAAATGACTGATGACTGTTTCAAAATGACTGATGACTGTTTCAAAATGACTGATAACTGTTTCAAAATGACTGATGACTGTTTCAAAATGACTGATGACTGTTTCAAAATGACTGATAACTGTTTCAAAATGACTGATGACTGTTTCAAAATGACTGATTTCTGTTTCAAAATAAATATTGACTGTTTCAAAATGACTGATGACTGTTTCAAAATGACTGATAATTGTTTCAAAATGACTGATGACTGTTTCAAAGTGACTGATGACTGTTTCAAAATGACTGATGGATATGTCAAAATGACTTATGACTGTTTCAAAATGACTGATGGATATGTCAAAATGACTTATGACTGTTTCAAAATGACTAATGACTGT
>CM060343.1:10371003-10383503 GCA_030674155.1 Stramonita haemastoma
AGTGATGGCTAATTTGTCAAGTGATGGCTAATTTGTCAAGTGATGGCTAATTTGTCAAGTGATGGCTAATTTGTCAAGTGATGGCTAATTTGTCAAGTGAAGGCTAATTTGTCAAGTGATGGCTAATTTGTCAAGTGATGGCTAATTTGTCAACTGACGGGTTGTCAAGTGAAGGCTAATTTGTCAATGTGAAAGGCTAATTGTCAAGTGAAGGCTAATTGTCATGAAGGCTAATTTGTCAAGTGAAGGCTAATTTGTCAGTGAAGGCTAATTTGTCAAGTGAAGGCTAATTTGTCAAGTGATGGCTAATTTGTCAAGTGATGGCTAATTTGTCAAGTGAAGGCTAATTTGTCAAGTGAAGGCTAATTTGTCAACTGACGGTTGTCAAGTGAGGCTAATTTGTCAAGTGAAGGCTAATTTGTCAAGTGAAGGCTAATTTGTCAAGTGAAGGCTAATTTGTCAAGTGAAGGCTAATTTGTCAAGTGACGGGCTGTCAAGTGGAGGCTAATTTGTCAAGTGAAGGGTAATTTGTCAATTTAAGGCTTGTCAAGTGAAGGGTAATTTGTCAATTTAAGGCTTGTCATATGGGTCTGGGTTTTTGTATTTTAAAGTAAGCATACTTCCATGAATCATAAATGAAATACAAGCTCTCTTCCGCCACAATGAAACAAGGTCTGCTCCAGAATGAGAATAAAATAATGGTGTGGGGGGCGGGATAACCTGGTGGTCAGAGTGATGCGCTCGTGACCTGCTGACCCGGTTCCAATCTCGATCAAGAGGATTTTTCCTCTGGAGTTAACATCAGTGCCGACTCCACTCCCCCCCCCCCCCTCCTCTCTTCAAAAGCCCTTTGGATGAGACTATAAACCGAGGTCCCGTGTGCGAACTTACGCAGAACATCTCGCGCACACGTTAAAACCCTTTCCGTTTTTCGGAAGAATAGGCCATTGTGTGCCGGTCGGAATGGATAACTGCATACACAGGAGGACTGAATGTAAAAAAAAAAGCACATGTGCTTATTCCATTCTCCTCGAAATTAAAGAATAAATAAATAAACGAAAGACAAAGGACAAGCAGCTCAAGATAGTGGGAGGGGCTCTGATCGTCTAGCCCAGGGGCACCGCAGAATGAGGAGTGGGGAGTGTCCTGAAGGGGCCTGACACAGGGGGGTCGTGTTTCAGCTCTGCACCATGCTTGGGAAAGAAAGGGGAAAACAGTTGGCTTTAATAAACAAGCGGCATGAAGAAGAAGAAGACGAATTGCAAAGAAGAAGAATTGCGAAGAAAAAGAATTGCGAAGAAAAAGAAGAATGCGAAGAAGAAGAATTGCGAAGAAAAAGAATTGCGAAGAAGAAGAGGAATTGCGAAGAAGAGGAGGAATTGCGAAGAAGAAGAGGAATTGCGAAAAAGAAGAAGAATTGCGAAAAAGAAGAAGAATTGCGAAGAAGAAGAAGAAGAAGAATTGCGAAGAAGAATTGCGAAGAAGAATTGCGAAGAAGAAGAATTGCGAAGAAGAATTGCGAAGAAGAAGAATTGCGAAGAAGAAGAATTGCGAAGAAGAAGAATTGCGAAGAAGAAGACTTGCGAAGAAGAAGAATTGCGAAGAAGAAGAATTGCGAAAAGAGAAGAATTGCGAAGAAGAAGAAGAATTCGAAGAAGAATTGCGAAAGAAGAATTGCGAAGAAGAAGAATTGCGAAGAAGAAGAAAGAAGAAGAAGAAGAAGAAGAAGAAGAAGAAGAAGAAGAAGAAGAAGAGACAGAAGAAGAAGAAGAGAAGAAGAAAGAAAGAAAAGAAGAAAAAAACAACAACAACAACAACAGAACGAAATCAGTAATGGGAACGTTATAGTTTGATTGCTTTAACTTTTGAACAACTTAACATAAACTGAGAAGCCTTTTTTTGGTTTTGTTTTTGTTGTGCGTTCCTAACTTGTTCCAAAACAAAGTAATACAGACCAGCAATCAAGGACACACACACACACACACACACACACACACACACACACACACACACACACACACACACACACACACACACACACACACACTCACACACCACACACACACACATCACACACACACACATACACACACACACAACACACACACACACACACACACACACACACACACACACACACACACACACACACACACACACACACACACACACACACACACACACACACACAGAGGAAAACAGACAGACAGACAGGCAGGCAAACAGGCAGACAGACGGACAGGTGTACATTATAACTCCGGGGGGTGTTCTGACTGACATGCACTGTGGTTTTGATTTGAAAGTTTTGGCACGTGAAGTAACTATTAACTCTGTGTGGTGTGGTGTGGTGTGGTGTGGTGTGGTGTGGTGTGGTGTGGTGTGGTGTGGTGTGGTGTGGTGTGGTATGGTATGGTTTGCTTCTAGGTTTTTTTTTCTTGATTTATTCTTTTATATCGAGGATAATGGAATAAGCACTCTTGTGCTTTTAAAAAAAATCCAGTCCCCGTGTGTATGCAGTTTTGTAAATGTCATCTGTTCCCACCGGCACACGATGGCCTACTCTTACGAAAAGCGGAACAGGATTTAATAAGTGCGCAAGATGTTCTGTGTGCGTTCGCACACAGGGCCTCGGTTTAAAGTCTCATCCGAAGGACTTTTGGGGAGAGTGGAGTCAGCACTGATGTTAATATGGTGTGGTGTGGTGTGGTGTGGTGTGATGTGGTGTTGTGTGGTGTGATGTGGTGTGGCGTGTTGTGTTGTGATGTGGTATGATGTGGTGTGGTGTGGTGTGATGTGGTGTGTTGTGTTGTGTGTGATGTGTGATGGTGAGTGTGATGTGGTGTGTGTTGTATGTGATGTGGTGTGGTGTGGTTGGTGTGTGTGTGTGTGGTGTGGTGTGGTGTGGTATGATGTGGTGTTGTGTGATGTGTTGTGTTGTGTTGTGGTGTGGTGGTATAATGTGATGTGATGTTGTGTGGTGTAGTGTGGCGTGATGTAATGTGGTATGGTGTGGTATAGTGTGGTGTGGTATAATGTGGTGTGGTGGTGTGGTATAATGTGGTGTGGTGTGGTATAATATGGTGTGGTGTGGTATAATGTGGTGTAGTGTGGTGGTGGTATAGTGTGGTGTAGTGTGGTATAGTGTGGTGTGGTGTGGTATAGTGTGGTGTGGTGTGGTATAGTGTGGTGTGGTGGTATAATGTGGTGTGTGGTGTGGTATAATGTGGTGTGGTGAGGTATAAGTGTTATGTGGTGTGGTATAATGTTATGTGGTGTGGTATAACGTTATGTGGTGTGGTATAATGTGGTGTGGTGTAGTGTGGTGTGGTGGTATAATGTTTGTTGTGTGGTATAATGTGGGGTGTATAATGTGGTGTGGTATAATGTGGTGTGGTATAATGTGGTGTGGTGTGGTATAATGTGGTGTGGTGTGGTATAGTGTGGTGTAGTGTTGCATAATGTGGTGTAGTGTGGTGGTATAATGTGATGTGGTGTGGTATAATATGGTGTGGTGTGGTATTATGTGGTGTCGTGTGGTGTGGTATAATGTGGTGTGGTGTGGTGTATAATGTCGTGTGGTATAATGTGGTATGGTGTGGTGTGGTGTGGTATGGTATAATGTGGTGTGGTGTGGTATAAATGTGGTGTGGTGTGGTGTGGTGTCGTGTGGTATGGTATTATGTGGTGTGGTGTGGTATAATGTGGTGTGGTGTGGTATAATGTGGTATGGTGTGTGTGGTGTCATGTGGTATGGTATAATGTGGTGTTGTGTGGTATAATGTGGTGTGGTGTGATGGTATAATGTGATGTGGGTATAGTGTGGTGTGGGTGGTGGTGTGATGTGGTGTGATGTGATGTGGTGTGGTGTAGTGTGGTGTGGTGTGGTGTAGTGTGGTGTGGTGTAGTGTGGGTGTGGTGTGGTGTGGTGTGGTGTGAGTTGCGTTGTGTTGTATTGTGCTGGGCTGTTGTGCTCTGCATTTATATTACGTTGCCTTACGTTGCGAAGTGTTGTGATGTCTGTCTGTCTGTCTGTCTGTCTATCTGTCTCTGACTGTCTGTCTCTGTCTCTCTGTCTCTGTCTCTGTCTTTCTCTGTCTGTCTCTCACTCTGTCTGTCTGTCTGTCTGTCTGTCTGTCTGTCTGTCTCTCTCTCTCTCTCTCTCTCTGAATAATGGTATTGCAATGGTGTTGGGTTAGAAGTTGTGAATCAGGATGGGTAACACTGAACCCCAGTTCAGTGTTACAACAAAGATTACCTGTCAACTGGGTAAAGAGCATTTAGTTACAAAGGGAAGGAAGGCAGTGGTTCAGTTAAACAAAGTCTTTCACAGGTATAAAGAGATGAACGCTAGTACTTTCTTCAAGATGTTTGATTCTGAAATTCAGCCAATTTTTATTGTATTTATCAGAACTATGGGGCACAAACAGACTAAAACATATTGAAAGAATTCATTTGATAGCATGTAAAAGATTTTTAGGAATACCTGTAAGAACACCCAAAAAGATGGTATACGGTGATTTAGGAAGATAATTATCCACTTTATGTCAATTCCTGCACAAAAATCATTAGGTACTGGTTAAAACTATTGCAAGTGGATCAAAATAGAAAACTGTATAATGCTTACTGCATGCTGTTAGAGCTAGATAGAAATGTCAAATATATATATATAAAATAAAATATAGAAGAAGAGAGAGAGAGAGAGAGAGAGAGAGAGAGAGAGAGAGAGAGAGAGAGAGAGAAGAGAGAGAGAGAGGAGGAGAGAGAGAGAGAGAGAGAGAGAGAGAGAGAGAGAGAGAGAGAGAAGAGAGAGAGAGAGAGAGAGAGAAATGATTGAGAAAAAAATGTATCCTTTTTGTAGAACGAAAGAATGTGACATACACACAAACTTGAGGGAAAATTTCCTAAGTAAATGCATCAACATATCATTGCCCGATGTGCTCAAAGCAAGAAATGATGAGTACAGGCAGAGTTTGTACTGATACATTTTTCATTCTATTAATAAAAGAAAGACAATGCTAGTTCAAGATGTATATGTAAAATCTGTTATGATTCGATACGTAATTGATATGCACGATTTCCACAATTGTCCCTAGCCATCATATTTTTGTGATTTGGTTATGCTTGATATTAGGGTCATAATCATGATTTAGAATAATGTGTGTTTTTCTTCTTTGATCAGTCATGAATCTATACTTTTGTGAATTTGCTCTGCCAATAATATAAATGAACCCTTTGTTCCAACCCAAGCACAAGAAATGAATTGTGGTCCATGGCCAATGTAATTAAATCATTTCAATGTTCAGAGTTCAGAGTTCAGAGTTCTCTCTCTCTGTTTCTGTCTCTCTCTGTCTCTCTCTGTCTCTCTCTGTCTCTGTCTATGTCTCTCTCTGTCTCTCTGTCTCTCTGTCTCTCTGTCTCTCTGTCTCTCTTCTCTCTATCTATCTATCTATCTATCTATCTATCTATCTATCTATCTATCTATCTATCTATCTATCTATCTATCTATCCCCGCTGTGTGTGTGCACGCGCGTGCATGTGCGTGCGCGTGTATGTGTGTGTTTGTGTGTGTGAAGTGTGTGTGTGTGCGTGCGTATGTGTGTGTGTGTTGTTTGTGTGTGTGTGTGTGCGTGCGTGCTGTGTGTGTGTGTGTGTGTGTGTGTGTGTGTGTGTGTGTGTGTGGTATGTGTGTGTGTGTGTGTGTGTGTGTGTGTGTGTGTGTTGTGTGTGTGTGTGTGTTGTGTGTGTGTTCTGTACTGTGTTGCCTCGTATGTTTTACTGTGTATTGTATTGTACTGTTTTGTATCGTACTATGATTATTGTACAGTGATGTATTGTACTGCATCATAGTGCATTCCATAACAATGTATTATATTCATTTATTTTATAGGTTATTCACTGTAAGCTGCTCCACTGTTAGAAAGGGGAGGCTATATATTTTTGTTTTGTCCCTTATTTCTCCTTTTCAGGACAGCTTTTTTCTTTTTAGTTTTCTACAGTATTTATCCATATCAACCCTTGTTGTCATGGGTTCTTTAACGTACTTCTGTGCATGAAACTCATGCACATCATTCTAAAGCACCATTTTTTTAGCACCCAGATACCCCCCCCCCCCCCTTTTTTTTTTTTTTAAAACCCTTTCCTTAGAATAATGATATAGGGGAGGGACAGCTCAGTGGTCAGAGCCCTCGCTTTCCCCACGCTAAGGTTAACCGAGATTGAGCGTGGTTACCAAGTGGACAGGTGACCGTTTGCGCGTCTTGGCTTCACTACAGTCCCCCAGTCCACCCAGCTGTAAATGAGTGCCTGCCCTATTTAGGGTCAGGGAAGGTAAAGCAGTGAGGGAGAGGAGATGGGCGCCGTCCTCAATAGCCTGGCCCCTAGAGAAGCTGAGGTCTCTGATTTCCTCGCTCCCCTACGACCACATAGGTTATGGGACACCTTTACCTTTTTACCTTTACCTGATAGAACTTTTTGCATTGAAACATTCTGTAATATTATAATGTTATCATTATTTTACTTTCTTGGTCAGGTAAAAGCTCCACTTCTCTCTGTGGGAAGGATATTTAACATGCACTAAAGGCTTAGGACGGTGTTTGTGTGCAGGTTCGGGTAGAGGAGACGATAGACGAATGGAAGGTGGAGGAGGGGGAGAGGGGAGGGGACTGACCCAGTCAGCCCCCAAGGAAGACGCCGACAGACCCATGTCTGGCAGAACCAGGACAGCCACCACACGGCTCTTCCAGGAGGCCGCCAAGGTGCTGTAGTGTAGCCTGTATGGTAACTAGGTGTCTCTAAGGTACTGTATGCCCTGTAGTCTGTGTCTCAGGACAGGCAGCCTGTATGGTAACTAGGTTCTCAAGTACTGTAGTGCACCTGTAGGTCACAGTGTCTCTAAGGTCTGTAGTGCAGCCTTATGGTAACTAGTGTCTCTAAGGTACTGTAGTGCAGCCTGTATGGTAACTAGGTGTCTCTAAGGTACTGTAGTGCAGCCTGTAGGGACTAGGTTCTCTAAGACTGTAGTGTGCCTGTAGGTAACTAGGTGTCTAAGGTACTGTAGTGTAGCCTGTATGGTCACTAGGTGTCTCTAAGGTACTGTAGTGCAGCCTGTATGGTCACTAGGTGTCTCTAAGGTACTGTAGTGCAGCCTGTATGGTAACTAGGTGTCTCTAAGGTACTGTAGTGCAGCCTGTATGGTCACTAGGTGTCTCTAAGGTACTGTAGTGCAGCCTGTATGGTAACTAGGTGTCTCTAAGGTACTGTAGTGCAGCCTGTATGGTAACTAGGTGTCTCTAAGGTACTGTAGTGCAGCCTGTATCGTCACTAAGCCTGTGTTCATAGGGTAATGTAGTTTAGCCTGTATCACAGACCTGCCTACCCGTACGATTTTATCGTATTTTTACGATTTTTTTAACCCTAAATACGAAAATACGATTTTTCTTATAAAAATACGATTTTGAAACCACCAGGAAAAAAAAAAATGAAACCACTGCAAAGGTTCAAGGACGTAACTCTTCCACGCCTATTACTATTCCTTGTCCGCGATTACTCCTTCTCGCTCACTTGTCTCGTCTCTCTCTCTCTCTCTCATCTCTCCTCTCTCTCTCTCTCATCTCTCTCTCTCTCTCTCTCTCTCTCCTCCTCCTCTCTCTCTCTCTCTCTCTTCCTACACACACACACAAACAAACACACACACACCACACACACACTCTCTCTCTGTCTCACACACACACACACACAGAGTCACACACACAGAGTCACACACGCAACACACACACACACACACACCACACACACACACACACACACACACACACAACACACACACGTACTCTCTCTACCTCTCTCTCTCATCTCCTCTCCATCTCTCATCCCCTCTCTCCTCTCTCTCTCTCTCTCTCTCTCTCTCTCTCTCTTGTCTGTCTGTGCCACATGGTCAAAAAAAAGGAACAAAAATTCCCAAACCTGGCCACAAAACATACCTATCGTTCTTTTGCAAAGTTTAATAAACAACTTTTTCTCCTAGAATTATGTAACTCCACACTCTCGGAAACATTCAACATTACTGATCCAGACTTAGCTATTGAGTTCTGGATAAAGACATTCACTGAAATCTATAACAAACATGCCCCACTAAAAACCATTAGGATCAAACACGTCCCCAAACCCCCCTTGGCTCACAAAGGAACTAGAGGAAGCATGTTACCTTAGAGATTTCCTAAAAGAACACAAATATTATGAGGAGTCAAAAAATTAAGAAACGCCATAATCTCACAAAAACGGCGTGAAAAAAAGAAATATTTTCAAGACTTACTATCTTCCAAACAAAATTCAAAGACAGTATGGCGAGCTATAAATCAAATAACAAAAAACCAATCATCCTCCAAATCAAATGTAATCAAAGACATCTCTGCTGAAAAACTTAACAACCACTTCATCAATGTTTCTCCCAACGTAATTAGCAATGATAACTCAGAGTCCAATGATCTTAATGAATTAAAACAATACTGCCAAGAAAAGCATATTCCTTCAAAACTTCACATACCTTTCATGTCTCCTCAGAGGTCTACAACTATCTGACTCACCTCAAACAATCAAGAACGCGTGGTCTTGATGGAATAGACAGCAGTATACTAAAACTATCAGCTCCAGTTATCACAGACACCCTAACATATTATATATATATATATATATATATATATATATATATAAATATATATATATATATATATATATTATTAATATATATATATATAATATAACCTCTGCCTTGATAAGAACTATTTCCCCAATGCCTTCAAATGTTCTAAAGTAATCCCCTTCTACAAGTCTGGTGATACTTCTGATCCTTCAAACTATAGGCCCATCTCCATTATACCAATCCTTTCAAAACCACTGGAAAAACATATGAATAAACACTTAGTCCGTCATACAGAGATCAACAACTTACTTCATCCTAATCAGTCGTGTCATACAGCACTAACCAGTCTTGTAGATAATTGGCTATCGAACATCAATGACAATAAATTTTGTGGAGTATTATTAAAAGTTTGTTGATTTCAAAAAAGCATTTGATACAATTGACCACAAACTTCTCCTTAAAAAGCTAAACATGTATAACATTTCTACAAAAACCCTAGGACTACTCGATTCATATCTTACAAATAGGCACCAGTGTGTCTCAATAACTACATCAACATCCAAACTAAAGCCCATTCATTATGGAGTACCACAGGGATCCATATTGGGCCCTATTCTCTTTTAATTATACATAAATGACCTTCCTCTACATATCAATGCCAAATGTGAACTATTTGCAGATGACACAACCATACATACGAGCCATAATGACATTGACTATCTTACAACCTTACTACAAAAATGCACTGACGACCTTGTCAAATGGACTGAACTGAACCACATGTCTATCCACCCCCAAAAAACAAAATGCATGCTTATCACCACCAGACAAAAGCGACAAAATTTACCACATAAACTATTTCCAATTCACATAAAAAAGGAAGCAATCGAACAAACCTCTCACCACAAAGTCTAGGAGTGACAATTGATGAAAATCTTAGCTGGTTCTACCACATATCTCATCTATGCAAATACTTGTCCAAAAAAGTCTACCAGTTGAATAAAATTAAACACTTTCTTGATTACCATTCAAGGAAACTGTTTTTTCAAGCTTATATACAATCCTCAATAGACTATGCTGCAACCGTGTGGGACTCTGCCAGTGCAAATATCATGAAACCGTTACTAAGTCTGTATAAACGTGGTCTCAAACTGGTCCTTCTGAAGAAAACAACCTTGCTAGAAGGGGATTATACTCAGTTAAATAATCCTTCCCCTACACCAAAGACTAAAATATAACAAAGGCATTATCATGTTTAAGATGACTGACAGGAAATGTCCCCACATCCTTAAAAGACAAATTCCCAATGAATCATTCCAGAAATACGGTAAAGCCAAGTGTCCCAATCCCAAGAATAGACTTGTTCAAAACTAGTTTACTATACTCAGGCCCTACGCTATGGAACTCCCTCCCTGACTCAATTAAACAGCATCAATCATTAACAACCTTCAAAATCACCTTCTAATCCACTTGATGCATCAAAAATAGCAAACCACACTTCTCCCCTCTCAAACTATCTGCCCTCTCCCCCCTCACTTCTCTCTGATTATGATGATCTTATGACCTTCAATCATTAGACTAAGTGAGGTGTGTGTGTATGTGTGTGTTTCTGCGTGCGTGCGTGCGTTTGTGTGTGTGTATGTGTGTGTGTGTGTGAGTTGGGGCTTTTTTGTTCAAAAACTTATGTTTTATGGGACTTATTTTGATGATAGATGGTAGTCTTCAGTCATTTAACCTCATCATATTCTCATTTTTGCTCTTTAATTATTGCGCCTTTTTTTTTCTTCTTTTTTTTATAAAAAATTTCAAATCAAAATCTTCATTGATTCTTACTTCATATTTTCGTTTCTGATGAGTGCCTTTTTATAACATCACCTTAATATTGCATCTCTGTCTTATTTCTTACCTGTTGTTGTTCTTTCCCACCTTTTATCAAAATCTTATGTTTTAAGGGACTTATTTTGATGATAGATGGTGGTAGATTGATGTTTTGAGTCATCTAACCTCATCATATTCTCATGTTGATCTTTAATTATTGCGCCTTTTTTGTTTTGTTTCGTCTTGTTTTGTTTTTGCTGGGGTTTTTTGTTTTGTTTTCAGTGTTTGTATGTTTGTTTGTTTGTATTCAAATCAAAATCATCATTGATTCTTACTTCTTTTTTTCGTTTCTGAATGAGTGCCTTTTTTTAAATTTCTTACCTGTTGTTTGATACTTGGTAAGGTTTTTTGCTCTTGGTAATTGGATTATTATAATTGTTCTTGTTTAGTTGAGGCTATCTTTTTATCTTGATGTTATCCCTGAAAAGGGCGGGGACTGGATGTAAAAAAGCACATGAGTGCTTATCTATTATCCTCGAATAAAAGAATTTTGCCTTGCCTTGCCTTGCCTTGCCTTGCCTTGCCTTGCCTTGCCTTGCCTTGCCTGTGCTTCTCTCTCTCTCTCTCTCTCTCTCTCTCTCTCTCTCTCTCTCTCTCTCTCTCTCTCTCTCTCTCTCTCTCTCTCTCTCTCTCTCTCTCTCTCTCTTCTCTCTCTCTCCCTCCCTCCCTCCCTTCCTCCCTCCCTCCCTCCTTTACCCCCCTTCTCTCTCCCCTCTCTGTCTCTATCTCACTCTTTTATATTTATATATATATTTTATTTATCTATTTATTATTTTTTTTAATTTATTCTTTTATATCTTATTTATTCTTTTATGTTGAGGATAACAGAATAAGCAATCATGTGCTTTTTTTCATCCGGTCCCCGTGTGTATGCAGTTTTTGTAAATATTGTCATCTGTTCCCACCGGCACACGATGGCCTACTCTTACGAAAAGCGGAACAGGATTTAACGTGTGTCTGTCTGTCTGTCTGTCTGTCTGTCTGTCACAGATACACACTCTCACTCTTTGCAAGTCTTAACACAACACAACACACACACACACACACACACACACACACACACACACACAACACACACACACACACACACACACACACACACACACACACACACACACACACACACACACTCTCTCTCTCTCTCTATCTCATTCTGTCTTTCTCTCTTTCTGTCTCTGTTACAACACACACACACACACACACACACACAACACACACACACACACACACACACACACACACACACACACACACACACACACACAACACACACACACACATAACAGAATATAACAGACATGTTTATTCCCCACCCCACCCCTCTCTTCTTGTTTTCTGTGTTTCTTTAAGTCAGCATCCGGACACTTCCCTAGTATCCCTACTCACACATTCACAGACACATAGACACACAGACACACAGACACACAGACACACAGACACACAGACACACAGACACACAACACATAGACACACACACACACACACACACACACACACACACACACACACACACACACACACACACACACACACACACTCTCTCTCTCTCTCTCTCTCTCTCTGTCTCTCTCTCTGTCTCTCTCTCTCGTCTCTCTCTCTCTCTCTCTCTCTCTCTCTCTCTCTCTCTCTCTCTCTCTCTCTCTCTCTCTCTCTCTCTCTCTCTCTCTGCGAAATACCAATTGGAGAGGGCAAGCTTTCTGAAAACACACACTTCATATATATATATATATATATATATATATATATATATATATATATATATATATATATATATATATATATATATATATATATATATATATTATATATATATATATATTTATTATATATATATATTATATATATATATAATAAAAGCACAGTGCTGCCAATGGATCAAAGCCTACTTGGAACCGTCAAATAAATAATGTTTAGAATACTTCGAGACCAAGAAAGATTGGGAATACTATTTTTGCTATCAAAATACTATTTTTGGTCTGTCCAA
>CM060343.1:10388503-10408503 GCA_030674155.1 Stramonita haemastoma
AATGCTATACCATTCAATATCATACCCTACCTGACCCTACCCTACCCTACTATGCCATACCATGGCATACAATGCTATACCATTCAATATCATACCCTACCTGACCCTACCCTACCCTACTATGCCATACCATGGCATACAATGCTATACCATTCAATATCATACCCTACCTGACCCTACCCTACCCTACTATGCCATACCATGGCATACAATGCTATACCATTCAATTCCCTGCGCTATCTTACCCTACCCTACACCACCATCTTATGCCATGGCATAGCTAGCATACAATACCACACCCTTCAATATCATACCCTACCCTGCCACACAGACTCATAATATCACAAAAACCAGCCGACAAAAAAAGCTAGAAATCAGCTCTTAGACTCCAACAATCCACAACTGACCAAAGCAACCAAACCCTGTCCCTGACAGATCCCCGTCTTGAAGCAGAAGAAAGCGCTACTGATGCAAGAGACGCCCATCCAGATTGAGGGTCAAAGGCCAAGGACGCTCCCCTGCTGCCACCTGGCGTCGTTTCTGGGTAGCAAGGAGCTAGTGGTTGTCTACCTTGCCAGCGGTGTGTCTGTCAACGCCCTCAACTCCAAGAAAGACACAGCTTTGCTCTGGGCTGCCAGGTCAGAGCACTTTTTTTTCATTCATTTTAGTTTAAGTTAAAGTCTGTCCCGAGCCTAAGGCTCATCAGGCCGGTGCTTATCCCGGTTTCTGTGGCGTTAAGCGACTGAGAGTCATAGACTCCCCCCTGGATAGGACGCCAGTCTATCGCAGGGTTAACCCCCAACACAAGGTTGGTACCCTTTTACACCTGGGTGGGGTGAGAAAATAGCCGTAAAGTGCCTTTTCCAAGGGCACAACGCCATAGCGGAATAGCTGGGATCGAACCCGCAACCTTTAGATTACGAGTACAACGTCCTAACCACTAGGCCACAGCGGCGGCTCATTTTAGTTTAGTTCATTTTATTTTGTTTTATTTTATTTTACACCACTTTATGTCACAGCAGATTTCTCTACGTGAAATTCTGGCTGCTCTCTCTCTCCGGGGAGAGCGCGTCGCCACTTATGTATCGCTACCCATTATTTTTTTCTTTTTCCTGTCTGCAACTGTATTTGTTTCCCTATCAGAGTGGATTTTTTCTACACAATTTGGCCAGGGACAACCCTCTTGTTACTGTGGGTTCTTTTACGTGCGCTGAATAATGATATGTAACACACGGGACCTCGGTTTATGGTCATCCGAAAGACTAGCAACCAGACCACCACTCATGGTCAAATGAATGGAAGACAAGTTTTGGGCCCAAACGGGATTTGAAGCACCGCACACTCCGACCCGGACTTTTCGCATTCTAGTCAGGCGTGTTACCTCTAGACCACCAATCCACCGACTTGTTTTTCTTTTCTTTTTTCGTTCCTCGGCTAGAGATCCGATGTTCACCAATGGTGAGATGTGTGTGTGTGTGTGTGTGTGTGTGTGTGTGTGTGTGTGTGTGTGTGTGTGTGTGTGTGTGTGTGTGTGTGTCTGCGTGTGTGTGTGTGCGCGCGCGCGTGCGCGTGTGTGTGTGTTTGCGAAGGGAGAAGGGGGGAGGGCTGTCAGTAGAAATCTCCACCTGGAAATTCTGCACTAGCAGTTCCCTCTTTTCTATCCCTTCCTTTGTTTCTGATTTGTTCTTTTTCTCCCTGTCACCACTTCCTTCTCGTGTATTTTCTGCATAATTTCTTGGTTCCTGCTTCTGCCCGTTTCTTAGCCAGAAAGGCTCAAAAGATAACAATTCTCTCCCTTGCCAAAGTCGGAAAGACGAGGAGACAAAGACATACAGACAGAGATATGCAGACAGACAGAGACAAAAACTGAAAAAGAAAACCTCGATCTTTGCAGCCATTAAAAAAACTCAAAACTAAACATTACAAAGACTTTTTCATATCTTCCATCAATTTTCGTTTCTTTTCTTCTTCTCGTCCTCCTCCTTCTTCTCCTCTCTCAGGTGGAACCATCTGGACATCGTGGAAGAGCTGCTGTCCCGCACTGCCGACGCCAACATCGCCAACGACAAAGGCTCCACAGCGCTGCACTGGGCAGTGCGCTACGGCCACACCGACACCGTGCGCCTCCTCATTTCCCAGGGAAAGGCTGACGTCACCAAGACCCGCAAGCTGGGCCTGGTCTCCCCTATCGTCCTGGGCTGTGCCTTGGGTTATCTGCCCATTGTCAAGCTTCTTGTGGCGGGAGGTAGGTTTAGAGTTGTAAGTGTGCTTAGGAGTTGATCAGCCTGAGAGAGCGCCGTGAACATTTCATGTAGTGGTGGTAATGGTGGAAGTAGTAATTTATTTATTTATTTATTTATACCACTTTATGTCACAGCTCTATCCGGACGGCAATCCCCTTGGTGCCGTGGGTTCCTTTTCGTGCACTAATTAAAGGTGTGCGCCCAGACCATCACTCATGGTAGTGTGGTAAAAATAGTGTGATGATACTGAAAGGTAAGGCATAAGAAGATAGCTTATTCCTCAGCATGGCAAGGATAGTATGATTATTGTTATTTAATAAAGGTGATCTAAGAAAAGTTGGAGCCCTAAGCTCTGATTTAGCTATAACTATCAAAAATACAGAGTGCCTCACAATTGACAGGTGTGTCCCAAAATAGTAACACTACGCAGAGACAGGTTGCATGGGAGATAATCTAACTCCTCTGTCATGCTTACTCTCGCACACTAGATCTACGCACCCGGCTACAGTAGTAATAGTAGTACCGTAAAATCCCTAGCATACCCCCCCCCCCCTTTGTGCATTGATTTAAGGCAAAATTGGGGGATGGGCGTTTGCTAGGGATAGACCCCTTTGCACAAAGTAATTTTTGTGCTCAACCCGTGTAATTGAGTGAATACACACCCCGAAAGCATGTAAGTTAGGTCGTGTGAGTAGAAGTGAAGGAAAACAGAAAAAAGGGACTTTGAGGCAAAGAAGGCCAACGAGGACATTCATGAGAGAGAGACGCAAACGCAAACGCAATTTTATTTTACGAGGGTTATAAAGTAACAAGACTTTTTTTCATCCAGCCCTCAAAAGAAAAAGAAAAAGAAAGGAAAAAAGTAAAAAGAAACTATTAAAAAAAAATCCAAAGCAATTGATACAAGTGAACACACACAATCATGGATACGAATAGATGCAAAAAGAAAGAGAGAGGTTGAGTGAGTGAGTGAGTGAGTGAGTAGGAGAGAGAGAGAGAGAGAGAGAGAGAGAGAGAGAGAGAGAGAGAGAGAGAGAGAGAGAGAGAGAGAGAGAGAGAGAGAGGAGAGAGAGAGAGGAAGAAGAAGAAGCAAGGGAACAGGATTTTATATGTTGTGACTAATACATCTTGGGAATGAGATATGTTATATCACATTGTTTCATCAAAAGATTATGATACATTGTTTTAAATTTTTTTAGATTAGTTTCATTTTTTCATTGAGATGGAAGCCTATTCCACAGCCATCCCCCAGAATATGCCAGGCTTGATTTAAATAGGATAATCCTAGGTAGTGGTAGATTGATCAAATGAGAGTGTCTGAAATTATTTACTGTAAAAATGCTTTGTAATAAGGATGGGGCGTTTCCATGCAAGATCTTATGCATCAAAACTCCTTTGTTGAAAAGAAGCTTGGATTTAAGGGGAAGAATATTATTCTCTGAATGGTCAGCTACTGTTAAAGAAGATGATTTGTTTAAGATAAGCTTTATGGCGCGTTTATGCACTCTCGCTATTAATCTAAGCAGATTGTTGCTGGCCATATCCCACAATGTAGATGCATAATCAATAGAGGTTTGAATGTAAGAATAAAAGAATATTTTTCTGGCATGCAGAGATAGGAAATTTTTTATCTTACCGAGTTGGTATACCTTTGAGGCAATGGTTTTTGACAGTTTTTGGATGTGGGCAGACCATAGTAGGTTGTTATCAATGGTTATCCCTAAAATTTTGTGATTTGAGACTTCTTCAATTTTTTCATTGCCAATATAGAGGGATGGTAGATCAACATTAAGGTTCTGTCGTTTCTGTCTTGTAGAAATAAGCATAAATTTGGTTTTCTTTGGATGTAGGGCCATGGGTTTATGTGAGTCCAATCCAGAAGCACATTAATATCTTCTTGCAAATTGCGAAAGAGAGAGAGAGAGAGAGAGAGAGAGAGGAGAGAGAGAGGAGAGAGAGAGAGAGAGAGGAGAGAGAGAGAGAGAGAGAGAGAGAGAGAGAGAGAGAGAGAGAAGGCAAAGCAAGGCAAGGCAAAGGCAATGCAAGGCAAGGCAAGGCAAGGCAAGGCAAAGTATTTTATTCGAGGATAATAGATAAGCACTCGTGTGCTTTTTTACATCCAGTCCCCGCCCTTTTCAGGGATACATCAAGTTGAAAAGATACTAAACAATAAAACTTTACGCAGTACCAAACAACACACAAGAATAAGGACACTATATATGATAAGGTAATAAAAATGCACTCGTTCAGAAGACAAAATCAGAAGTCACAATAAAAAAAAATTTTGATTATGGAAAAAAAGAAAAGTGTTAATAGGTAAGGAGCAAACAAGAGAACAAGATGAAATAAACAACTGAAAACATCAATCCACCACCATCTGTCAAAAGTTATACATGTGATATAAATCATACATTGGATAAAAAGGGGGGGGGGGGGGGAGAATTTAACTAATATCCTTGTTGGAGGAGGTAGAGATACTAACAATAAAAAATATAAATTAAATAAAATCAAATCAGATATACAGAAAAAAAAGTTACATAAAACATCCTAGATGTTTCAAAAGAATAGGCAGAGAGAGAGAGAGAGAGAGAGAGAGAGGAGAGAGAGAGAGAGAGAGAGAGAGAGAGAGAGAGAGAGAGAGAGAGAGAGAGAGAGAGAGAGAGAGCACTAGCTAGTATAACACAATTCTCTAATTCTTATATAGTCATAAAAATAAACATCTACTACATTCTAAGTAGGATTTTAAGAGAGAGAGAGAGAGAGAGAGAGAGAGAGAGAGAGAGAGAGAGAGAGAGAGAGAGAGAGAGAGAGAGAGAGAGAGAGAGAGAGAGAGAGAAGATTGGATTTGATTTGATTTGATTTGATTTGATTTAATTTGATTTCTTCTTTTATATCGAGGATAATGGAGTAAGCACTCTTGTGCTTTTTTACATCCAGTCCCGTGTGTATGCAGTTTTGTAAATGTCATATGTTCCCACCGGCACATGATAGCCTACTCTTACGAATAGCGGAACAGGATTAAAATGTGCGCAAGATGTTCTGCGTGCGTTCGCACACGGGGCCTCGGTTTAAAGTCTCATCCGAAGGACTTTTGGGGAGAGTGGAGTCAGCACTGATGTTAACTCCAGGAGAAAAATCTCCTCGACCGGACTCGAACCCGGGTCGTCAAATTGCCAGCACAATGTTCTGACCACTAGGCGAGAGAGAGAGAGAGAGAGAGAGAGAGAGAGAGAGAGAGAGAGAGAGAGAGGAGAGAGAGAGAGAGAGAGAGAGAGAGAGAGAGAGAGAGAGAGAGAGAGAAAGAGAGAGAGAGAGAGGAGTGGCTCTTGTGAAAACAACACGAGCATGATTTCTGTCATTCATTTATAAAATCCCCAAAACTCGCCTCACCTTTGCAAGGACAAACAATAAGAACACAATTCCGGGAAAAAGAAACTTGATGAAATGTCCAAATGTCAACACCAATGAAGTCCTCTCTTTCTGTACAGGGGAAAATATTACACATCGTCTTTGGAAATGAAACGTCAACTGAACTTGGATAGTGTCTTCAAAAGGCCCAATCTTTCGGAGAAAGAAAAACCCACCAAGTTAGAAAAAAAGAAACAGAAACTTGAAAAAAACATGAGCAGCACTCATGAACACGTGAACTCATCTTGCTAGCTGCCTGGCTGGGGGAACAGGTTCAGTCTAGCACCGGTACCGTACTTATTCCAGTCCCTCAAAGTCTGCATCGGCGTCGCTCTCATCCAGACTGTCGTCCTGGGCCCCGTCGTCCCCACTCTCGGGCTCTTCTGGACCAGGTGCATTGCCATCAACACAGGGCAGGACAGCGCCCATCTCATCCGGAAACCATTCCAGCACTTCGTCGTCCTGAGATCCATCCATGGCATTGGATATGGCGCACCTCAGGAACGACTTCACGATCGCTTCAGGTCGAATGTTGTCCCACGCCCTGCTGACCCAGTTGATGACGTCTTGTCTGGTGGCCTGCCTGAGGTTGCCAGCAGCAGTCGGTGGCCTGGGTTCCCTCATCCACTCCACCCAGCAATCTCTGATGGAGCCTTAAAAGGCTTGGCAAGAGCCACATCCACTGGCTGTGCCAAAGGGGTGCAGCCTGCAGGAATGAACACGGTGTCCACTTGCTGCGCTTGGAGTGCGTCCCTGACTTCCTGAGTCCTATGGGCACTGTAACAGTCCAGAAGCAGGAGGCGGCGTTCGTCGGATGGCCCAAGCAATGATGGTGTCTCCGGTCATCCAGCCATTGGCTGCCACACATACACGAACATTGTCTGGCACCCTCAGCTGCAAAAAAACCCGGGGTGGAATGTTCCCGTTTCTCTCTCGCAAGATCACAAAAGCTGGCAATTTGGTTCCATCCGCTGCCGCCGTAAGTGCCACCGTGAAGCCTCGTTTTTCAGCCTTTGTGCTCTTGTTTCTAACTTGTTTTGCACCTTTCTTGTTGTTGGTAGGGCTGGCATCATGTCAAACCGGACCATCTCTGATCCATGTTCATGATGTTGGACAGAGGATAACCATGCCGACTACGTAGTCGCAGAATGTTCCGTCGGAACTGAAGAAGTTGATCCTCAAAGTCTGCAGGGACCTTTTGGCTTGAGCTGGTTCCCTGTCGACAAGACACCAAGTGGCGCTGTTTCCAGTGACTTAACCACATGTCAGATGCCGAGAAGCCCACCACATTGAAAGCACCTGCCAGTTCCATCGCTTTCCGTTGTGGGCCCTTGTTTCGCAATACCCTGCCTTCAGATCTTGCATCTTCCAGATAATGCAGCACACCTTGGTCGACATGTTCAGATCTAACTGCTGGTCCTTTTGACAGTTTCCGTTTTTGTTTGTCTTTTCCGTACTGCTGTTCAAGTCTCTGTTTTCACTCCATTCCCTGATCCTCTTCCTATCCACAGAAAATTCACGGGCACACTCCGAAACATTCCCACCTGCTTCGTTACCCAGATACTGGAGGGCTTCCAATTTAAAAGATACAGTGTAAGACTGTCGCTTCGGCATTTTGCAAATGTGGCACAGAGAGATTCAAGAACCAACTTCCGGCCATCAGAAAGCGTCGACAAAGTACTAGTACGTCATTGACTGACAAAAGACGTCAGTGAAAAAAGCATGACGTAATTTTAATTCACTTTGTTGGGGGATGGGTGTGAGTGAGGAGAGGAGACAAAGAATAAGACAAAAGGAAAGAAACACGAAAAGGTAAAAAAGGGGGAAAAGATGACTTTAAGAACAGTCTGCACAAATCCTGGTGAAAGTGAGCATAGTCTCTTTGAAAAAAGCAGGGTGGGCATTTGCTAGGTAGTTACCCCTGTGCAGCAGCAGCAGCAGCAGCAGCAGCAGCAGCAGCAGTATAGTAGTAGTAGTAGTAGTAGTAGTAGTAGTAGTAGTAGTAGTAGTAGTAGTATGTGTAGTGGTAGTAGTAGTAGGTAGAGAGAGTAGAGTGAGTGAGGAGGAGGAGGAGGAGGAGGAGGAGGAGGAGGAGGATGGAGTATAGAAGTAGTAAACCTCCAGGGAGGGGGAGTTTGAGGTTGTGAAATGGTGAGGATGGAGTTTAAGTGTTCTTTTTATATGCTGTGTTCTTTACAGCCTTGCCGACCACGAGGGCCATACAGGGCTGTCACCTTCACCTCGACTTCAGCAACTCCAGTCACTTTCCCTTTAAGATCAGCATCACCAGCACTTCTTCTTCCTTCTGACCGCTCACACAGCAACTAGTCTAGTGCTGTCTGTCATAGGAGCAAAAATTAATGCGTTGCGCTGCCGTTAAGCGCCTGACAAGTCAGGCCCAGCACATCCGACTTCGGCGTGGGAGAAAATGGTTGTCTTTGAAATCTTTCTGGACAAAAAGGGCAGAAGAATGGAGCAAGAAGGCAGAAAAAAGACAAGAAGAAGATGACAGGAAGAAGAGGAACAAGGCAGAAACAAACGATCTGGATAGAAAAGAGGGAAGAATGCCAGCACGGAATTTCCAGACGGTGGGGATGCTATTCATACTGACAGGCCCCCGGCATCGCCATGAGGGAAACACTAGTCGATCCTTTCAAATATCAAACACCGTGAATCTGATCATCAAATGACAAAATGACAAAGATGTCTTTCAGATTAATCCTATTTCTGTACGTTGACCTCCCAGAGTACTTTTCATAACTATATTTTGTTGTGCTTGTACGTCATGTGTTGTGGTTTTGTTGCTTTGGTCCAACAACATTCTGTGTAAAAATCGTCATTAATTGTTTCATTCCTCAGCCTTTGACCAGGCTGTGCTAAGGATGTCAGCCATTCCCGCTGAATTTATCATCCCTAGGTTACAAAAAGTGTGAAAAAAATAAAAAAGTGTTACAAAAATAATGATTAACACTTACCTAATTGGCACTTCAAAGTACAAGAAGAGATAAGGAACATTCCCTATAGGCAAATAAGATTGCAGAATGGACATCCTGTGCTCCTCCGCATGTTTACAATATTACTACATCTATTTATCCTGTGCTCCTCCGCATGTTTACAATATTACTACATCTATTTATCCTGTGCTCCTCCGCATGTTTACAATATTACTACATCTATTTATCCTGTGCTCCTCCGCATGTTTACAATATTACTACATCTATTTATCTGTGCTCCTCCGCATGTTTACAATATTACTACATCTATTTATCCTGTGCTCCTCCGCATGTTTACAATATTACTACATCTATTTATCCTGTGCTCCTCCGCATGTTTACAATATTACTACATCTATTTATCCTGTGCTCCTCCGCATGTTTACAATATTACTACATCTATTTGGTCACCAGAGCAAAACACACTGGAAAAAACGTCTTGGTAATGTAAGACAGAAATCAGATTTTCTTGAAAGAAGCAAAGATATTGAGTGCAGAAAATAGGCAATAAAGGTTATAGAAAGGTCAGAAAAAGACAGCAATAAAGAGAATGATAGAATGATAATGATAATAATAATAATAATAATAATAAAATAATAATAATAATAATAATAATAATATATAATAATAATAATAATATAATAATAATAATATAATGGAATTTATATAGCGCTATATCTTGCAAAAACAAATCAAAGCGCTTGCATTCAACCAATTCTTGCGCATGCAGCCAACAACAATTAAAATTTTTAACGAAGTCAATGCACACACACACACACACACACACACACACACACACACACACACACACACACACACACACACACACACACACACACACACACACACACACACACACACAGAGTATAAACACACATAGAGTATAAACACTTTGGCAGGGCGGTGGATATTTCGGCTGTTGAGAGCAGGAGCAGAAGATGAAACAGGATAGGAAAGTCTTAGCTTTGAAACAAGTGTGTCTTGAGGCTGGATTTAAATGTGTCATAGGTAGGCTTTTTACGAAGGGAGAGAGGGAGGTTGTTCCAGATCACTGGACCAGAAAACAGAGAAAGAGCGACGGCCAACGGTGGATTGATTGAATCTAGGTATTTGTAAGCGCAGGGTATCGGCAGCAGAGCGGAGGGAACGAGGAGTGTACGGGAAAAGACATTCACAGAGGTAGGAGGGTGCTGTTTTGTAAAGACATTTATAACAGAGAGAAAGCTGAGACTGTCCATAACTTCAGATAGCTTCGAGCTGTAGAATCGGGTGAAGGATAAAGACCTGATCTATCTCCAGGATGGCCCAGACCACAGCTGCAATGACCACACTGAAAATCCTCTGGATGGACAAGAACATTGCCATCACCTTCAAGATGAAACTGATGCGTTCCCTGATCATGTCCTTTTTTTTTTAGGGGGGGGGGGGTTACCTATCATGGAACCTCACTCCAAAACACAAATGAAGTCACGTGTTTTCCTGTGTCTTTTAGGCGCGAATCCAAACGAATGCATCCGAGGCAAGGAGCGTCCAATTCACCACGCCGCCCGCGAAGGTAACGGGGACATCATCGAGTATTTACTGAAGAAAGGAGCCCAGATCGACCACAAGGACGAAGCGGGCGACACTGCCCTTCTGCACGCGGCCCGTTACGGGCACGCGCGGTGTGTGCGGCAGCTGCTGGCGGGAGGGGCTGACCACACGGTGAAGAACCACAAGGGCGAGGACCTCGTCAGTCTGGCCGTGGACAGCGATGACCCACACATCCTCAAGGTCAGTGCCACAGGCTGGACTGGGGGGGGGGGGGGGTTCTTGGGTTGGTCTTGTTGGTGGTGTTGGTTGTGGTAGTGGTGGTGGTGGTGTTGTTTTTGTTGTCGTTGCTGTTGTTGTTCATGTTGTTGTTGTTGCTGTTGTTGTTGTTGTTGTTATTGTTGTTTCTCTTATTGCTGTTGTCATCATCATCATCATCATCATCATCATCATCATCATCATCATCATCATCATCATATCATCATCATCATCATCATCATCATTATCATCATCATCATCAGTAGTAGTAGTAGTAGTAGTATGTAGTAGTAGTAGTAGTAGTAGTAGTAGTAGTAGTAGTAGTAGTATCATCATCATCAGGAAGGAAGGTGGCAGGATGGTTAAGACGTTCGTCTGCCAACAAGTAAACTGTGAGGTTCTGGGTTCGATTCCCAGCCTCGCCCTTTCTTCCCAGTTTGACGAAAAAAATCGAACTGAATGTCAAAGTCCTTCGGATGAGACTATAAACCGAGGCCCCGTGTGTGTGAACGAACGCAGAACACCTTGCGCACACGTCAAAACCCCGTTCCACCGTTCAGAAGAGCAGGCCATTGTGTGCCGGTAAGAGCATATGACAAAACCATTTTTTAAAAACCAGCATGCACACAGGTGTCGTGTTTAGACACCATCGCTGAGTGTTTATCACATTATCAGCTAATTAAAATAAATGGATGATAAAACATATAAGTATTATATATATGTCTATAAATATATAAACACAGTGTGCCAACAGGCGGTACCCATCTTCTCTCCAAAGTCTTCTGTCAAACATTTTTTCAGACACTGGCTTCAGTTTACACAAAAACAAGATATATTTGCAACATCCTCCAAGTAAGTATAAGCTAAACAATATTAAAAAAAAACAGACACACGTGCAAACAGACAACATAAAGCAAGCTCACAGACTGTTGTCTGTACCGCACTTACCCATGCAGGCAACATTGTGTCTCTACCTTTTGGCAAATGTATTGTCCCCAAATCATCAGTAAAAGGTAAAGCTAAAGGTGTCCCATAGCCTTTGTGGTAGTAGGGGAGCGAGGCATCAGAGACCTCAACTTCTCTAGGGGCCAGCATGTTGTGGGCGGCGCCCATCTCCTCTCCCTCGCTTCTTTACCTTCTCTGACCCTAAAGAGGACAGGTACCCAATGACAGCTGGGTGAACTGGGGTACTGTACTGAAGCCAGGCCGCGCAAATCAGTCCCCCATCCTCTTGGTAACCACGCTCAGTGCTGCTTAACCTTAGCTTGGGGGGGAGGGGGGAGGCGTGTGCTCTGACCACTGAGCTATCCCATCCCCACAGACCTTTTGGTAAATACATTACCTGTGTTCAAATCCTCCGCACAATCCTCTGTTCAATTGCAATCCTCTGTTCAATCCTCTGCACAAAACCTCTGTTCAATCCTCTGCACAATCCTCTGTTCAATCCTCTGCACAATCCTCTGTTCAATCCTCTGCACAATCCTCTGCACAATCCTCTGTTCAATCCTCTGCACAAATCCTCTGCACAATCCTCTGCTCAATCCTCTGCACAAATCTCTGCACAATCCTGTGTTCAATCCTTGCACAAATCCTCTGCTCAATCCTCTGTCAATCCTCTGCTCAATCCTCTGCACAATCCTTGCAATTCTTGCACAATCCCTCTGCTCAATCCTCTGTCAATCCTCTGCTCAATCCTCGCTCAATCCTCTGCACAATCCTCTGCTCAATCCTCTGCACAATCCTGTTCAATCCTCTGCACAATCCTCTGCTCAATCCTCTGCACAATCCTGTGCTCAATCCTCTGCACAATCCTCTGCTCAATCCTCCGCACAATCCTCTGCTCAATCCTCCGCACAATCCTCTGCACAATCCTCTGCACAATCCTCCGCTCAATCCTCTGCACAATCCTCTGCTCAATCCTCTGCACAATCCTCTGCTCAATCCTCCGCACAATCCTCTGCTCAATCCTCTGCACAATCCTTGTCAATCCTCCTCCTGCACAATGGTCATCTGCACAATCCTCTGCTCAATCCTCTGCACAATCCTTGTTCAATCCTCGCACAATCCTTGTCAATCTCTGCACAATCCTTCCTGCACAATCCTCTGTCAATCCTCCGCACAATCCTCTGCTCAATCCTCCTGCACAATCCTCTGCTCAATCCTCTGCACAATCCTGTGTTCAATCCTCACCAGATGGTGCTGCAGTTCGTCAAGACGCACGGGGAGGTGAAGGGATCGCGGTCGCCCTTGTGTTAGCGGCAGGAGCGGGCCACATGGACAAAGTGCGCACCCTGCTGTCCATGGGTTTGAACCCCGCCACCACGGACGACGAGGGGAACGGAATGATGCACTGCGCCGCCATTGAGAACCAGGCCGGCATCATTGAGGCTTTCCACAAACAGGTCAGTGGTTTCTTGTGTTTATTACAGATCATTGAGGCTTTCCACAAACAGGTCAGTGGTTTATTGTGTTTATTACAGATCATTGAGGCTTTCCATAAACAGGTCAGTGGTTTATTGTGTTTATTACAGATCTTTCCACAAACAGGTCAGTGGTTTATTGTGTTTATTACAGATCATTGAGGCTTTCCATAAACAGGTCAGTGGTTTATTGTGTTTATTACAGATCTTTCCACAAACAGGTCAGTGGTTTATTGTGTTTATTACAGATCATTGAGGCTTTCCATAACCAGGTCAGTGGTGTTATTGTGTTTATTACAGATCTTTCCACAAACAGGTCAGTGGTTTGTTGTGTTTATTGCAGATCATTGAGGCTTTCCATAAATAGGTCAGTGGTTTATTGTGTTTATTACAGATCTTTCCACAAACAGGTCAGTGGTTTGTTGTGTTTATTACAGATCATTGAGGCTTTCTACAAACAGGTCAGTGGTTTATTGTGTTTATTACAGATCATTGAGGCTTTCCATAAACAGGTCAGTGGTTTATTGTGTTTATTACAGATCATTGAGGCTTTCCATAACCAGGTCAGTGGTTTATTGTGTTTAACAGATCATTGAGGCTTTCCATAAACAGGTCAGTGGTTTATTGTGTTTATTACAGATCTTTCCATAACCAGGTCAGTGTGGTTGTTGTCTGTTTATTACAGATCTTTCCACAAACAGGTCAGTGGTTTATTGTGTTTATTACAGATCTTTCCACAAACAGGTCAGTGGTTTATTGTGTTTATTACAGATCTTTCCATAAACAGGTCAGTGGTTTATTGTGTTTATTACAGATCCTCTATAAACAGGTCAGTGGTTTATTGTGTTTATTACAGATCTTTCCATAAACAGGTCAGTGGTTTATTGTGTTTATTACAGATCTTTCCATAAGCAGGTCAGTGGTTTATTGTGTTTATTACAGATCTTTCCATAAGCAGGTCAGTGGTTTATTGTGTTTATTACAGATCTTTCCATAAGCAGGTCAGTGGTTTATTGTGTTTATTACAGATCTTTCCATAAGCAGGTCAGTGGTTTATTGTGTTTATTACAGATCTTTCCATAAGCAGGTCAGTGGTTTATTGTGTTTATTACAGATCTTTCCATAAGCAGGTCAGTGGTTTATTGTGTTTATTACAGATCTTTCCATAAGCAGGTCAGTGGTTTATTGTGTTTATTACAGATCTTTCCATAAGCAGGTCAGTGGTTTATTGTGTTTATTACAGATCTTTCCATAAGCAGGTCAGTGGTTTATTGTGTTTATTACAGATCTTTCCATAAGCAGGTCAGTGGTTTATTGTGTTTATTACAGATCTTTCCATAAGCAGGTCAGTCTCGGAAGACTATGGAGTTGTGCTCTAGGCTGTAGAGCGCAAAGCCTGGGTAAGTAAGTATGGAGGGCAAGCTGTTACCCATGCAGCAGATCTCCCCTTTCTTTATTCCTGGCATGGTCCATTGGACATCCAGACAATCACCGATATGACGAAATAAACAGCTATTTTTACACAACTTTAAGTCACGGCAGATTTCTCTGCGTCAAATTCGGGATGCTCTCCCCGGGGAGAGCGTGTCGACACAAGAGCAGCGCCACCCATTATTTTTTTCTTGCAGCTGTATTAGTTTCCCTATCAGAGTGGCACTGTATTGGTTTCCCTATCAGAGTGGTGGCTTTTTCTACAGAATTATACCAGGGACCACTCTCTTATTGCCGTAGGTTCTTTTACGCGCACTAAATAATTATGTGTAACACACGGGACCTCGGTTTATCGCCACATCCGAAAGACTTAACACCCAGACCACCACTCATGGTTTAATGGAATGGGGGGGGGGGGGGGGGGGGGGTCCAACCTCTGACAAAGCCTATCCCTTTTCCAGGCCAAAGTGGACACGAAGAACTGTGCGGGCAACACAGCCCTGCACGAGGCGTGTGCGCGAGGCCACAGCGAGAGCATCGAGGCCCTGATCAGCTGCAAGGCCACAGCCAGCATCCAGAACGACAAGGGCGAGACAGCTCTGCACGTGGCCGCCTACTGCAGGTACCCCCCCCCCCCCTGCCGTCCCTTGTTTGTTTGTTTGTCTGTGGGTTTTTTGTTGGTTTGGTTTGGTTAGGCTGGTGGATTATTTATTTATCATTTTATATTTGTTTGTTTATGTGTTTATTTATGACTTTATTTATTTAGCTAATTATTTCTTTATTGTTTATTGAATTATTTTCATTTATTTATCTATTTATTTCTTCATTTATTCATGTATCTGTTTGTTTATACTTATTTATTTATTCTTTTTTTCATTTCATTTTATTTGTTCTTTTATTCCGAGGATAATGGAATAAACATTCGTGTGTTGGTTGTTTTTTTTGCATCTAGTCTGTGTGTACGCCAGTTTTGTAAATCATGTAATATGTTCCACTGCTTATTAGTACTGCAGGTACCCATGCCATCTCTAGTTTGTTGTGTATGTTTTATTTTGGTTTGTTGATTATTTATTCATCTATTTATCTATTTGTTTATTCATTTATTTCATTTTATTTGATTTGTTCTTTTATTTCGAGGATAATGGAATAAGCACTCGTGTAGTTTTTATTCTTTCTTTTTTTACATCTATTTCCTGTGTTTATGCGGTTTTATGAATTTTGTCATCCATTTCCACCGGCATACTCTTCCAAAAGGCATAACAGGTTTTGACGTGTGTGCAGGATGCGTTCGCACACAGGACCTCGGTTTATTGTCTCATTCGAAGACTTTTGTGTGTGTGTGTGTTGGGGGGAGGGGGGGGGGGGGTAGAAGGGAGTCACCACTGGTGTTTATAACTCCAGGGCAAAAATCCCCTTGAAAGAGATTCGAACCCATCTAGTTGGCTAATTGACTGGTTGGTTGGTTGGTTGGTTGGCTGTTGTTATCATCTGTGTACATCATCCTTATCGCTGATCCCCTCAGGTCCATTCAGCCGGAGACGGTGAAGACGCTGATGGATTACGTCATCAAGTCTCACGCCTGGGAATCGCTGAACATCAAGGACAACGAGGGCAACAACGCCCTGCACATCGCCGCCAAGTTCGCCAGGCCAGAGGTCATGTGGGAGTTCCGCCACGTGCCCTTCAAGGTCAGACACAGCACAGCACAGCACAGCATGACACAGCACAGCACAGCACAGCATGACACAGCACAGCACAGCATGACACAGCACAGCATGACACAGCACAGCGCAGCACAGCACATCATGACACAGCACAGCACAGCATGACACAGCACAGCACAGCATGACACAGCACAGCACAGCATGACACAGCACAGCACAGTCTTTCGGATGAGACTTTAAACCGAGGCCCCGTGTGCGAACGCACGCAGAACATCTTGCGCACACGTTAAATCCTGTTCCGCTTTTCGTAAGAGTAGGCCATCGTGTGCCGGTGGGAACAGATGACAATATTTACAAAACTGCATACACACGGGGACCGGATGAAAAAAAGCACATGATTGCTTATTCTGTTATCCTCGATATAAAAGAATAAAAAAAAAAAAAATGACACAGCACAGCGCAGCACAGCACAGCATGACACAGCACAGCACAGCATGACACAGCACAGCACAGCATGACACAGCACAGCACAGCACAGCATGACACAGCACAGCACAGCATAGCATGACACAGCACAGCACAGCACAGCATGACACAGCACAGCACAGCATGACACAGCACAGCACAGCATGACACAGCACAGCACAGCATGACACAGCACAGTACAGCATGACACAGCACAGCACAGCATGACACAGCACAGCACAGCATGACACAGCACAGCACAGCATGACACAGCACAGCCACACAGCATGACACCACAGCACACAGCACAGCACAGCATGACACAGCACAGCACAGCATGACACAGCACAGCATGACACAGCACAGCACAGCCATGACACAGCACAGCACAGCATGACACAGCACAGCACAGCACAGCATGACACAGCACAGCACAGCATGACACAGCACAGCACAGCATGACACAGCACAGCACAGCATGACACAGCACAGCACGCACAGCATGACACAGCACACGCACAGCATGACACAGCACAGCACAGCACAGCATGACACAGCACAGCACAGCATGAACACAGCACAGCACAGCATGACACAGCACAGCACAGCATGACACAGCACAGCATGACACACAGCACCCGCACAGCATGACACAGCACGCACAGCATGACAGCACAGCATGACACAGCACAGCACAGCACAGCACAGCACAGCAGGGCTAGGAGTGTGGCTGGATTGGGAGAGGGGGGGGGATGAATCAGACACAGATTCGTGCATTGTTAGCATACTCTCCAGTTGAACATTTGGGTTGAATAACTTTCTGACTGGTGGGTTAAAAGTCAGTAGGTTTGTTTTCCGTTCAAGGTCAGCTATGGGATAAGACATATTTTCTGATTGGTGACTAAAATAGTTCAGCACTGGTGTTCCCTGCAAGGTCAGCTATGGGACAGGCGTTCTGATTGGTTGGTTAAAATAATTATGTGCTGTTGTTCCCTTCAAAGTCAGCTAAGACACTAAGACAGGTATTCTGATTGGTGGTTAAAAATAATCAATTTTGTTCCCTGTAGGGTCATCTATGGCACAGGACAGGTTTTGTGATTGGTGGTTAAAATGATTAAGTACCGTTGTTCCCTCCAAGGTCAGACATGGGATAATACAGGCTTTCTCATTGGTGGCTAGGATAATCAAGAACTGTTAATCCCTTCTAGCTGAGCTATGAGATAGGCTTTCTGATTGGCGGTTAAAATAAGCACTGTTCTCTTCAAGGTCATCTATGGCACAGGTTTTTACCTACTCACACATACAGCATACAAACACGCATGCTCACATGCGCACACACACAGACAGCGCACTTGCGCGCTCCCGCGCACACACACACACACACACACCAATGCACAAATGATTGTAACATGTTATACACGTACACACTAACATGTTGTATGAATAGTTATCTAATTCGTTGTGGCACCACTGTAGATTTTGCAACCAGCATCCTCCACTCCTTGTGGATTGCATCTTGCGACTATCGTGGTAATCATATCTCATAAAGTGATTCAACAACGTTGTATACGCACCTGCTTAGAAAGCGGTAAGTCTGGGTTTGAAGTGTGTGGTGGTTTGATCCCCGTTTGTCCCTGAAAATTTTCCCCATCCATTAAATAGTGAGTGGTAGTCTGGGTGCTAGTCTTTCGGATGAGACAATAAACTGAAGTCGCATGTGCAACACACATTTACTGAACGTTAAAGAACCTACGGCAAACAGAGTTGTCCTTGACAAAATCCTGTGAAAAATGAACAGCCACTCTGATGGGGAGACAAATACACATGCAGGCAGAAAAAAAAACAAATAGTGAGTGGCGCTGCTCTTGTGGCGACGCAACGCGCTTTCCTTGAGCAGCCCATGTTGCACACAGGGTAGTGTGTTGTGACTGAGGCAGGTGTATAATGGCTACACACCACCTTCCATTTCTGCACCTTTTCCTTCTGTTTTCCTGTATCCCTCTTGCATGCATACCGCACGTAGCAAGACATCTACAGAAATAAAAACCTCTCTTTGTGAAAGACTAGCCTCTCGGTCAAAACGCAAGTGATTTTGCACAGATGTGGTAGATTTGACTTATGTTTTTCATTAATCTTTTGTCATCTGCTAGCCTCCTAACCGCAATATGCACGCGTGGGGTCAGCACTGTAGGAACACTAGCAATCCTCAACTGATGATCGTTCCAACTTTATCATCACTAACTCTATGTCCCCAATCACAAAAACAAGTACACGGTGCATTTTTTCATCTGTAAAAAGTCTGTGAAAGTCACCAGAATTCTGTTTTCCGACTAGCACTCTATAGAAAGATACTACATTACCCTCAAGCTAAAGCATGAGTGTGACCAGTACAGTAGTACACGTCTCATACTGCTACAAAAGGTAAAGGTGAGGGTGTCCATAACCTGTGTGGTCGTAGGGAAGCGAGGCATCAGATACCTCAGCCTCTCTAGGGGCCAGCATGTTGAGGGCGGCGCCCTTCTCCTCTCCCTCACTGCTATACCTTCCCTGAACCTAATGAAGGCAGGTACCTATTTACAGCTGGGTGACCGTTTGCATGCCTTGGCTTCAGCACAGTCCCCCAGACTGTGCTGAAGCCAAGGCATGCAAACGGTCACCCATCCTGTTGGTAACCATGCTCGATGCTGCTTAACCTCGACTTGGGGAAAGCGAGCGCTCTGACCACTGAGCTATCCCGCCCCCGTGACCCGCAAACTAAAGCAGGAGTATAACCATCACTCTGACACAGAGGCCTCTCACACTACAGTGTTATAACCAGCACACTGACACAGAGGCCTCTCACACTACAGTGTTATAACCAGCACACTGACACAGAGGCCTCTCACACTACAGTGTTATAACCAGCACACTGACACAGATTCCTCTCACACTACAGTGTTATAACCAGCACACTGACACAGAGGCCTCTCACACTACAGTGTTATAACCAGCACACTGACACAGAGCCTCTCCTTAAACAGCACACTGACACAGAGGCCTCTCACACTACAGTGTTATAACCAGCACACTGACACAGAGGCCTCTCACACTACAGTGTTATAACCAGCACACTGACACAGAGGCCTCTCACACTACAGTGTTATAACCAGCACACTGACACAGAGGCCTCTCCTTAAACAGCACACTGACACAGAGGCCTCTCACACTACAGGAGTGTAACCAGCACACTGACACAGAGGCCTCTCACACTACAGGAGTGTAAACCAGCACACTGACACACAGGCCTCTCACACTACAGGAGTGTAAACAGCACACTGACACACAGGCCTCTCACACTACAGGAGTGTAAACAGCACACTGACACACAGGCCTCTCACACTACAGGAGTGTAAACAGCACACTGACACACAGGCCTCTCACACTACAGGAGTGTAAACAGCACACTGACACACAGGCCTCTCACACTACAGGAGTGTAAACAGCACACTGACACACAGGCCTCTCACACTCACTCACTCACTCAGTCCCATGTCCCAAAGGACGTAGGGGGGACATGAGAGAAGACGCAACAGAGATCTTTTTCCATGC
>CM060343.1:10413503-10443503 GCA_030674155.1 Stramonita haemastoma
CCCCCCACCCCGCCCCCATCTCTGCTTTTCCCCCATCCCCCCCCTTGTCTGCATATGTATTTGTGCTCCTTCTATCAAAGGGGTTTATTCCATAATTTTTTTTCCAGGGATAAATCTCATGTCGCTGTGGGTTCTTTTACGTTTCCTAAATAGTAGTTGCACACGTTTTGTCATCTTATCAAACAATCTAGCACTGTGATCACCACTCCTAGTCTAGAGGATGGAGGGGGAGGGGGGAGTTTGGGGCATAAACGGGGATGGAACCCGGACTGGCATTAAACCTGGACTGTTCGCTTTCTGGGCATACGTGTTACCTACATAGACTCACGGAATGATGCTCTGGGACCCACGTACCTACTGATACTTAGGTAAGGTAAAGTAAAGGTGTCCCATAACCTATGTGGTCGCAGGTAGGTATATTATGTAGGTAGGTATGTATGCATGTATGTATGTATGTAGGTAGGTACATACATACATAATGCATACATACGTACTTACGTACCTACCTACCTACCTACCTACCTACCTACCTACCTACTACCTACCTACCTACCTACCTACTCCTACCTTCTACCTACCTACCTACCTACCTACCTACGTACTACTACCTACTACTACTACTACCTACCTACGCTACCTACTACTACTACCTACTACCTACCTACCTACCTACCTACCTACCTACCTACCTACCTCCATACCTACCTCTTACTTACCTTTCTACCTACTACCACCTACCTACAGTATACCTACCCACCCACCTAGCTACCTAGCTACCTACCTACCTTCTACCTACCTATCTATCTACCTACCTACCTACCTACCTTCCTACCTACCTTCCTACCTACCTACTTACCTACCTACGTACCGTACGTACGTACTACGTACGTACGTACGCTACCTACCTACCTACCTACCTACCTACCTACCTACCTACCTACCTACCTACCTACCTACCTCCATACCTCCCTACTTACCTTTCTACCTATACCTACCTACCTACAGTATACCTACCCACCCACCTAGCTACCTAGCTACCTACCTACCTTCCTACCTACCTATCTATCTACCTACCTACCTAACTACTTTCTTACCTTCCTACCGACCTACCTTCCTACCGTATACTTACCTACCTTCCTACCTACCTTTCTTCATACCTACTTACCTACCTACCTACTTACCTACCTATCTTCCTACCGTATGCATACCTACCTCCCTTTCTTCCTACCTACCTACCTACCTACCTACCTACCTACCTACCTACCTACCTACCTACCTACCTACCTACCTACCTACCTTCCTACCTACTACCTACCTACCTACCTACCTACCTACCTTCCTACCTACCTTCCTACCTACCTCACCTACCTACCTACCTACCTACCTACCTACCTACCTACCTACCTACCTACCACTACCTACCTACCTACCTTCCTACCTACCTTTCCTACCTACCTACTTACCTACCTACCTACCTACTTACCTACCTACCTACCTACCTTTCTTCATACCTACCTACCTACCTTTCTTCCTACCTTCCTACCTACCTACCTACCTACCTTCCTTCCTACCTACCTTCCTACCTACCTACCTACCTACCTACCTTCCTACCTACCTACCTACCTACTACCTACCTACCTACCTACCTACCTACCTACCTACCTACTACCTACCTACCTACCTACCTACCTTCCTACCTACCTTCCTACCTACCTACCTACCTACCTACCTACCTACCTACCTACCTACCTTCCTACCTACCTTCCTACCTACCTACTTACCTACCTACCTACCTACTTACCTACCTACCTACCTACCTTTCTTCATACCTACCTACCTACCTTTCTTCCTACCTTCCTACCTACCTACCTACCTACCTTCCTTCCTACCTACCTACCTACCTACCTACCTACCTACCTACCTACCTACCTACCTACCTACCTACCTACCTACCTACCTACCTACCTTCCTACCTACCTTCCTACCTACCTACCTACCTTTCTTCAGGGGACGGATAGCCTGGTGGTCAGAACATTGCGCTGGCAATTTGACGACCCGGGTTTGAGTCCGGTCGAGGAGATTTATCTCCTGGAGTTAACATCAGTGCTGACTCCACTCTCCCCAAAAGTCCTTGGGATGAGACTTTAAACCGAGGCCCCGTGTGCGAACGCACGCAGAACATCTTGCGCACACGTTAAATCCTGTTCCGCTTTTCGTCAGAGTAGGCCATCGTGTGCCAGTGGGAACAGATGACATTCAGAAAACTACATACACACGGGAACTGGATGTAAAAAAGCACAAGAGCGTTTATTCCATTATCCTCGATATAAAAGAATAAATCAAATAAAAGAATAAATCAAATGAAATCAAATCTTCATACCTACCTACCTACCTACCTACCTACCTACCTACCTACCTACCTACCTACCTACCTACCTACCTACCTACCTACCTACCTACCTACCTACCTACCTACCTACCTACCTACCTACTACCTACCTACCTTCCTTCCTTCCTTCCTTCCTTCGTTCCTTTGTACATACGTACTACCTACCTACCAACCTACCTTTCTACCTCCCTCTATACCTGCCTCCCTCCCTGCCTATACACCCCTGTACCCCCTATGTGTGCTGTGTACACGGACTAGTTGCTGTGACTGAGCAGGTGGCGGTGTGGTGGTGCATGAAGCGCCAGTTACGCTTCCCGCACGGGGAGGAGGCCGCGCTGATCAGCTACCGGCGTCAGGCCTCCCTCCTCCTCCTCACCCACACCTACAACAACAGGGACAGCAACGTTCTGGCGCTGGCCTGTCAGGTAGCGTCTGCTTTTCCTTCTTGTTGTTGTTGTTGTTGTTGTTGTTGGTGGTGGTGGTGGTGTGTGGTGGTGGTGGTGGTGGTCTTCTTCTTCTTCTTCTTTCTTCTTCTTCTTCTTCTTCTTCTTCTTCTTCTTCTTCTTCTTCTTCTTCTTCTTCTTCTTCTTCTTCTTCTTCTTTGCATTCATCTTTGCATTCTTCTTCTTCTTCAACGTCGACATTGTCAAACGCTAGTTGCCTGTCACAGGGTCAAAAATACGTTGGTGAGGTGTTTGGAAACAGCCGCACATACCAACTTGTCATTCAGTGTGTACTTTCCATTTTTAAAGGGATTCCCAGTTGGGGTGACTTAGTCTGACTGCATAGAAGGGGTGACCCCGGGATGTAAAGCTGAGGAACACCCAACAAGATTAACATTAACCATCAAAGAGTTGTCTGGTGGTTAAACCGTTGTGCTCGTGATCTTAGGGCCCGGGTTCGAAGCATCAGCCTCAGAGGTGCTCGTTCACTGACTATACCCCCCCCCCCCTCCCCGAAAGTCTTTGGATAAGACAATAAGCCGAGGCCCTGTGCGCGGAAAGTACGCATAACATCTTGCAACACGTTAAAAACCAGCTCCGCCTTTTGAAAGAGCAGGCCATTTTGTGCCGGTAAGGATAAATGACAACATTTAAAGAAAAAACCATTATACACACGTGTTGTGTTAAAACACCACCCTCAGAAGTCGGAATACCGCTACCTTCATGGTGGGCAATAACAAACACAACATCTCCCGCTGGATGAACCTCGGAGCTGTAGCCAAGGACCAACAACAACAACAATAAGAAAAGGTAAGGTAAAGGTGTCTCATAAACTATGTGGGTGGTCATAGATGAGCAAGTATCAGAGACCCCAGCTTCTCCAGGGGCCAGCATATTGAGGGCGGCGCCCATCTCCTCTCCCTTGCTGCTTCATCTCCACTGACCCTAAAGAGGGCAGGTACCCATTTACAGCTGAGTGAACTGGGGGAATATACTGAAGCCAAGGCGCGGAAATGGTCACCCTTCCACTTGGTAACCGTGTTCGATTCTGCTTAACCTTAGCTTGGGGAAAGTGAGTGCTCTGACCACTGAGCTATCCCGTCCCCAACAACGACAATATCAACAACAACAATGACAACAGCAACAACAGCAACAGCAACGACAACAGCAACAACAGTGACAACACCCACAACAAGACATTATCCCATTGTTGTAATTATGTCTGACAGGTGGGTGCGTCAGACATTCTCCGCCTGGTCCTGTCCAAGAGGAACGTGATGTGTTACCCGCACAAGGACAACCAGGTCCTGTACAACGTCAGCAACATGACGCCGCTGACGAACAACTCGCTGACGGGGTGCTGTGCCCGCAGCGCGGTGGTGCCCCGCCCCTCCTACATCGAGTTCCTCATCTCCCTGGACAACCCTGAGGCAGCCTGCAGGGTGCTGGACGTGCAGGTCAGGGGGGGGGGGGACAAGGATTGGGGGGACAAGGATTGGGGGGACAAGGACTGGGGGGGCTTTAGGGGAACAAGGATTGGGGGGCTTTAGGGGAACAAGGATTGGGGACAAGATTGGGGGTGTAGGGGAACAAGGATTGGGGGGGGGTGTAGGGGAACAAGGATTGGGGGGCTGTAGGGGAACAAGGATTGGGGGGTGTAGGGGAACAAGGATTGGGGGGGCTGTAGGGGAACAAGGATTGGGGGGTGTAGGGGAACAAGGATTGGGGGGTGTAGGGGAACAAGGATTGGGGGGGTGTAGGGGAACAAGGATTGGGGGGTGTAGGGGAACAAGGATTGGGGGGTGTAGGGGAACAAGAATTGGGGGGCTGTAGGGGAACAAGGATTGGGGGGCTGTAGGGGAACAAGGATTGGGGGCTGTAGGGAACAAGGATTGGGGGGACAAGGATGGGGGGACAAGGATTGGGGGAGAGGGCTTTAGGGGAACAAGGATTGGGGGAGAGGGCTTTAGGGGAACAAGGATTGGGGGGGCTGTAGGGGAACAAGGATTGGGGGGCTGTAGGGGAACAAGGATTGGGGGGGGTTAGGGGAACAAGAATTGGGGGGGCTGTAGGGGAACAAGGATTGGGGGGGCTGTAGGGGAACAAGGATTGGGGGAGGGGCTTTAGGGGAACAAGGATGGGGGGGAGGGCTTAGGGGAACAAGGATTGGGGGGGGGGGGGCAGGGGAACAAGGATTGGGGGGGTAGGGGAACAAGGATTGGGGGGATGTAGGGGAACAAGGATTGGGGGGATGTAGGGGAACAAGGATTGGGGGGGGGCTTAGGGGAACAAGGATTGGGGGGCTTTAGGGGAAAAAGGATTGGGGGTAGGGTTAGGGGAACAAGGATTGGGGGGTGTAGGGGAACAAGGATTGGGGGGTAGGGGAACAAGGATTGGGGGGTAGGGGAACAAGGATTGGGGGGGTGTAGGGGAACAAGGATTGGGGGGGTGGGTAGGGGAACAAGGATTGGGTGGGTGTAGGGGAACAAGGATTGGGGGGTGGGTAGGGGAACAAGGATTGGGGGGTGGGTGTAGGGGAACAAGGATTGGGGGGTGGGGTAGGGGAACAAGGATTGGGGGTGTGGGTAGGGGAACAAGGATTGGGGGTGGGGTAGGGGAACAAGGATTGGGGGGGGTGGGTAGGGGAACAAGGATTGGGGGTGGGGTAGGGGAACAAGGATTGGGGGTGGGGTAGGGGAACAAGGATTGGGGGTGGGGTGTAGGGGAACAAGGATTGGGGGTGGGGTAGGGGAACAAGGATTGGGGGGGGGTAGGGGAACAAGGATTGGGGGTGGGGGAACAAGGATTGGGGTTAGGGAACCAGGATTGGTGGGTAGGGGAACAAGGATTGGGGGGCGGGGTGTAGGGGAACAAGGATTGGGGGTAGGGGAACAAGGATGGGGGTGGGGTGTAGGGGAACAAGGATTGGGGGTAGGGGAACAAGGATTGGGGGCGGTTAGGGGAACAAGGATTGGGGGTAGGGGAACAAGGATGGCGGTGGGGTTAGGGGAACAAGGATTGGGGTAGGGAACAAGGATTGGGGGTAGGGGAACAAGGATTGGGGGCGGGTTAGGGAACAAGGATTGGGGGTAGGGTGTAGACAAGGATGGCGGGTGGGTGGTGGGGAACAAGGATTGGGGTAGGGTGAACAAGGATTGGGGTAGGGAAAAGGATTGGTGGTGGTGTGGGGTTGTAGGGGAACGAAGGATTGTGGTGGGTAAGGGGAACAAGGATTGGGGTAGGGGAACAAGGATTAAGGGGAGAGGGCTTTAGGGGAACAAGGATTGGGGGGCGGGGCTGTAGGGGAACAAGGATTGGGAGGGGGGTGGGGGTGGGGAGGGGGTTTGGTTTTGATGGGGTGAGGGTTGTGTAGTATGTGTGTAGTGTGTGTGTGTGTGTGTGTGTGTGTGTGTGTGTGTGTGTGTGTGTGTGTGTGTGTGTGTGTGTGTAGAGTATGTTGTGTGTGTAGTGTGTGTGTATAGTGTGTGTAGTGTGTGTAGTGTGTGTGTAGTGTGTGTTTGTGTGTGTGTGTGTGCGTGTGTGGTGTGTAGTGTGTGTAGTGTATGTGTGTGTGTATGCGCGCGTGCGTGTGTGCGTGTGTGTTGTTTTGCTTGTGTTTTTTGTTTGTTTTTGTGTATGAGCGTGTTTTGGTTGTTTGGGGTTTGATTGGGGGGGGGGGGGGGGGGGGGGGGCGGGGGGTAGAAAGGGGTGTTCTTCGGTTAGAGCTCCAAGATTCAGCAATGGTGAGATTTTGCGTATGCGACCAGTGTTTTTTTGTATTCATCATTAGGGTAGCTGCATTTAGACTTCGGTAATACATGGTTTGTGTGTGTGTGTGTGTGTGTGTGTGTGTTGTGTGTGTGTGTGTGTGCGAGTGTTTGTTGTGTGTGTGTGTGTGTTGTGTGTGCGCTACGCGTTGTGTGTGTGCATGTGTGTGTATGTGTGTGCGCTCGGTGTGTGTGTGTGTGTGTGTGTGTGTGTGTGTGTGTGTGTGTGCACGCGCTCGTGTGTGTGCGTGTGTATGTGTTCTGTGTGTGTGTGTGTGTGCGCGAGCGCGCGTGCGTGCGTGCGTGCGTGCGTACGTGTGTGCGTGCGTACGTGTGTGCGTGCGTGCGTGCGTGCGTGTGTGTGTATGTGTGTGTGTGTGTGTGTGTGTGTGTGTGTGTGTGTGTGTGTGTTGCAGCCGTTCTGTGAGATAGAGAAGGCGTACAGCTCTGTGGCTGCCTGGACCTACGCCATCATGATGGTCATCCACATCCTCTACATGTCTCTGCTCAGGTCAGTGCTACGGCTTTTCAGGTCTGTTTTCTTTTTCTTTTTCTTTTTTTTTTTGGGGGGGGGGAGGGGGGCGCGGGGAGGGGGTGTTTTTTGTTGTAGCGAAGTAGACAGTAAGCTATGATTATCGTTATATGAGGGGGCGGTGTAGCACTAATTGTTGTTGTTGCGAAGTTAGTGAAATAAACAGTAAGCTATGATGAGCGTTATATGAGGGGATGGTGTAGCACTAATTGTTGTTGTTGCGAAGTTAGTGGAATAAACAGTTAAGCATGTTAGCGTTATATGAGGGGATGGTGTAGCACTAATTGTTGTTGTTGCGAAGTTAGTGAAATAAACAGTAAGCTATGATTAGCGTTATATGAGGGGATGGTGTAGCACTAATTGTTGTTGTTGCGAAGTTAGTGAAATAAACAGTAAGCTATGATTATTGTTATATGAGGGGATGGTGTAGCACTAATGGTAATAGCGAAGTAGACAGTAAGCCACTGTTATGAGGGGACGATACAGCACCGGTGCTTGAAGCATTGCGCATCACGCTCGTGATCTACTGACCCCAGTGCGAATCCCGTTTAATTAAGGCGATTACCCCTCGCCCCCCCCCCCCCCTCCCCCCCCCCCAAAAAAAAAGTCATTTGGATGAGACTATAAACCGAGGTTCTGTGTGAGATTGTACGCAAAACACCTTTCCGCACACGTTAAAACCCGTTCAGCTTTTTGGAAGAGTAGACCAGTGTGTGTTGGTGGTAACGAGTGACGAAAAATTGAGAAAACTGCATACACACAGGGACTACATCTAAAACAGCACATGAGTGGTTATCCATTAGCCTCTAAATGAAAAAGAATAAATGAAATAAAATGAACCTCTCTCTCTCTCTTCTCTCTTCATCACACACACACACACACACACAACACACACACACACACACACACACACACACACACCCACACACACACACACCACGCACACACACACACACACACACACACACTCACACACAAACACACACACATACTTACATGCACGCACACACACTCACACGCACACAACACACACACAACACACACCAACACCACACACACACACACCACACACACACACACACACACACACGCGCGCGCGCGCGCGCGCACGCGCGCGCGCACACACACACACACATACGCATTTATCAAACTAAAGTCGTTTATGTTTGCTTGAAATTATTACTCGTGATTACTTTATGAGTATGTTCACTCACTCACTCAATCAGTCAATCCATCCATCAATCAATCTATCAATCAATCATTCAGTCAGTGAATAGATGAAAGAATCACTCAATCATTCAGTCAATCATTCAGTCAATGAATGAATCAATCAATCAGTACTCTTACACTCTGTCATCCTTATACAGCTACTGTCAATCACTCTGTCTACTGTCAATCACTTTATACAGCTACTGTCAATCACTCTGTCACTATGTCAATCACTCTACGTACTGTCAATCACTCTATACAGCTACTGTCAATCACTTATACAGCTACTGTCAATCACTCTAACTAGTACTGTCAATCACTCTGTCTACTGTCAATCACTCTAGCTACTGTCAATCATCTATATGTACTGTCAATCACTCTGCTACTGTCAATCACTCTGTCTACTGTCAATCACTCTATATAGTACTGTCAATCACTCTGTCTACTGTCAATCACTCTGTGCTTACTGTCAATCACTCTGTCTACTGTCAATCACTTATAGCTACTGTCAATCACTCTTTTACTGTCAATCACATCAGCTACTGTCAATCACTCTGTCTACTGTCAATCACTCTAGTTACTGTCAATCACTCTACTCAGTACTGTCAATCACTCTATACAGCTACTGTCAATCACTCTTACGCTACTGTCAATCACTCTGTCTACTGTCAATCACTCTATACAGCTACTGTCAATCACTCTGTCTACTGTCAATCACTCTATATAGCTACTGTCAATCACTCTGTCTACTGTCTCATATACTCTGTCTACCCGTCAATTTACTCTATAAGCTACTGTCAATCACTCTTCAGTCTACTGTCAATCACTCTGTCTACTGTCAATCACTCTAGTCTACTGTCAATCACTGTCTACTGTCAATCACTCTATACAGCTACTGTCAATCACTCTTACAGCTCTGCAATCACTCTGCCTACTGTCAATCACTCTTATCAGCTACTGTCAATCACTCTGTCTACTGTCAATCACTCTGTCTGTACTGTCAATCACTCTATACAGCTACTGTCAATCACTCTGTCTACTGTCAATCACTCTATATAGTACTGTCAATCACTCTGTCTACTGTCAATCACTCTATGCTACTGTCAATCACTCTAATACAGTACTGTCAATCACTCTCGCTACTGTCAATCACTCTGTCTACTGTCAATCACTCTATACTACTGTCAATCACTCTATACAGCTACTGTCAATCACTCTATATAGCTACTGTCAATCACTCTAGTCACTACTGTCAATCACTCTAACAGCTACTGTCAATCACTCTTCGCTACTGTCAATCACTCTAACAGTACTGTCAATCACTCTGTCAGCTACTGTCAATCACTCTGTCTCTGTCAATCACTCTTTCTACTGTCAATCACTGTCTGTACTGTCAATCACTTATACAGTCTACTGTCAATCACTCTGTCTACTGTCAATCACTCTATACAGCTACTGTCAATCACTCTTTAGTACTGTCAATCACTCTATATAGTACTGTCAATCACTTATAAGTACTGTCAATCACTTTATACATAATGTCAATCACTCTATACAGTACTGTCAATCACTCTATACAGTACTGTCAATCACTCTTCGCTACTGTCAATCACTCTATTAGTACTGTCAATCACTCTATATAGCTACTGTCAATCGCTTTATACAGTCACTGTCAATCACTTTTCAGCTAACTGTCAATCACTTATACAGTACTGTCAATCACTTCTATACAGTACTGTCAATCACTCTATACAGCTACTGTCAATCACTCTCGTACTGTCAATCACTTACACTCGTATATCATGTTACTGTCAATCACTTATAAGCTACTGTCAATCCTCTATACAGCTACTGTCAATCACTCTGTTACTGTCAATCACTCTGTCTACTGTCAATCACTCTATATAGTACTGTCAATCACTCTATACTAGCTACTGTCAATCACTCTATACAGTACTGTCAATCACTCTGTCTACTGTCAATCACTCTATACAGTACTGTCAATCACTCTATACAGTACTGTCAATCACTCTATACAGTACTGTCAATCACTCTATATAGTACTGTCAATCACTCTATATAGTACTGTCAATCACTCTATACAGTACTGTCAATCACTCTGATCTACCTGTCAATCACTCTATATAGTACTGTCAATCACTCTTACAGTACTGTCAATCACTCTATACAGTGCTGTCAATCACTCTTGTACTGTCAATCATCTCTTAATCATCTGTCTTGTCAATCACTCTATTAGTACTGTCAATCACTCTGATACAGTACTGTCAATCACTTTATAAGTACTGTCAATCACTCTGTCTACTGTCAATCACTCTTCATACTGTCAATCACTTTATACAGTCTGCTGTCAATCACTCTGTCTGCTGTCAATCACTCTATACTAGTACTGTCAATCACTCTGTCTACTGTCAATCACTCTGTACTGCTGTCAATCACTCTATATGTTTCTGTCAATCACTTTTATACTCTGTAATACTGTCAATCACTCTATACAGCTACTGTCAATCACTCTGTCTACTGTCAATCACTCTAGTCTAGTCTGTCAATCACTCTAGACTACTGTCAATCACTTATACAGTACTGTCAATCACTCTATATAGTACAGTCAATCACTCTATACAGTACTGTCAATCACTCTATACTAGTACTGTCAATCACTCTGTCTCTGTCAATCACTTTCTGCTACTGTCAATCACTCTAACAGCTACTGTCAATCACTCTGTCTACTGTCAATCACTGTCTGACTGTCAATCCACTTCACAGCTACTGCATCCACTCTGCCCTACCAGCGTCAATCACTTCATACTGTCAATCACTCTGTCTAGCTGTCAATCCTCTGTCTGCTGTCAATCACTCTATACAGTACTCATGTCACTAGTACTGTCAATCACCATGTACTGTCAATCACTACTGTCTACTGTTAATCCACTGTCACAGCTACTGCATCGCACTCTAATAGTACGGCAACACCCCGTGGAGGACAGTATGACACCTTTGCAGCCTCACTGTGAACCCCCATCATCCTACTGTACAACACTCTTACGTCAATCGCGTCTGCACGGGATTCATCCCTCGTATAACATGTTACGGCAAATGTCTGTCGACACGTACTGTAACACTGGCTTTTCTGTCTGATCACGCATCATATACTGTCCATCTATCGTCTGGATCGCTCTCTCCTGATACAGCTTACGTCTTCTCCGTCTGTTATGGACTGCTGTACAATCCTCACCGCGGTTCCTACATGCAATCACTTCTCTGATCCAGCTACGTCAAATCCTCATGTTCTCTGTCAATTCACTCTCTTAGCTACTGTCACACTCTGTCTACTGTCAATCACTCTGTCTACTGTCAATCACTGTCTACTGTCAATCACTCTATACAGCTACTGTCAATCACTCTGCCTACTGTCAATCACTCTACTGTCAATCACTCTGTCTACTGTCAATCACTCTATACAGTACTGTCAATCACTCTACACAGTACTGTCAATCACTCTGTCTACTGTCAATCACTCTACACAGTACTGTCAATCACTCTGTCTACTGTCAATCCCTCTATACAGTACTGTCAATCACTCTACACAGTACTGTCAATCACTCTGTCTACTGTCAATCACTCTATACAGTACTGTCAATCACTCTATATAGTACTGTCAATCACTCTATATAGTACTGTCAATCACTCTGTCTACTGTCAATCACTCTAGACAGCTACTGTCAATCACTCTATATAGTACTGTCAATCACTCTATACAGTACTGTCAATCACTCTGTCTACTGTCAATCACTCTGTCTACTGTCAATCACTCTATACAGTACTGTCAATCACTCTATATAGTACTGTCAATCACTCTATATAGTACTGTCAATCACTCTGTCTGCTGTCAATCACTCTATATAGTACTGTCAATCACTCTATATAGTACTGTCAATCGCTCTATACAGTACTGTCAATCACTCTGTCTAATGTCAATCACTCTATACAGTACTGTCAATCACTCTATACAGTACTGTCAATCACTCTATACAGTACTGTCAATCACTCTATATAGTACTGTCAATCACTCTATCTAGTACTGTCAATCGCTCTATACAGTACTGTCAATCACTCTGTCTACCGTCAATCACTCTATACAGTACTGTCAATCACTCTATACAGTACTGTCAATCACTCTATACAGTACTGTCAATCCCTCTATATAGTACTGTCAATCACTCTGTCTGCTGTCAATCACTCTGTCTGCTGTCAATCACTCTATATAGTACTGTCAATCACTCTGTACAGTACTGTCAATCACTCTATATAGTACTGTCAATCACTCTGTCTGCTGTCAATCACTCTATACAGTACTGTCAATCACTCTGTCTGCTGTCAATCACTCTGTCTGCTGTCAATCACTCTATATAGTACTGTCAATCACTCTGTACAGTACTGTCAATCACTCTGTCTGCTGTCAATCACTCTATATAGTACTGTCAATCACTCTGTCTGCTGTCAATCACTCTGTACAGTACTGTCAATCACTCTATACAGCTACTGTCAATCACTCTGTCTGCTGTCAATCACTCTAGACAGTACTGTCAATCACTGTACAGTACTGTCAATCACTCATAAGTACGTCAATCACTCTATACAGTACTGTCAATCACTCTATATAGTACTGTCAATCACTCTGTCTCTGTCAATCACTCTGTCTGCTGTCAAATCACATCTAGTCATAGCTGTCAATCACTCTAGACAGTACTGTCAATCACTCTATACAGTACTGTCAATCACTCTTACTGCTGTCAATCACTCTGTAAGTACTGTCAATCACTCTATACCTCTGTCAATCACTCTGTCTACTGTCAATCACTAACAGTACTGTCAATCACCTCTTAGTACTGTCAATCACTCTATACAACTGTCACACTCTATAATAGTACTGTCAATCACTCTGTCTGCTGTCAATCACTCTGTCTGCTGTCAATCACTCTAGCGACTGTCAATCACTCTGTACAGTACTGTCAATCACTCTACAGTACTTGTCAATGTCTGTCAATCACACTGTACGTACTGTCAATCACACTGTCTGCTGTAATCACACTGTCCACAGCTACTCTGGCATCGCACTACTGGAGAAGCGGCGCACACACCCGGGGGAGGACAGTATGGACGCCGCCACCGTGTTGCTGTACGCCCTGGCGCCTGTGGAGCCCGCCATCATCCTCTGCTACAACCTCTTCCGCCTCCTGCGCGTGCTCTGCACGGGCGAGTTGCCTGCCGCTGTGCGGATGAAGGGCCTGTTCCGGAAAGGTGTGCTGTCGCACCTGCTGTACCTGGCTTTACCTGTGCTGATCAGCATCATCTACTCCGTCCTCGTCATCGTCTGGATCGCTCTCTACGCTGCGGGCAGGTCCGACATGGATTACGTCTTCTCCGTGGCGGTGTGTATCGGCTGGCTGTACACCATCACGTTCACGCGCGGGTTCCGCATCATCCACTACTTCTGGCGGATGATCCAGAACATGATCGTCAAGGACATCCTCAAGTTCCTCTTCATTTACCTCTTCGTCCTGCTGGCCTTCTCCTTCGCCTTCCACGCGGTGTTCCAGGTGTCCCAGAGCGTGGTGGACGAGTACCCCTCCCCTTTCGACACGGCCTTCCTGGTCTTCAACCTGATGATCGGCATGGGCGAGGTGTTCACCGACTCCTTCCAGACCTCCATGAGCGCGGCGGGCAGGGACACGACCTTCCTCAAGGTGCTGTACCTTGTCTACATGGTGCTGGGCACCATCCTCCTCCTCAACTGCTCATCGCCATGATGAACGACTCCTACGCCGCCATCCTGCACACGCACAGCGTCTCGTGGCGCATGGAGGCGGTGCAGCTGGGCGTGGACATCGAGAAGGCGTTACCCGTCACCACGCGCCTCTTCAGCTCCATCAGGTTCCGCAAGGTCCGCAGAGGCGGGAAGTCAGACTGCGCCATCCCTCTGACGGGGGAGGAGGAGGAGGTGTGGTACATCGCGGTGAACAGGAAGCACGTGAAGGCGGAGGGGGAGGGGGGCGAGCAGGAGGAGAGGGAGGCTCTGCGCGACATCAAGGTGACGGTGGACTGCCTGGAGCAGAAGCTGACCTCTGAACTCCAGCTGCTGAGGCACGACGTGGAGGAGCTGCGCGCCTTCTTCAGGGACAGGGCCCAGCATGCACGCAGCACCTCTCTTGCCACTCCGCGCTTTTGACCACTCTGCTGGGGCATGTGTGTGTGTGTGTGTGTGTGGTTGTGTGGTGTGTGGTGTGTGCGCGCGCGCGCGCTCGCGCGTGCGCACGGGGCACTGTTATCGTAAGATGCAAAATGACCATTCGATGGCTGGCAAAGTTGTGGCCTTATTTTTGTGCTGAGGCGCTGTTACTGTAAAATGCAAAAATGACCGTAATGATAGTGTTCTTAGCAGCTGACAACATGTGGCCTTTCTTATGTGAGGCATTATTATCATAAGTTAAGATGCATAACTACCTTAATGATAGTGTTTACAACAGCTGGCAAAAAGTTAGAGCTTTTTTGTGCTGAAGCGCTGCTACTATAAGATGCAAAATGAGCGTAATAATTGTGTTCGAACAGCTGACAAAATTGTGGCCTTTTCTTCCTGTGAGACACTGTCATTATAAGATGCAATGCCATGCTATGCTATTATTAATGATTGTGTTCTCGAGGGCTGTCAAAATTCTGGCCTTTTTCCTTTGAGGCGGTATTATTATAAGATGCACAACTACCTTAATGATAATAGTGTTCTCAACGGCTGGCAAAGATGGGGCGTTTTGTGTGAGGCACTGTTTTTGTAAGATCCAAAATGAGCATTATAATAGTGCTCGTAACAGCTGGCAAAGTTGTGGCCTTTTTGTGAGACGCTGTCATCATAAAATACAAAACTACCTTAATAACAGTGTTCTCAAGGGCTGGCAAACCTGTGGCCTTTTTTTTGAGTGAGGCACTGTTATTATGAGATGCTATGCTATGTTATTATTAATGTTAGTGTTCTTGAGGGCTGAAAAAAATGGTGGCCTTTTTTCTGTGAGGCGCTGTTATTATAAGATGCATAACTACCTTAATGATACTGTTCGTAACAACTGACAAAATTGTGGCCATTTTTGTTGTGAGGCAATGTTACTGCATGAAGCAAAATGAGCATAGTGTTCGTACCAGCTGAAAACTTGTGGCCTTTATTACGTGAGGCGCTGTTATGATACGATGCATAACTACCTTGATACAGTGTTCTCAAGGGCTGGCAAAGTTGGGGCCTTTTGTGTGAGAGGCGCTGTTATTGCAAAATTAGCCTCCCCCTCCCTCCCTTCATCACCTACCCCCCCCCCCCCCCCCCCCCCCCCCGTCTGTTTGCAATTTTTGCCATCCTACCTAGGAAACCTGGACAGAGGAGGTTTTTCTTTGGTGTTTATGCATTTAAGAAAAGGGACACACTGTGATAAATCTGCATGCATGTGATACCTGTCAGTATGGTGATATACAAAAAACCGATTCCATTTTGTTAACAGCAATGATGATTCCTGTGATGTATTGAAGCTTTCGTCACAACGACCACGTCCACATTTTTGACGTTCAGGAAAGTGGGTTTTTTTCCTCTCCACCCAAGATGCGCTCAAGTTTGTTATTGTTATTCAAGTTTATCTATTTATACATCTACAGATTGATGACTGTGTCAGCTTACACTTCATATGTTCACAGACTTTCCGATCGCATGTTTATATTAATTCATCTTATAATTGTCATTTCATCTTGTAATCATCATATTTAGGTCTTACCCGTATACTATCTTTCCATTGTCACATTTATTTTTTGTCTGCATAAAATTGTCATGTTTACACTTCATCTGTAAACAGTCTTCCATTTGTCATGTTTACACTTCATCTGTAAACAGTCTTCCATTGTGTCATGTTTACACTTCATCTGTAAACAGTCTTTCCATTGTCATGTTTACACTTCATCTGTAAACAGTCTTTCCATTTTCATGTTTACACTTCATCTGTAAACAGTCTGTCCATGTGTCATGTTTACACTTCATCTGTAAACAGTCTGTCCATTTATCATGTTTACACTTCATCTGTAAACAGTCTTTCCATTTATCATGTTTAAGTTTTATCTGTAAACAATATTTCCATTGTCATGTTTAATTATTGATAAAATTCAGATTTTCGTTGCGTTACAAGTGCAGATACTGTGTGAATGCTTATTTTGGTTGTTGTTCGACAGAGAAAACCATTACTGACACGCACGCACGCACTGCACGCTAGCACACCACAACACATCTTACACATTACCACATACACACACACTGGAAATTAGAAATACTGGCTCCAGTATCATAACACTCATTAATAAGTTGCGATTTAATTTTGAAGACCAAATATCTGGTAAATGTAACTTGCTCCTGTTATGACCATTATTTGTGTTTAAACATATTCTTTTTCAATGTTCAGTTTTTAATTCAGTTTACAAAGAAAATGGCATTGAAAATTCAAAGGGAACCATTGAATATATTTCGCTAAAACCGTTGATTACTGATGTTGCTAGGATTATTTCCAAGTCTTCTGTAAATATTTTATGGTAGGGTTTTTGTTTGTTTGTTCGTTTGTTTAGTTTAATATCACCAAGTGTGAATAGACTCTAAATTAAACAACAACAACAACAACACACACACACATACACACACACACACACAACACACGCGCGCGCATTTTTAATCGAATTTACATTATCATTAACTTATTATCATGTTTAGCGTGTTTTATTTATTATGATGTATTCACACACACGCACGCACGCATGCACGCAAACACACACATACAGATACATACACTTTCCAATTTTTCTTTTGATCGTCTGGTATCCCTTAAAGTGGAAAGACGTTAATACTGAAGACTACTACTACTACTACTACTACTACTACTACTACTACTACTACTACTACTACTACTACTACTACTACTACTACTTACTACTACTACTACTACTACTACTATTACTACTACTACTACTACTACTACTACTACTACTATACTACTATTACTACTATTACTACTACTACTACTACTATACTACTACTACTACTTACTACTACTACTACTACTACTACTACTACTACTACTACTACTACTACTATACTACTACTACTAACTACTACTACTACTACTACTACTACTACTGCTACTGCTACTGCTACTCTACTCTACTGCTACTAGCTACTGCTACTGCTACTGCTACTACTATACTAGCTATCTACTACTACTACTTACTACTACTACTAACTATCTACTACTACTACACACACACCTCAGCTTCTCTAGGGGGACGGAATAGCCAAGCAGTCAGAACAGTGCGCTCGCAATTTGACGACCGGGTTCGATTCCCGTTCGATGGGATTTTTTCCATGGAGTTAACATCAGTGCCGACTCCAATCTCCCCATAAGACCTTTCGATGAGACTACAAACCGAGGCCCCGTGTGCGACCCACGCAGAACATCTTGCGCACATGTTAGATCCTGTTCCGCTTTTCTTAAGAGTAGGCCATTGTGTGCCGGTGGGAATGGATGACAAGATTTACAAAACTGCATACACACAGGGACTGGGTTTACACATGAATACTTATACCATTATCCTCGAAATAAAAGAATGAATACATGAATAATACATAGATATCGGACGAGACTATAAACCGAAGTCTTAAGTGCAAACGCACAACAGAACTGTGTGCACTCGTCATTATCATACACTTCGTTGTTCTTGTTCGATTTATTTTCTTGTTAGAGACAGTGGCTGACACTGGATGTACTGGAATTATTACTCATTAGTGAATTTTGAGACTGCAGCTGCTAAGATGCAACAATAATTTATTATTTAAGTTTTTACTTGGTTACTTGTTTGGTTATTTGCCTCTTTGTGTGGTTATTGTTGTTGTTGATAATAATGTTGTTGTTGTTGTTGTGTTGTTGTTGTTGTGATGATGATGATGATGATGATGATGATGATGATGATGATGATGATGATGATGATGATGATGATGATGATGATGATGATGATTAGGTGGTTGTTGTTGTTGTTGTTGTTGCTGCTGTTTGTTGTTGCTTTTGATGACAACCGCCGAAAACTGATACAATTACTTGAAACTTGTTTCTTCATCATGACTGTGCAGTGTGAGATTGTTGTTGATACTGCTCATGCTTTGCTGAGTGTGTTGGCATATGTCATCATGTGAGATTGTTGTTGATACTGGTAATGCTTTGCTGAGTGTGTTGGCATATGTCATCATGTGAGATGTTGTTGATACTGGTAATGCTTTGCTGAGTGTGTTGGCATATGTCATCATGTGAGATTGTTGTTGATACTGGTAATGCTTTGCTGAGTGTGTTGGCATATGTCATCATGTGAGATTGTTGTTGATACTGGTAATGCTTTGCTGAGTGTGTTGGCATATGTCATCATGTGAGATTGTTGTTGATACTGGTAATGCTTTGCTGAGTGTGTTGGCATATGTCATCATGTGAGATTGTTGTTGATACTGGTAATGCTTTGCTGAGTGTGTTGGCATATGTCATCATGTGAGATTGTTGTTGATACTGGTAATGCTTTGCTGAGTGTGTTGGCATATGTCATCATGTGAGATTGTTGTTGATACTGGTAATGCTTTGCTGAGTGTGTTGGCATATGTCATCATGTGAGATTGTTGTTGATACTGGTAATGCTTTGCTGAGTGTGTTGGCATATGTCATCATGTGAGATTGTTGTTGATACTGGTAATGCTTTGCTGAGTGTGTTGGCATATGTCATCATGTGAGATTGTTGTTGATACTGGTAATGCTTTGCTGAGTGTGTTGGCATATGTCATCATGTGAGATTGTTGTTGATACTGGTAATGCTTTGCTGAGTGTGTTGGCATATGTCCATCATGAGATTGTTGTTGTACTGGTAATGCTTTGCATGATGTTGTTGCATTGTCATTTATGTGATTGTTGTTGATACATGGTGAATGCTTGTGAGTGTGTTGGCATTATGTATCATGTGAGATTTTGTGATACTGGTAATGCTTTGCTGAGTGTGTTGCAAGCATCATGTGATATTTAGTTTTGATATGGTAAGCTTTGTGAGTTGTTGGCTTTTCATGTGGATTGTTGTTGTTGATAATGAATGTTGTTGTTGTTGTTGCTGTTGTTGTTGTGATATGTATAATGTGAGATTGTTTGTTGATGATATGTATTGCTTTGTGAGTGTGTTGGCATGTCTCTGTTGAGATTGTTGTGATACTGTATGCTTTGCTGAGTGTGTTGGCATATGTCATCATGAAGATTGTGATGATATGTAATGCTTTGCTGTTTGTATGGCATGATGTCTCAGTGTGAGATTGTTGTTGATACTGGTAATGCTTTGCTGAGTGTGTTGGCATATGTCATCATGTGAGATTGTTGTTGATACTGGTCATGCTTTGCTGAGTGTGTTGGCATATGTCATCATGTGAGATTGTTGTTGATACTGGTAATGCTTTGCTGAGTGTGTTGGCATATGTCATCATGTGAGATTGTTGTTGATACTGCTCATGCTTTGCTGAGTGTGTTGGCATATGTCATCATGTGAGATTGTTGTTGATACTGCTCATGCTTTGCTGAGTGTGTTGGCATGTCATCATCAGTATTTTCCGATGATTTTTTCCCCCCAGCTTCTTGTTATGGGAAGCATCGATCGATTGACATGAATTTGTTGTTGTTGTCAAATGTTGTTGTTTTTTTTTAAAGAGGGTTCTTACTTGATAATGTAGGGAGGTGCATGTGGGGGGGGGGGGGGGGGGGGGGGGGGGAGGAGGGGGGGGCTCGGTGATATGCTAACGTGTATCATCCTAACTATGAATGAAAACGTGTGTGTGTGTGTGAACATGCGTGCGTGCGTGCGTGCGTGCGTGTCGTGTGTGTGTGTGTGTGTGTGTGTGTGTGTGTGTGTGTGTGTGTGTGTGTGGTGTGTGTGTGTGAGAGAGAGAGAGAGAGAGAGAGAGAGAGTGTGTGTGTGTGTGTGTGTGCGTGTGTGTGTGTGTGTGTGTGTGTGTGTGTGTGTGTGTGTGTGTGTGTGTGTGTGTGTGTGTGTGTGTGTGTGTGTGTGTGTGTTTTCTTTTATAATTCAACGTCTTTTTCAAATTAAGTGATATTAGACAAACGTGTGTGTGTGCGTGCGTGCGTGCTGTGCGTGCGCTTGCGCTTGCGCTTACCAATATCCACACGTTGTTATGTTGCATGTTTGCTGTTATGGCTGCATTTAGCAGGTTATTATTTTCCTGTTTTATGACGCTGTTACCGATATTCCTATTACAAAACAAATATACTGTTTTGGGGTTGATCATGATGTGATCAGATCAAATAATTAATTAATAATAAATTATTTTGATATTAAATTTATGAACTTTTTGAAAATTATTCTTTTACCGCACGTTTACACTTGTTAACAAAAGATGACATATTTCTTGAATTTATATAATGATTCTTTGGTCCAGCTGATACACTGTCTATGCAATTTTAAACCGAAAACAATTATGTATTATTTGACCGCTGTTGGAAAGTTTTATGAAGTTAGTGCGCTGTGGCTGGGATTTTTTGACAATGAAACTGTTATCTATCTATCTATCTATCTATCTATCTATCTATCTATCTATCTATCTATTATCTACTTCTATCTACTATCTATCTATATCTATCTATCTATCTATCTATCTATCTATCTATCTATCTATCTATGCACAGACTTTGTGAAGAAAGCATTTTCTAGAACTATGGATGCAGGGGGAGATAGAGGGAGGAGGGTATGGATGTGTGTTCATTGCTGAAATGAACGTGTCACCTAAACTGTGAATGAAAACCTACATGTGTGTGTGTGTGTGTGTGTGTGTGTGTGTGTGTGTGTGTGTGTGTGTGTGTGTGTGTGTGTGTGTGTGTGTTGTGTGTGTGTGTGTGTTCTTTTTTTAATTCAACGTCATGTACGCTTCATGGCATTGATGTTGTTGTTTTTTATCTTCGTCAGTTTACTGTGGAATCACTAGGAGGTGATGTCGATCCATTAGCGAGGTCGCTGTAATGATAAGTGAATTTGCTATGCATGTAGGTTTGCATAACATTTGCTCATAAGTCATACGTGTGTGTGTGTGTGTGTGTGTGTGTGTGTGTGTGTGTGTGTGTGTGTGTGTGTGTGTGTGTGTGTGTGTGTGTGTGTGTGTGTGTGTGTGTGTTTTTGTGTAGTGTGTGTGTGAGTGTGGTGTTGTGTGTGTTCTTTTTAATTAACGTCATGTACGCTTCTGGCATTGATGTTGTTGTTTTTTATCTTCGTCAGTTTACTGTGGAATCACTAGGAGGTGATGTCGATCCATTAGCGAAGTCGCTGTAATGATAAGTGAATTTGCTATGCATGTAGGTTTGCATAACATTTGCTCATAAGTCATACGTGTGTGTGTGTGTGTGTGTGTGTGTGTGTGTGTGTGTGTGTGTGTGTGTGTGTGTGTGTGTGTGTGTGTGTGTGTGTGTGTGTGTGTGTGTGTTGGTGTGTCTTATGGTGTGCTCTTGTGTGTGTGTGTGTGTGTGTGTGTGTGTGCGCGCGCGCGCATATGTGCTTGTGTGCGGTGTGTGTGTGTGTGTGTGTGTGTGTGTGTGTGTGTGTGTGTGTGTGTGTGTGTGTGTGTGTGTGTGTTGTGTGTGAAAATGAATGAGTGAGTGAGTGAGTGAGTGAGTGAGTCAGTGAGTCAGTCAGTCAGTCAGTCAGTCAGTCAGTCAGTCAGTCAGTCAGTCAGTGTGTGTGTGTTTGTGTGCGCGCGCGCTCTCGCGGGTGCGTGCGTGCCTTGTGTTTTTTTTTTTAATTCACACATTTTTTCAAAGTATAGAGTGGATTTTATTGGATATATTAATACCTTTATCAAAAAGCAACAAACCCATCTTCAAGCTAATAATTATGTGTTGAGGACTTTTTTTTCTTACCTTACCGTTGCATGTTTCTAGGCATGTCTCAATTTACTATATTTTCAATATACCAGTTTTGAAACACCTCCTGTAACTAACGATGCTGTGCTTTAGTGAAGCGCAAAGAAAATGTGTACATTTGATTCCCTTTATGTTTTCACTATTGTTACGAGCTATTTAGTATTTTTTACTATGTTTTCCTATTGTACAGAGCTATTTGTATTTACTATGTTTTCCTATTGTACAGAGCTATTTGTATTTACTATGTTTTCCTATTGTACAGAGCTATTTGTATTTACTATGTTTTCCTATTGTACAGAGCTATTTGTATTTACTATGTTTTCCTATTGTACAGAGCTATTTGTATTTACTATGTTCTCATGGAAGAATTGGATCAGCCGAATTAAAAACATCAGTTCTTTTCTTTGGGCTTCTCTTTTCACTTTTGGGGGGCGTTTTTGTTGTTGTTGTTGTTGTTTACGTTTTTAGTTTTTGCTTTTTTGGGGGGTCGGGGGGGGGGGGGGGGGGGGGGGTCGGATTTTTGGTCAAAAGTCTGTGAGTGGGTATAGTTGTTGCTTTTATTATTATTGTTGTCATTCTTGTTGTCGTCCTCGTCGTTGTTGTTGTCGTCCTCGTTGTTGTTCTTGTTGCTCTCGTCGTTGTTCTTGTCGTCGTCGTTGTTGTTGTTGTTGTTGTAGTTGTTGCTGTTGTTGTTTTTTCTTTAACCTCAATTATGCACATGCGACTTTTCTTGCCCATCAATTAGTTCATCGGATCTAATGTTCGTAGCCCTGCCGACCACACAGGCCATATCGAGGCTGTCACCTCGTAAATTGTTTAAATCTTGGATTAAAAACTATTCAACTGTATACCGACTATAACAGATTTTAAAATCAACTCTGTTATTCGAACGCACGCAGAACATCTTGCGAACATGTTAAAAACCCGTTCCGCTTTTCGGAAGAGGAGGCGATTACATACTGGTGGGAACGCATGACAAAATTGAAAAAAACTGCATACACACGGGAACTGACTGTAAAAAAAAAAAGCACACGAGTGCTTATTTCATTATCCTCGAAATATAAGAATAGAATAGAATATAAAAAAAAAAAATTATCAGTGCCCAGGCCAAACTTACGGGGTCACCGCATTGTAGAGAAGTCGTGCAAAAGACCAGATAAAGCCAGCAGCACGATTCCTTCAGAACATCGTCAACACCCAACTGTGACAACTGTGCATCATTCTGTCGGTATCAGGCATCTGAATACATCTGCTGAATGTGGTGTTTGTGTATATCTGATGGACTGATTCAGTACTTTTTAATGGGATGAAGGAGAGAGAGAGAGAGAGGGAAACAGACAAAACAAAACCAAAGCGAGAGATAGAGAGAGGGGGAGGCAAGGCAAGGCAAGGCAAGGCAAGGCAAGGCAAGGCAAGGCAAGGCAAGGCAAGGCAAGGCAAGGCAAGGCATGGCAAACTTCTTTTATTCGAGGATAATAGATAAGCACTCATGTGCTTTTTTACATCCAGTCCCCGCCCTTTTCAGGGATAACATCAAGATAAAAAGATAGCCTCAACTAAACAAGAACAATTACAATGATCCAATTACCAAGAGCAAAAAACCTTACCAAGTATCAAACAGGTAAGAAATAGACAAAGATACAATATTAAGGTAATGTTATAACAAAGGCACTCATTCAGAAACGAAAATAAGAAGTAAGAATCAATGATGATTTTGATTTGAATAAAAAACAACAACAAACAAACATACAAAACAAATTTTAAAAAAAAACCCAGCAAAAACAAAACAAAGCCATACAAAACAAAAATGGCGCAATAATTACAGATCAAACATGAGAATATGATGAGGGTTAGATGACTGAAAACATCAATCCACCACCATCTATCATCAAAATAAGTCCCATAAAACATAAGATTTTGATAAAAGGTGGGAAAGAACAACAACAACAGGTAAGAAATATGACAGAGATACAATATTAAGGTAATGTTATAAATAGGCACTCATTCAGAAACAAAAATATGAAGTAAAGAATAAATGAAGATTTTGATTTGAATACAAAAAAAACCAACAAAAACCAATCAAAGCAAAAAAAAAAAAAAAAAAAAAAAAAAGGCGCAATAATTAAAGAGCAAACATGAGAATATGACGGGGTTAAATGACTGAAGACATCAAGCCACTACCATCTATCATCAAAATAAGTCCAATAAAACATAAGTTTTTGAACAAAGCCCCAACTCACACACACACACACACACACACACACACACACACACACACACACACACACACACACACACACACACACACACACACACACACACACACACACACACACACACCACACACACACACACACACACACACACACACGCACGCACACAACACACACAACACATACGCACGCACGCACGCACAGAGAGAGAGAGAGAGAGAGAGAGAGAGAGAGAGAGAGAGAGAGAGAGAGAGAGAGAGAGAGAGAGAGAGAGAGGGGATAAATTATTAGTTAAGATCTTGTGCACACAATCTATACTCGTAAAACAGTAATTCATTCATATGAAACTCTGAACAGACCGTGACCAAGTTGGTTTTTTTGGTCTACAGGCAGAGCTGCAAACAGCTAACTATATACTACAGTTTACAGCACACTGCACACACACACACACACACACACACACACACACACACACACACACACACACACACACACACACACACACACACACACACACACACACACACACACACACACACACACACACACACAAAACAAAACAAAACAAAACAAAACAAAAAAACAGGCACACAGAAACACCAGCCCCGGATTGTATACTGCTGGGCATATAGACCCCCAGGAATGAGACACATATGGAAAAGATTTGACAAGGGTGGGTTTGAGTCCCCTTCTACCGGTCTTTTGCACAACAACAGAGCCCAGGGAACCATGAGAGTGCTCCACTGTATGCATACACACTTTACTGGCATCTTTTATATGGGTGGTGCTGATTAGTCAAGCGGTTAATGCAAGGATATTGGGCAAAACCTGCAAATAGGGATGACAGTATGTTTTCTGGCTTACACATGCTTTGGACCATCCTCTACAATTCTGGCATGGAAAACAGCATATGATCATCTTGTTTCCTATTCCATTTGATGCTTAAAGATATGTGACCCACTTATTACAGACGCTGACGAACGTGATCACCCCCTTACCCTATTAGCTGTCAGTTTGCTTATCCACCCCCTTACCCTAATACTTGTCAGTTTGCTTATCCACCCCCTTACCCTAATACTTGTCAGTTTGCTTATCCACCCCCTTACCCTAATACTTGTCAGTTTGCTTATCCACCCCCTTACCCTAATAGTTGTCAATTTGCTTATCCACCCCCTTACCCAAATACTTGTCAATTTGCTTATTCACCCCCTTACCCAAATACTTGTCAATTTGCTTATCCACCCCCTTACCCTAATAGTTGTCAATTTGCTTATCCACCCCCTTACCCAAATAATTGTCAATTTGCTTATCCACCCCCTTACCCAACTAATTGTCAATTTGCTTATCCACCCCCTTACCCAACTAATTGTCAATTTGCTTATCGGTTTTCATCCTAAACCCCACACACCCAGCTTAAGACAATCTCCTCCCTCCCCACACCTACCCCCTTCATACTCCATCCCCCCTAAACCTCCACCTCCTTCCCTACACTTACCCCACCATACCTCCTCCCCCAAAACCTCCTCCCTACCTACACCTACCTTCACCATACCCCTCTCCCTAAACCTCCACCTCCCTCTCTACATTACCACCATAATGGTATAATACTCCTCCCCTTAATTCACTCCCCACACCTACCCCCTCCTACCCTTGCTCCTAACCCTCATCCTCCTCCATACCTACACCTACCCCCATCATTCTCCTCCCCCTAAACCTACTCCCTCCCTACACTTACCCCCATCATACTCCCTGCACCTCCTCCATACCTACACCTACCTCCACCTCCCTCCCTCCATCTACAACCATTATACTCTTCCCCTCTCTTTACCCCTCCTCCTCCTTCTTTACACCTCCTCCCCCTTCCCTACACCTACCCCCATCATGCTCCTCCCCCCTAAACTTCCTCCATTTCCCTACACCCAACCCCACATTACTCCTCCCCCTAAACATCCACCTCATTCCCTATGCCTACCCCCCATCATACTCCTCCCCCTAAACATCCACCTCATTCCCTATGCCTACCCCCCATCATACTCCTCCCCTTTCCCACAACACTAACCCTATCATACTCCTTCCCCCAACCTCCTCCTCTACACCTATCCCCATCATACTCCTCCCCCTAAACCCCCACTTCCATCTTTACACCTACCCCCATCATACCCCTCTCCCCTAAAGCTCCTCACTCCCTATGCCTACCCCCATCATACACCCCCCCTAAACACCCCACTCCCTACATCTACCATACTCCTACTCCCAACCTCCTCTTCCATCCTTACACCTACCCCCCATCATGCTCCTTTCCCTAAGTCTCCACTTCCCTCTTACCTACCACTTTCATAACCATCCTCCCCCTTCCCTGTACTTGAAGGTTTATAGTCTAGCAGTTAATTCACCCACCAAACTCCTCCCCCTAAACCTCCTCCCTCCCTACATCTACCACCATTATATTCTTCCCCATCTTTACCCGTTCTCCTCCTTTACACCTCCTCCCCCTTCCTTACACCTACCCCCATCATACTCCTCCCCCTAAACCTCCTCCCTCCCCAGACCTACCCCCATCATACTCCCCTTTACCTCCTCCTTACCTACCCCTACCTACACCTACCCCTATCATACTCCACCCTCACTCCCTACACTCATTCCCATCATATTCCTCCCCGTAAACCTCCTTCCTCCCCATACCGACCCCCATCACATTTCTCCTCCTTCCCTACACCTACCCCTATCACACTCCTCCCCCTAAACCATCTCCCCTTTCCCTACACCTGCCCTCATCATACTCCTCCCCCTAAACCTACCTCCACCCTTACACCTACCCCATCATACTCTCCCCCTAAACCCCCTTCATAAACCACCCTCCCCCTTCCCTTTAGTCATTCCCACCAAACTCCCTCCCCCTAAACCTCTTCCCTCCCCATACCTACCCACCTATCCCCATCTTTCTCCTCCCTCCCTACACTCCCCCATCATACTCCCTGCACCTCCTCCATACCTACACCTACCTCCACCTCCCTCCCTCCATCTACCACCATTATACTCTTCCCCTCTCTTTACCCGTCGTCCTTCTTTACACCTCCTCCCCTTTCCCTACACCTATCCCCATCATACTCCCTCTTTCTCTACACCTATCCCCATCATACTCCCCCTTTCCCTACACCTATCCCCATCATACTCCCTCTTTCCCTACACCTATCCCCATCATACTCCCCCTTTCCCTACACCTCTACCCCCATCATTCTCCTCCCCTTAAACCACCTATCCCCACCATTCTCCTCCCCTTAAACCTCTTTCCTCCCCAGACCTACCCGTTTTAACCTCTGCCATACCCCTCCACTAAATCTCCGCCTCCCTCCCTAACCTTCCCTTCACCTACCCCCATCATACTCAGCACTCCCTACACCCATCCCCATTATACTCCTCCCCGTAAACCTCCTCCCTGCCCAGACCGACCCCCATCATATTTGTCCTCTTCCCCCCCCCACCCCCCAGCATAACTCCTCCCCCTAAACCTCCACCATCATTCCTTACGCCTACCCCCATCAAACCTCCTCCCCTCCATACACCCACCCCCATCATACTCCCCATTAAACCACTTCCCTCCTTACGCCCACCCCCATCATACACCCCCCTAAACACCCTCACAATCCCTACCCACCATACCATACTCCTCCCCCCAACCTCCTCCTCCTTCCCTACACCTACCCCTACCCCCCATCATACTCCTCCCTCTAAATCCCCACTTCCATCTTTACACCTCCCCCTCCTCCCCCTAAGCCTCCACTTCCCTTCCACCTATCCCCTTCATGAACATCCTCCCCCTTCCTGTAGTCCAAGGTTTATAGTCTAAGCGGTAAATGCACCCACCAAACTCCTCCCCTAAACCTCCACCTCCCTCCCTACATCTACCACCTTTATACTCTTCCCCCCTCTTTACCCCTCCTCCACCTTTACACCACATCCCCCTTCCTTACACCTACCCCCATCATACTCCCCCTAAACCTCCCCTTTCCCTACACCCAACCCAACCATACTCCTCCCCCTAAACAACCTCCCTCCCTACACCTACCCCCATCATACTCCCCTATACCTTCTCCATACCTACCCTTACCCCCACCATACCCCTCCCCTAAACCTCCACCTCCCTCCCTAACCTTCCCTACACTCAATCCTCCTCCCCGTAAACCTCCTCCCTCCCCAGACCTACCACCATCACATTTTTCCTCATTCCTTGCACCTACCCCCCATCATACTCCACCCCTAAACCTCCTCCCCTTTCCCTACACCACCCTCATCATATTCCTCCCCCTAAACCTCCTCCCCTTTCCCTACACCTACACCCACCATACTCCTCCCCATAAATATCCCCATCCCTACACCTAGCCCTCCTATACTCCACCCCTCTACCACCTCCTCCCCTTCTCAGTCTTCTCCACCCTCCCTAGACCTTCCCCCATCATGCTTCCTCTACCTTTTTCAAATATTTTTTTGCTGCCTCATCTTCTGTAACGTCTCGGTCCTGCCGCTCATTTCAATCTCCCAGGCACAGCCATACCCCAGGTTCATTATTATGTCTCATCCTCAGGGTTGGGAGTCCACAGCCACATCAATACTAGGCCAGAGGGGTCCTGCACTTCTGCTGGGTCACTTAGGTGGTGTTCAGTAGTGTCAACATAGGAGGACACCACTTACTAGCCCCTACAGTATTAGCTCAGTCGAGGAGCCAGACTGAGTGAGTCACCCGAGGTGGCGACCACCACAACGTCCCTCCAACAACTGCCCTCCGCGAACCGCCAGCCCGAAAGGCTTTGACACAAACTCACCACAGGCACAGAGGTGTCTGGGCAAACAGAACCTGAGATCACCATGAGACCAGAGCAAAGGGGGCTACTGAATCAGAGGCAATTTTTTTATTATTGCATGATAATGGTAATGATGTAATGATGCTGCTGTGGAAATACATCCACTTTGGAAACTTCTTGACAGGGTTGTACTCAACTCTGCGGTGTTACTATCATAATATCATACTGGCATCAACCAGGCCCCAGAGATACAGACACCTGCAGTATTGGTGTTGGTCAGGTTATTTGAGAAACACTCTCAAATTCACATCTGGAAAGTGGATGACGCTCAACTGTCTGGTCCCAGTCTCCCCACTGGCCCACAGCACACTCACTCTGGGTAGGGCTCCGAAAAATCCCTATGGTTCTTATGGGATTCAAACCCGCGACCTTCCAGTCCGAAATCCGTGGCGGCTGGTTATTTCCCCTAACTTTACTTCACCCTCCATGCACAGTTTTTTTTTTTTTTAAGTGCATAATTTTGACAACTACTATATTAGGAAAACTCCCACTGAAATTCGAACCCATGACACTAAGAACATACAGACCACAAGTCCGTCGTCTTATCCAACAGGCCACGGTGCCTGT
>CM060343.1:10466003-10503503 GCA_030674155.1 Stramonita haemastoma
ATGAAGATCAGTGACGCTGAGGAGGATGTAACGATGCTGCTATGGAAGGGCGTGTGCTTTGAGACTGCATGACAGGGCTGCTATCTACCATGCTAAATCCTGGCGTCAACCAGGCCCGAGAGATACGGACGCCTGCAGTGTTGGTCAGGTCATTTGAGCAACACTCTCCAACTGGCATGTAGAAAGTGAAGGAAGCTGGACAGTGTGGTCCCGCGGCCTTTCCAGTCACCCCGCAGCACGCTCACTTGGAGTAGGACCAAACGGTGGTTGGATTTACCAAGTGGTATCACTTGGTTTTACCAAGTGGTAAAAAAGTCCCAAACTTTCTCCATTGTCTTATGGGATTCAAACCTACTACCTTCCTTTCCCTAACCCAAGGCGCTAACCACTGCGCCAAGGCGGCTGGTTCTTTGGTGTATTTTTTTTCTAATTATCACTTAAAGGTCAAGGTGTCCCATAATCTACGCGGTCGTTAGGAAGCGAGGTGTCTGAGACCTCAGCTTCTCTAGGGCATAATAAGGACGGCACCCATCTCCTCTCCCTCACTGCTTTACCTTCCCTGACCCAAAAGACGGCAGGTACCCATTGAGAGCTGATAAACTGGGGGGAGGGGGAGGGGGGACTGTACTGAAGCCAAGGCGCGCAAACGGTCCCCCATCCAGCAGTACCCCACACTCACCACTGCTTAACCTCAGCCAGAGGAAAGCCAGCGCTCCGGCCTACTGAGCTATCCGCCTTCCCTATCATCACTTATTTTCTTTAAAAAAGTCAGCTAACAGGGAACCAATCTTGGTTTGCAGCCCCCACCTGAAGGATGGCAGCCCAGCCTGTTGGTACGCAGAAGATTCCTGCAGTAACTGCCACCACTGATGCCGGGGAGAGAGGCGCCGCCGAGAACCAACACCACACCAGTACAGGGCGATGTCCTAAATTAATGGTCAGTGACTCTCCCCGTGTCCAGCGCACAGCTCATCAACAGACACAGAGAGAGAACGGACGGTGCAAGTGAGAAAGGTCACACCCACAGAGCCAACACTTTAATTAACGGGAAAGGAGGGTCAGAATCAGTGACCCTTGGAATCAAGATCGAACAAAAATTGAAAGGGGGACGCTGAGGTCAAAATTCTGTGCCGCGTGGAATCAGTTATAGAAAATAGAGAAAAAAAAACTTGAGGAAGATCAGGACTGGTTATAAGTATAAAAACAAGGAAGAAAGAACTGATGGACAATTCAAGATGGGAGATAGTGGTAAAAAATATCAAGAAATGCAAGAAGAAAAAAAAGTTTGTTTAGAACTGTGGTAAAGTCTTTGACTGATTAAGATCTAGACACCTTGGGTAAGGTGTGTGTGTGTGTATATATATATGTGTGTGTGTGTGTGTGTGTGTGTGTGTGTGTGTGTGTGTGCGCACGCGCGCGCGCGCATGCGTGCGTGCGTGCGTGCATGACAATGAACAAATGTCTCGCAAAAATCAAGAATCAGGCACGAAAGAGATTTAACACAATTGTTGGAATCTAGACCCAGAAATATAAGTTCAGAAATGTTCGGTAAAATCCAGACTCAAAAAGGAAAGAAGAATGCAGGAACCTGGTGCCCGATAAAATAAAGATCTCAAGAAAAACAAAACAAAAGGTAGATACCAACACCGTAACTCAAAGGGATCAAGATGAATCAACATTCAAATTGATAAAGTGGCGAGGACCACACAAAAAGCAAAACATACAAGAGAATTACACTTTAAAGGGAAACGGAAGTTCAAAACTTGTTAATGAAGGAAATCAAAACTAACACAGTAATATCGGGAGAGAGAGAGAGAGAGAGAGAGAGAGAGAGAGAGAGAGAGAGAGAGAGAGAGAGAGAGAGAGAGAGAGATTCATTGATTGATCTCATTAATGAGAGAGAGGGGGGGGGGGGGAGTGCGGCTTAAATTAGTGACTGATGTAAAACAAGATGCAGATATGGAAGTGAAACAAAAACTGGTTGGATCAATGGTAGGAAAGAAAAGCAGCTAGAGAAGTGCAGAGAAAAGGAGAGGAAGACACTGTTCACATCGGTAGCTGGGAAACCCTTACCTGGAAACCATCAGGGAAAAGACACAGAGGTCAGGGGAAAGACACAGAGGTCAGGGGAAAGACACAGAGGTCAAAGGTCGTTGACCAATGAAAATCAAGGTCACACATTAGTATCAGATATCGTACCAAAAAGGGTTTTTGTTTTTTGTGTTCCTGTCCACCAAGAGAGCAGACTGTAAGAATCAGGAGTCAGTGCATCTCCCCAACACTGAAACTGCAGGATGTGACAAGAACCGTTAGTGAATCAACAGTATGTCGTTGTTGTTGTTATTTTTTTTTCCGAATTCTTGAATAGTAAACGTAGTCATCACAGACATACACATGTACGCAGGCACAAAACACACACACACGCGCGCGCGCGCACGCGCGCACGCAGACGCACCGCCGACGCAGCACACACATATACGCACACGAGCGTGCACACCCCACATACACACACACACACACACACACACACAACCACACCGTGCAACACACACACACCACACACACAACAACACACACCACACCACACACACACACACCACACACACACACACATAGCACACACACCACACACACACACACACATGCACACACACAAACACACACACACACACACACACACACACACACACACACACACACACACACACACACACAAACACACACACACACACACACACACACACACACACACATTTTTGGTCTCCCAGTCTCTCTCTACCTCTGTATGTGTCAGTCTTGCTTGCAGTTAAATAAAATGTAATGCACATATTTGAGCTTTTATATTTTGATCTCACAGACAGCTTTGCATGTATATGATTTTGTGTATGCTGCCGTTTTTCCTGCCAAAATTTCTGCTTAACAATACCTTCGCCCACTGCATAATGCAATAGACTGCAGTGCAATACAATACAGTTTAATACAAAACAAAAATGATAAAACACAGTACAATACAACGTAATGCAGTGTTATAAGACAAACTATATGCTACAATACAGAGCAATAAAAATAAAAAACACGGTACAACACGATGCAAGAACAAAGAATACAAACTAGAAAACATAATACAGCCACAAGGTGCTGCACTACCAGGCGATAGAACGCATCACAGATCAATTCGGAGTTGTGCAGTGTAATAAAATAACGACACAACACACAGCATACACAACACCTCAATATAATGCAATACAATACAGTACAGTGCAATATAACACAGGGTACACACAACGCTTCAATATAATGCAATATCATACAACACAATACAATGCAATATCATACAACACAGGGTACACACAACACATCAATATCATGCATTACAATACAGTACAATATAATATAATACAGGATACGCACAACACTTCAGTATAGTACAGTACAGTACAGTGAGATACAGTACAATGCAATATGATACGATGCAATACACAGTATCACAGTGCCTTGTGAAACAATCGGCCACGATACAATCTGGTGCAATGGCAGTACAGTTTACGACAGTTCACTACAAAACAACGCAACGAAATACAATGCAATCCATAGCAGCGCTGTGTATTGCAATGCAATGCAACAGAATACATCACAACGCAATAACTGTAGTAAAATGTAATGCAACACAACAACACCATACTATTTCAGCACACCCCAACACAATACAGTAAAACACATCAAATCAACACCATGCAAATTCAACACCATGCAAATTCAGTACCACACAACGGAATACAGTCAGATATAATACAATTAAACACATGATTTATTTCCACACACCACAACACGGTAAAGTGAAATACAATTCAATATAACAGCATTCAAATCAGCACAACACAATGCTGCAAAAATACTAAAAAGCACTGCGATATGATACAGTAGCTGTTCCTAGAGAACACAAACAGTTACAAACTATCCAGTGACAAACGAAACTTCCAACGAGCGAGAAGAGTTGCTGTGATCCAGTATAAAAACATGTGTTGTTGTTTGTTGTTGTTGTTGTTGTTTTTCTTTACCATTTCTCTTTGTCAGTAGAATGCTGCTATTAGCAAAGCATCAGCATGGTCAAAACGCAATAAATATTTTCATACAAGTATTTTTTCTATTCTCTTTTTTTCCTTTCACGAGAGAGAGAGAGAGAGAGAGAGAGAGAGAGAGAGAGAGAGAGAGAGAGAGAGAGAGAAGAGAGACAGAGAGAGACAGAGACGAGAGGAGGGAGAGAGAGAGAGAGAGAGAGAGGAGAGAGAGAGGAGGACAGAGAGAGAGAGAGAGAGAGAGAGAGAGAGAAGAGAGAGAGGAGAGAGAGAGCACCACAACAAATCTTCACCTTGAAAGAAAATCTTTCTCCTTGGGGATGGCGGGGTCTGCTTTCCCTTCTTCTGGAAATGCTGTTCTAAGAATTCCCTCTTTGCTATCCCTCTCTTTTCCCTGCCTTGTTCCTTTCTTTCTGTCACCATCCTTCTTGCCTATTTTCTGCCTGCAGGGTCTATTCTCCTGCCTTTTTTCCAGAAAGATTTTAAAGATAACAATTCTGTCCCACGCCAAAGTCGGATGCGCTGGGCCCGACTTGTCCGGTGCTTGACGGCAGCGCAATACATGTTCGCTCACGTAACGGTCAACAATGGCTGCTGTCTGAGCGTTCGACGAAGAAGCTCCTGTGCTCCCCGTCAGAGAGGGTTTCCTTGGCGTTGAGGACTGTTGTGTAACTCCACCATTGAGGTGCCACATTCCGATTCAGGAATTGAACTGACACTCATTTCAGTCAGGGCTGGTTTCTCAGGGAATTTCCAGTTGATTTTTTTCTCTCTGATCTGCGGAGAGTGCATCGCCACAAAAGTAGCGCCACCACCTTTTTTTTTTTTTTTTTTTGCATTGTATTGTATTGTGTATTGTATTGTATTGTATTGTAGGCCAACGTGTGCCGGTAGGAGGGGATGACAAAATTATAATAAACCAGCATGCACACAGGTGTCGTGTTTAGACACCATCCCTGAGGAAAAATCGGGGAGTTCGAGTCCCAGAGCGGCTCGGGGCTGTAGGTATATGGCAACGTTCTGGTGGCTCCTGCGACAGTACTGGAACCATTCGTATCGGTCAATGCCCTTCCAATGTATCATTCCAGGGCCGTGGAGAGGGGGGGTCTGCTGCATGGGTAACAGCTTGCCCTCCATACATACGTGCCCAGGCTTTGCGCTCTAAAGACTAGAGCGCAACTCCAGTCTTCCGAGAATGATGGGTGCCTACTACTACTACTATTGTATTGTGTTGTATTGAAGGAAAGTTGGCAGGATGGTTAAGACTTTCGCCTTCCAACAAGTAAACCGTGAGATTCTGGGTTCAATTCCCAGTCTCGTCCTTTCTTCGCACACAGAACATCTTGCGCACACGTACGTTAAAAATCCGTTTCGCCTTTCGGTAAAGCAGGCCATTATGTGCGGGTAGGAGCCGTTGACAACAAAATTAAAAAAATACTAGCATGCGCAGTTGCATTAGACACTATCCCTGAGGAAAATTCGGGGAGTCAGTCCCCAGGGCGGTTCGGGGCTGTATATGGCAACGTTCTGGCGGCTCCTGCGACGGCATCGAACAATTTTTCATCGGCAATTGCCTTTCCGATGGACCATTCCAGCGACGTGAAGAGAGAGGGTCTGCTGCATGGGTAACAACTTGCCCTCCATACTACCCAGGCTTTGCGCTATACGTGTAATGTGCTGTATTGCAAGTGAACATGTTTCCCTAGGAGAGCCTTTTTCTACAGACCTTTCCCAGTGACCACTCGATTTGTAAAAAAGCACACATAGACACTCATACATATACACACACGCGCGCACGCAAGCGCGCGCACACAACACACACACACACACACGCAAGCGCACACTCAATGAACGCTTGCAACCCTCCACACACCCACACACAAAGAGAAATAGAGAGACAAAATCAGACACAGAAAGTCGGACAAGCAGGAGAGAGAGAAAGGGGGAGAGGGAGAGAGAGGGAGAGAGAGAGGGAGAGAGAGAGGGAGAGAGAGAGAGGGAGGGAGAGAGAAGACAGACAGACAGACACAGACAGACAGAGAGAGAGACTCATCCAGCACAAAGTACTCGGTGAACTCACGACCGTTATCAGAATTTTTTTTATTCTGATCTTTAGAGCACATCTTTCAATCCCCCCAATGGGACAAAAGGAAAGACTGTTTTTTTCAATGGTACATATATATATATACAGGGGTTCATGTTCGAGTTTGAAAGATATTTGTGACAAATTGTCATTCAACTGTTGTACTTTTGTGCACAAATCTTTCCATCACTATAATCCTTCCGCCCTTGGCATCGCACTGTGCAATCTACATAACATGCAAAATTGTAACTATGTCATGAAGTCCAGTCAGCTTTCATATGTTGACTGTTGGAAACTCGATTCTTGTGTGTGGTGTTGACCATGCAGCTTACTAGCATAATACAGATGTCGCTGCCTACCGTCGTGTAACAACACCCTACTCTACTCTGCACATATTTCATATCCTCTGACAAATATGGGGTGCTTATATGTATCTCAGTATCGACCATATTTCAAACCAAGAATAGCCTTGATTTATAAAAAGGTAAAGGAGTCCCATAACCTGCGTGGCCCTAGGGGAGCGAGGCGTCAGAGACCTCAGCTTCTCTAGGGGCCAGCATATTGAGGGCGGCGCCCATCTCCTCTCCCTCGCTGCTTTACCTTCCCTGACCCTAAAGAGGGCAGGTACCCATTTACAGCTGGATGGACTGGGAGATTGTGCTGAAGCCAAGGTGTGCAAACGGTCACCCATCCAATTGATAACCATACTCGATGCTGCTTAACCTTAGCCTGGGGAAAGCAAGTGCTCTGACCACTGAGCTATTCCGTCCCCGTCGACCTTGGTGTATAGATTCAGTAAAAACTGTTTATTAAAACGTTTCTGCACAGAGTTAGAGACTAGTGCATCACGTCTCAGTGAAACAATACCTGTATCGTGTGTAGCAAGTTTTCACTCCTTTTCCTCCCCCCCCCCTCTCTCTCTCTCTCTCTCTCTCTCTCTCTCTCTCTCTCTCTCTCTCTCTCTCTCTCTCTCTCTCTCTCTCTCTCTCTCTTTACAGCGTGGACCTCTAGGGACATAAAGTCAAGTCCTGTTACATTGTGATATGCACGTCTTTTTACAGACTATTAAAAACGACTTAAAATGTAAACATAAAATACAAGTAATACTAAACATGTGGTCTCCACTTTTTTTTTAACAGTTCATCTATAATCCAATGAACCTGTCTTTTTTAAAGACAAACGCTAGTCATTGCTCTGTGTGTGAGCATTTGCTAACACAACGTGATTGGCGCCTATCTATCTATTTATTTATTTTCCTATTTTTTCACAGTAATTTCCCACTGGCTTTTAAGTGAAGTCTTGTTTTTATTGCAATATGCAAATGTCTTTTTACAGACTGATTATTATTAAAAACGACTTCAAATGAATACAAACAATACTGAACATGTGGTCACTTCAGAATTTTAACATCTCATCTACTACTTTAATTTTGTAATTTTTCTTTAAGTCAAACAATCGCTACTCAGCCTGTGAACCTTTGCTGGCATGAGGTCACTGCCACATATGATTTCTTCTGCAAGTTTGGTCACACTATTTCCTTGCTGGCTTTTAAAAAGCCCCCGTACTTTCAGACTACTGCTAAAATGGTAGGAATGAAACCAGTCTGTACCCTCTACTTCTCTGCGTAAATAACAAAATAGCTTCTTTCTGCATTCGTCAAGAGAGAAAAAAAACACAGAAGAAACTGTGTGATTTTTTAAAAGAGAAAAACAGTGCTATCATATGCATTATTAACAACAGTAAACTGTCAATATTGCATATGATAGCACTGTTTTTCTCTTTTAAAAATCACACAATTTCTTCTGCGTTAGTGAAGACAGAAACACCATTCTGCCGCGAAGAAAATGCGCCAACAGTAAACTGTCAATATTGCAAACGACAGCTCCGTTTTTTCAATTTTTAAAAAGATCTGACAGTTTTCTTTTGACACTGAGCCGGTTTCTGTCAAAAAACATGTTTACCTGCTTACGCTGGTTCACACTTTTCTGCATGAGATTAAAAAAGACAGGTACTTTTCTCATTACAATTACCGGTTTGCTTTCACACTACATCATCATACATGTATGCATTTTTAGAAACATAACCCTGTCGTTATTCAGCCCATTTACCCTCAATTGTTTTAAACGAAAAACAAATCCTACAATACTTTTTTCTCAGACCTACCCAGTATTCATAAGTTTTATTTGCATGACATTTAAAGAACAAACCCAGAACATTTTCCATAAGATTAGTTCTAACGTAACCTGTATTTTAAATCTGATTTGCATTTTAAAAATGTACAAACCCAGAACACTTTCCACAAAATTAGTTCTCAAACATTACATAACATTTTTTTCCTTATTCTTTTGTGCTAGTCAAATTTTTCACGTTCATATGTAGCCTATTTAAATTGATTTGATTGTACAGCGCAGTGAGCCCATGTTTTTTGGAATTCGCGCTATTAAGCCTCCATTTTTATTTTTATTATTATTATTTTATTATTATTATTATTATTATTATTATTATTATTATTATTATTATTATTATTATTATATTATCATTATCATTATATTATTATTATTATTATTACCTGTATTTTTAAGTGTTATTCGCATTGAAAATATACAAACCTGGAACACTTTCCACAAGATGTATTCTCAAACATAACCTAATTTTTAAAGTCTGATTTGCATTTTAAAAATCCACAAACCCAGAACTCTTTCCACAAAATTTGTTCTCAAACATAACTTGTGTTTCAAGTATTAATCGCATTAAAAAATGTACAAACCCAGAACAAATTCCACAAAATTATTTCTCAAACATAACCTGTATATTAAGTCTGATTTGCATTTTTAAAAAAATTACAAACCCAGATCTTTTTCCACAAAACTAGTTCTCAAACATAACCTGTATTTTTACGTGTCATTTGCATTAAAAATGTATAAACACAGAACACTCCCCACATGATCCGTTTTCAAATATAACCTGTCATTTAAATATTTGCATATTAAAAAATATGTACAAACCCAGAACACCTTCCACACGAAAGCTCTCACACAAACGTCCTTCCTACACTGAGGTTTCAGGCGCCAGACAGGACGTCATTATTTCCCTTGAACAGTTTGACGCCATTCTACTCTCGTTTCTCCCCCCTGGCAGCCTGGCTCCCTGAGGACTGGCTCCCCCGTTGTCGGGGTCGGGGCCTCAGCTGCTGGAACACCACATAGGTCACGGCCAGGAAGTGCAGCAGGACCCAGTAAGCCCCGGACTCCAGCCGACACACTGAGGATGGCCGGAGTTTCCTCAAGGCCTCAATCCTCTCCAGGAAGAAGCGGTCCCAGTCGAACCCCTGTGATGTGCTGCTTCTGTCCGCCCTGGTGGCAGTAGTGGTGGTGGTAGCGGTGGAGGTGGTAGCGGTGGTGGTGGGTCTTTCGCTTTGCGCGTGGGGGGTGGGCCTACGCTGAGTCACTGTGGCCTCTTGGGCTTGAAGTCTGTGCTGGGTGTGAAGAGTGGACCTGGCTGTGGCAGAACGGTGGCGCTCTTTAGGGATGGTGTTGTCCTGTTGTTGCTGCTCCTGTTGGTGTTGCTGTTGTTGTTGCTGGTGCTGTTGCTGCTGCTGTCGTTGCTGTTGCAGTTCAGAAACAGAGAATGGAGACGTTGGGGACTCGCTTTGATCTGGCAGTGGTGGAAACACTCTGCTCTCTGAAGGATTCCCTCCTGGCGGGGACACCTCCTCTCCACGAGCGTTGACTACTTTCAGAGGCACCGTCTCTTCACTGTCAGCCACTCCAGATCCTCCCTCTCCTCCTTCTCCTTCTCCTCCTCTTCCTCCTCCTCCTTCTCCTCCTCTTCCTCCTTCTTCTCCTTCTCCTCCTTCTCCTCCCTGCACACCCTCCCTCAGGACAGGGGGTGACTGCTGCAGGTCACAGGCCATGCGCAGGATCAGGGCCATCAGGAGCTGCCCCACCTCCCCCATCTCTCCCCTCTCCTGGAACACCTGCAGCCTCCGCCCTGGGCAGCTCCCTGGCTCTGCCTCAGGGAAGCAGCAGGGAGGGCAGGGTCCAGAGCGTGGCTCAGAGAAGCAGCAGGGTGAGTAGGGTCCAGAGCGTGGCTCAGGGAAGCAGCAGGGAGGGCAGGGTCCAGAGCGTGGCTCAGGGCTGTTCTGGCCAGCCTCAGCAGCTGCAGTCTGGCGTCCTCGTGTTCCTGAACCCCCGTCACCCCTGGGCGACCGCTGAGAGGCGGGGTATGGGGGCCAGTATGGCGCTGGGGGACGTTTCGGGATCGTTCTGCTGGTGATCCTCATCTGTTGACCGACATGGTTGTTATGATCGTTGCTGCTGTTGTTGCTGTTGTCATCGTTGTCATCGTCATCGCTGTTGTCATCGTCATCGTTGTTATCGTCGTCATTGTTTTAGTCGTCATCGTCGTCGTTATCGTTACCGTAGTTATCTCCATCAATGTCTTCATATATCATCATCATCGTCATCATCATCATCATCATCATCATCATCATCATCATCATCATCATCATCATCAACACCATCCATCATCATTACCGTCATCACCACCATCACCGTCACCGTCATCATCACCATCACCAACTCTTTCCATCATTTGTCACTGTCGTCATCACCATCACCATGTAGTCGTAGGGGAACGAGGCATCAGAGACCTCAGCTTCTCTAGGGGCCAGCATATTGAGGGCGGCGCCCATCTCCTCTCGCTCGCTACTTTACCTTTCCTGACTCTAAAGAAGGTAGGTACCCATCAACATCTTGGGTGTACTGGGGGACTGTGCTGAAACCAAGGCGCGCACACGGTCACCCATCCACTTGGTGACCACGCTCAATGCTGCCTAATTTTCGCTTGGGAAAGCGAACACTCTTGACCACTGAGCTACCCCGTCCTAGTATGTCTGATTTGAAGCATTCACAATACGGTTTTTTTTTTCACACGAAAAACAGTATAGCTACTTAATAACACCAACAATAGCAAGGATTAAATTCATTAGAGACATCTGAAGAAAATAAAGAGGACTTCGTTGTAAAAATGTAAGACTTCCCTAAAGTCACCATTTGAGCGCACACTAATCATGGAAATTCTTAGCAGAAAAGGGCAATAACTGTTCTTCGTCAAACGCTCAGACAGTAGCTATTGTCTGTCACATTAACAAAATGCGTTATGCTGCTGTTAAGTGCCTGACAAGTCAGGCCCAGCACATCTCACGTCGGCGTGGGGGAGCATTGCTATTCTGAAATCTTTCTGGGGGGAAAAGGCAGGAGAATGGACCCAACAGGCAGAAAACAGACAAAAGAAGGTGACAGGAAGAAAAGAGAAGACAGAAACAAAGAGAGGGATGGAAAAGAGGGAATTCCTAGCACAGAATTTCCAGGTGGGGAAGCTATTTATGCTGACAGGCCCCGGCATTCCCACGGGAGAGTGAACAAGTTTGGACAAAGCCACAAATTGTGTAGTCATTTTTTAATTATTTTTTTTATTTAATTCTTTTATATCGAGGATAATGGGATGAGCATGCGTGTGCTTTTTTTCATCAAGTCCCCGTGTATGCAGTTGTGTAAATATTGTCATCTGTTCCCACTGCCACACAATGGCCTACTCTTACGAAAAGCGGAACAGGATTTAACGTGTGCGCAAGATGTTCTGCGTGCGTTCGCATACGGGGCCTCGATTTACAGTCTCATTTTGCAAAAGACTTTTGGAGAGAGTAGTCAGCACTGATGTTACTCCAGGGGAAAATATCTCCTCCAACGGGAATCGAACTCGGGTCGTCAAATTGCCTGCACAATGTTCTGATCACTAGGCTACCCCGTCCTGTCAGTCAGAAATGTTGAGAATGCTTTTTCGTGGAACTCAAATCATTTCACGTATCGGGCTACAACTGTATTCAAGTTTGATTGAGCAATAATAAGAAAAGCCGAAAATCGACGGTTTAAACTAATATTAGTTAAATTCCAAGTTACAAAGAACGCTTAAATGATCGGAAATACACACAAAACTTTTCCTCTTACAGAAAAACAAGATAAGAACGCATGAAAACACTCTCCAATTTTTATCCAGATTATAGTCTAAAATATTTTTCTTTTCTTTTCTTTCAAAATTGACAGGGAAAAAATAATGACGAATCGTTCGCTCAATCCTCTTACCTTTCAAACGACGCTGAAGAGAAAACCTCAGCAGTTTCATCTGCGCAAGCAACAGGGCTCTTGTCGGCAAAGTCCGGACGAAGAAAAAGTAACACCAGCCTAGGACAAGAAGAATCCCCACCAGTACTGACAGACAGGCATAGGTCCGCCACCCCACACTGGAAAAAGCCTCCCACAGCGTGGATAGCACCTGCATTCCTAGGTCTCCCATAGCGTCCAGATAGCTCTTGCAGTTGATGACCATGGTGCCTTGGGTTCAAAGCTTCTCCTGAAGAACTGGACGGTGTACGGTTCGTGGTTGTTGAAAACCTGGCTGACTGTGGCTGGCTTGGTGCTGCCTGGATGGAAACACTGATTAGACGGTGTAGGCTTGGTTTTGGTGAGGGGCTTGTGTGAGCGCATTGCTCAGAGTTGGGGAGTGGAGGGATGAAGGGTTTGGTGTCCGTGCAGCAGTATGGGACACGTGCATCACTCTCTCTGTCTATGCCTGTCTGTGTCTGTGTCTGTCTGTCTGTCTCTCTGTCTGTGTCTGTCTGTCTGTCTGTCTGTCTGTCTGTCTGTCTGTCTGTCTGTCTGTCTCTCTCTCTCTCTCTCTCTCTCTCTCTCTCTCTCTCTCTCTCTCTCTCTCTCTCTCTCTCTCATCTATCTATCTATCTATCTATCTATCTATCTATCTTTCTTTCTTTCTTTCTTTCTCTCTGTCTCTCTGTCTCTCTGTCTCTCTCTGTCTCTCTCTGTCTATGTCTCTCTGTCTATGTCTCTCTGTCTATTTCTGTCTGTCTGCCTGCCTGCCTGCCTGCCTGCCTGTCTGTCTGTCTGTCTGTTTGTCTGTCTGTCTTCTTCTATCTATCTATCTATCTATCTATCTATCTATCTATCTATCTATCTATCTATCTATCTATCTATCTATCTATCTATCTATCTCTATGTCTCTCTGTCTCTGTCTCTCTCTCCATCTCTCTCTGTGTCTCTCTCTGTTTTTCTCTGTCTCTCTCTGTTTCTATGTCTCTCTGTCTCTCTATTTCTGCCTGCTTGCCTCTGCCTGCCTGCCTGCCTGCCTGCCTGCCTGCTCTGTCTGTCTGTCTGTCTGTCTGCTGTCTGTCTCTGTCTCTTCGTCTCTGTCTCTTCTCTCTCTCTCTCTCTCTCTCTCTCTCTCGTCGAGAGAGAAAGAGAGTGTGTGTGCGTGTGTGTGTGTGTGTGTTTATGTGTGCATGCGTGCATGTGCGTGTTTAAGTGCAAACTATAAAAACGCCAGGTTTGGCCCTATATTTTGCACTTAAACAAAAGAAACAAAAACAAAAAAGCACAGAGGAAAAGATTCTCGGCTTCAAAACAAGGACACCCCTCCTTCCCATCCCCATCCTTTAAAACAAGCCAGAAACCCAAATTTAAAACTGATGAGAATTAAATCTGCATCCCGCTAGCCAACGACAACGACATCAACAACAATATCAACAACAATAATAACACCACCACTACCAACAAAAAAAACGACAACGAAACGGTTTTTGTGTTTTGTTTTTCTCCTTCTATTCCTGTTTTGGTGGGGAGGCGGGATAGTTCAGTGGTCAGAGTACTCGCTTTCCCCAAGCTAAGGTTAAGCAGTATCGAGCGTGGTTACCAAGTAGATGGATGACCGTTTGCGTGCTTTGACTTCAGTTCACTCAGCTGTATGTGTGTTCACCTGCCCTCTTTAGGGTCAGGGAAGGTAAAGCAGCGAGGAAGAGATGGACGCCGCCTTCAATATGCTGGACCCTAGAGAAGTAAGGTGTCTGATGCCTCGCTTCCCTCTGACCACATAGGTTATGGGACACCTTTACCTTTACCCTTCCTGTATTTTGAAATGTGCATGCGCGTCTTTTTAAAAATGTTGTCATCCATTCCTACAGTCATGAGTAGCCTTCTCTTTTGAAAAGCAGAACGGGCTTTAACGCATGCACAAGATGTTCTGCGTGCGTTTGCCTCCGAAGCCTGGGTCTGCGATTTTGATTTGCGGTATTTATGTATACTTGCTGATTGTTTGTACGCATGCTTGCCTGTTACCCACATGAATTTCTCATCCTTTTGAGACATTAATGAGGTCGTATTCATTTTCGTATATTCTCATCCGAACGACTTTGGGGTAAGTGAAGTCAGTACTGATGTTAACTCCAGGGATGACAGTTCCCTTGAACGAGGGTTTTTGAGGGTCTTGCGTTGCCATAAAGCCACTCCGGCGTGGGAGAGAATCGTTGTCTTTGAAGTCTTTTGGGGGAAGAAAAAAGGCAGAAGAATTTATTTACTTCTTTTTAATCTATTCTTTTATATCGAGGATAATGGAATAAGCAATGATGTGCTTTTTTACATCCAGTCCCCGTGTGTATGCAGCTTTGTAAATCTTGTCATCCGTTCCCACCGGCACACAATGGCCTACTCTTACGAAAAGCGGAACAGGATTTAATGTGTGCGCAATATGTTCTGCGTGCGTTTGCACACGGGGCCTCAGTTTATAGTCTCATCCGAAGAACTTTTGGGGAGAGTGGAGTCAGCACTGATGTTAACTCCAGGGGAAAATTCCCCTCGAACGGGAATCGAACCCGGGTCGTCAAATTGTGAGCGCAATGTTCTGACCACCAGGTCATCCCGTCCCCAGAAGAATGAACCAAGAAGGAAGTGACGGGCAGAAAAGGAAAAAGTCATACACAAACACAGGGATAGAAAAGAGGGAATTCCTACTACAGTTTCCATAAGGTGGGGGTGCTATTTTATATTGACAGGCCCCCACCATCCCCAATCGCGATGGCAAGGCTCTCACCACTCGACTGTCACCCCCTTGTTCATTTGATAGGAACAAAAGTGACTTCACCGTTGGGTTTTTTTGTTTGTTTGTTTTTTGTTGTTGGTTTTCTTTGGGATTTTTTTTTTTTTTTTTTTTTTGGGGGGGGGGGGGGGTAACATTTTTGTTGGACTTTTTCATGTTGTCAAATTTTAGGGAATTATATTAGATTTGTCTTCTGTATTCGATTTTTTGGGGGGAGGGAGGGGGGGGGGGGCAATTTACCGTGAATATGCATCGGCATGGTTTTCATCAAGCCCTCTGTCTGCCTGTCTGTCTGTCTGTCTGGTTGTCTGTTTCTGTCTTTGTCTCTCTCTCTCTCTCTCTCTCTCTCTCTCTCTCTCTCTCTCTCTCTCTCTCTCTCTCTCTCTCTCTCTCTCTCTCTCTCACTCTCTCAGGCAGGCTTGTGGTGGAGCCCAGACAACCTGACCCAAGGACTAACTCACAAGTGGCAGCCACTACAGGAAAACCCTCAGATGCCAGAACCTCAGCTGGAGCTGGAAGGACCAGGACCTGAACAGCCAACTGCACTGCGCCCTGAGCAGCCAGGGGTAGGGGACACCGCAACGGGGATTCCCCTCTGGGCTTCCGTGACAGCAGTCATGACAGCAGTGCACGTGATGTGCACAGCCTGCGGGATGGGGAGAGAGAGAGAGAGGGGTGGTGAGGGGGTTTCCCCTCTTGGTCGCGGGCAGAACAATCACGGCCACAGAGCACGTGATGCACGTGAACAGAACGAGGAAGGCGGGAATGGTGAAGGGGGTTCCCCTCTTCAATTGAACCAGGACAGTCAGAGCGACATGAGATGCACTGCGCGTGCGCAACGTGGCGGAAGAGGTTTCCTGCACGTGGAAGACAGACCGGTACACCACTTCTGGTCCCCTCGTTGAAACATTTGTAAAAAGCATTAAATACTGGTTAAAACTGGTTAAACTACCAGCCTCTAGAATATGTAGACAGGCTAATGAAATGCTGATCTTACAACATGAAACTGGTCGACACAATTGGGTTTCGAATGTACAGAAAACCTTATGTGAGAATGGATTTGGTATTGTGAGTCTAAGTCAAAGTTTAGGATGTGAAAATAGTTTCATAAATGAATTTAAAGACGGACATTTCATGCTATAAACACAATTGGCATTCGGAAATAGAGAATAATGACAAATACAGGTGGTACAGCTCGTTTAAGAGCGTACTGAGGGATATCTGTCTTTTCTAACCAACAAATGGCACAAGATCAGCCTCAGCAGATTTCGGCTGAGAGTTAATGGCCTTAAAAATTGTAAGCAATGGTTTTCAAGTGAAGATAACTATTGATAGTATATGCCCCTTATGCCCAAATCCCACTTTCTCTTCGACTGTGTGGCATACTCTGAAAAACGCAGAAACTGTGAAACACTAAATGTCCTTACAGGCACCACTGATATGAATTCTGTTTCAAATATACTTTCTGACAGCAATGAACCGATAATATAAAGCTGAGCTAAGTCTATCAGAGAAGCAATGAATATCAGAAAAAAGATAATGGAACAGAATCATTAGTTCCCAGATGGTCCATCATAGTCAAAGTCAAAGTCAAAGTCAAAATTTTTTTTTTCAGATGGTACATTGGGTAGGCATCGATTTGCTTTTTTTCATCAAGCCATCTATCTAAAGAAAAAACCAACAAAAAACAATAAACAAAAAAAACAACAACAACAAAAAACGCAAAAAAACCCCAAAAGCAGAGAAAAACGTTTCACCAACATTAATTAACCATCATGATTTCAACACCTTCAAAAATACAATGTGCCAATAAAAAATACAAGCAACAACACTAACAACAAAACAACCAACAACAACAAAAAAACATACAAACAAAAACCCACTCAAAAGTCACACACACACCACACACACACACACACACACACACACACACACACACACCACACACAACACACACACTCACACAAACACACACACACACACACACACACACACACACACACACCACCACTCACTCACCACACACACACACACACACACACACACACACCACACACACACACACACACACACACACACACAACACACACACACACACACACACACCAACACACACACAACACACAAACACACACACACAAACACACACACACACACACACACACACACACACACACACACACACACACACACACACACACACACACACACAACACACACACACACCCACAAGCACGCACGCACGCACACACGCACATACATACTTATACACACAGTTCGCGCACTCCTCCAATTTTTATTCTTTTTTTATATCGAGGATGATGGGATATAAGCACTCTTGAGCTTTTTTACATCCAGTCCCCGTGTGTATGCAGTTTTGTAAATGTCATCTGTTCCCATCGGCCTACTCTTACGAAGAGCGGTACAGGATTTAACGTGTGCGCAAGATGTTCTGCGTGCGTTCGCACACGGGACCTCGGTTTAAAGTCTCATCCGAAGGACTTTTGGGGAGAGTGGAGTCAGCACTGATGTTAACTCCAGGAGAAACAGCACGTATGCACGTACACGCATGCACACATTTTATTTTTTTTATAAATCATATAGTGTCACACAAACAGCTTATATCAGTTACAATGTCAGTAATACCATTATTTAATACTTAAAGAAAAGAATCCATGAAAGTCTACAAGCAATTTATGTCAGATTACAATATCTCCACACTTCAGTTCATACATTATATATTAGAAGGAAAAACAAGAAAAAAAACAAACGCAACAGTATGATATGATAATAACCATCACAACTGAGAGGAAACATAAACACTAACAAATATACAATCAAATAAACAAACAATAACGACAAAGCCAAACAGACAAAATAAACAAAAATAGTAAAGGGGGGGGGGGGGGGAACGGATGGGGAGGGGGTATCAAGGAGGAAGGGGGAGAAAACAAAGAGCAAAAGGAAGAATTATAGTAATGATTTATGATTATATTAATAAACAAAAAACCCTACACATACGAACAAAAACAAAAAACGCAAAAAAATAATAATAATAATAAATAATAATTAATTAATTTAAAAAAAGATTTTTTTTTTTAAAAAGGCCTTATCCACTAACCAAAGTAATATAAATTTAATAGTGCTAATAGACTCTTTAATAAAAGTAATAAAATTGAATTCAAAAACCGTTTATACTGAAAGTATTGAACTGGGTAAAAAAATGTTTTTAAAAAAAGTCTCCATCTAGTCATCAGATCAGTGGTTTGGTTTTCTACTTTTGAATTGGCGGAATGTACACGTGTTTACATACATCACATATACCCTTTCCTGTTCATAATGAAATTTATATGAAAAAAAACAAATAAAAAATACACACACACACCACACACACACACACACACACACCACACACACTTTCTGCTCCTTTTCCCCCTTCCACATACAAATAGCAATCAAGGTGTAGATTTCTCAGTCACTATAAACCACATGTGAAAGATTTTTAGGGTGAGCGGAGGGTACCATTATCTTTAATCTAATCTAAATATGGTTGATTGGATTCATGATTAGATCTTAAACATTTCTGCATAAGTGCATTAAGTGATTTTTCAACTGATTTTTTAAATGATTTTTATTTTTGATACATTTTAAACGTTTTGTTCCATAAATCACTACCTGAATATAAGAAGCTTGTTTTGTAAAGATTGTTTCAGGGTCTGGGAAATGTTAGATGGTTATGCCTGTGTTCATTAATTTTGAATCTGTTGGTGATCTTGGGAGGGGCATTTCCATTGACAACTTTTTGTACAAATAGAGCTTTATTGAAATAAAGCCTGTTTTGGAATGTAAGAATATTTGTTTGCTTATAATCTTTGATGGTTTGGGAGCTTGATTTTAATAGAACAAGTTTTAGCGCTCTTTTATATAATGGATGAATGAATTTTAAATTAGTTTCACTGCAGTTGTCCCAAAGAGATGAGGCATAGTCAACTATAAGCAAAATATGTCCACAAAAGAAGAGTTTGCGTGAATGATTATCTAGAAAGTGTTTTATTTTTCATAACTGACGTACCTTGTTAGTAAGACGTTTTCCTAGTGCCATCACATGGTCGGTCCAAGTAAGATTTTTGTCAATAATTACACCCAGAATTTTGTGTGAGTCAACTTCTTCAATAATTTTTTGATCTACCAACAGAGGTTGAAATTTACTTTTCATTTTTTGCCTCTTTTGTCTTGCTAGTATGTACATACTTAGTTTTTTGTGCATTTAAGGACATGTGGTTTAAATGAGTCCAAGTAATCAATCTGTTGATATTGTTTTGAAGTTTGAGTGTCAGTCTGTGGGGGTCAGTATCACTACAATAGAGGGATGTGTCATCAGCAAACATTTCACAGCTACAATCTAGAAATAAGGGTAAGTCATTTACATATATTGAGAACAATAGATTCTATATATATGTGTGTGTGTGTGCATGCGCGCGCGCGAGAGAGAGAGAGACAGAGACAGAGAGACAGAGACAGGAGAGAGAGACAGAGAGAGAGAGAGAGAGACAGACAGACAGACAGACAGACAGACAGACAGAGACAGAGAGACAGAGAGACGTGTGAGTGGATAAGGAACTTATTTAGTTACACATGTAAGTGCGGAGCAAGAGGAATATTTGAAGACTGAATATCATGTTACACAAAACTGAACTTATCCCCCCTTGTCTACTGGGTTGTAATATTTGAATGGACAATCTCCCCTCTCTCTCTCTCTCTCTCTCTCTCTCTCTCTCTCTCTCTCTCTCTCTCTCTCTCTCTCTCTCTCTCTCTCTCTCTCTCTCCTCTCTCTCTCTCTCTCTCTCTCACCCGTTCATGCTGAAGAATACACAGAACTGCAGGTGTAGATGTCAAACAGAAATACTTTATTGTGATTTTGGGCGCCCCCTTTTTGCCTGGAAAGCAGCCCCAACACAAGGAGGGCCACTACAGACACAGATCTTCGTTCTGGCCTCCCGCTGTTCACAGGCCGCCTGGTGCCAGTCAGTCAGTCAGTCAGATAGGTAAAGCTGCCCCCGCCAAAGGTCACAGTCTTTTTTACTTTTTGTTTTTAAACTTTAGTGACAAATCTATTGGGTTTTTTTTCGTTTTTAGGCAGCATCTGGAGTCTACCTCACAGTGATGGGATGGTGTTCAAGTAAGGACATTGTCTCTGATACAGCTGTTGATGATCACTCCTGTGCAGGTTTCTAGGACATTGTCTCTGATACAGCTGTTGAGGATCACTCCTGTGCAGGTTTCTAGGACATTGTCTCTGATACAGCTGTTGAGGATCACTCCTGTGCAGGTTTCTAGGACATTGTCTCTGATACAGCTGTTGAGGATCACTCCTGTGCAGGTTTCTAGGACATTGTCTCTGATACAGCTGTTGAGGATCACTCCTGTGCAGGTTTCTAGGACATTGTCTCTGTACAGCTGTTGAGGATCACTCCTGTGCAGGTTTCTAGGACATTGTCTCTGATACAGCTGTTGAGGATCACTCCTGTGCAGGTTTCTAGGACATTGTCTCTGATACAGCTGTTGAGGTCACTCCTGTGCAGTTTCTAGGACATTGTCTCTGATACAGCTGTTGAGGATCACTCCTGTGCAGGTTTCTAGGACATTGTCTCTGTACAGCTGTTGAGGATCACTCCTGTGCAGGTTTCTAGGACATTGTCTCTGCTACAGCTGTTGAGGATCACTCCTGTGCAGGTTTCTTAGACATTGTCTCTGCTACAGCTGTGAGGATCACTCTGTGCAGGTTTCTAGGACATTTCCTGATACGCTGTTGAGATCACTCCTAGGCAGTTTTAGGACATTGCTCTCATAAGCTTGAGATCACCCTGGAGGTTCTAGGACATTGTCCTGTACAGCTGTTTGAGATCATCCTTTGCAGGTTTCTAGACATGTCTCTGATACAGTGTTGAGATCACCTGTAGGTTTCTAGGAAAGTCTGATAAGCTGTTGAGGTCATCTGGCAGGTTCTAGACATGTCTCTGAACAGTGTTGAGATCACCTGTGCAGGTTTTAGAAACTCTGATACACTTGAGATCATCCTGTGCAGGTTCTAGACATTGTCTGATACACTGTTGAGATCACTACCTGTGCAGGTTTAGGACATTGTCTCTGAACAGCTGTTGGATCACTCCTGTGCAGGTTTCTAGGACATGTCTCTGATACAGTGTTGAGATCACTCTGTGCAGTTCTAGGACATTGTCTTGTATAACTGTTGAGACACTCCTGTGCAGTTTCTAGACATTGTCTCGATACAGCGTGAGGATCATCTGTGCAGGTTTCTAGAATGCTATATCACAGCTGTTGAGGATCACTCACTGTGAGGTTCATAGGACATTGTTCTGAACAGCTTAAGGATCACTCCTGTAAGGTTATAGGACATTGTCTGAAAACAGCTGTTGAGGATCACTCCTGTGCAGGTTTCTAGGACATTGTCTCTGATACAGCTGTTGAGGATCACTCCTGTGCAGGTTTCTAGGACATTGTCTCTGATACAGCTGTTGAGGATCACTCCTGTGCAGGTTTCTAGGACATTGTCTCTGCTACAGCTGTTGAGGATCACTCCTGTGCAGGTTTCTAGGACATTGTCTCTGATACAGCTGTTGAGGATCACTCCTGTGCAGGTTTCTAGGACATTGTCTCTGCTACAGCTGTTGAGGATCACTCCTGTGCAGGTTTCTTTTCCATGCCTCAGCTACAGCTCTGAGGTTCACCAAGGGTCAGACTTTACCTATACGACCGTTTTCCGACATTAGGGATGTTTATAAATACATCCAACGAACACCGACATACATGACGGGATGTTTAACGTGCATATTTGATCTTCTGCATGGTATATACTAATACTATATACACGAAAGAAATAAAGGCACTGACAGGTCTGCACTAGAAGTTGACCTGGAAGATTGTAAAAACCTCACCCTTAATTCCCGAGACGCCAGAGATTGGAACCTGCGAGTTCATGGACCCGTGGGATTGAAGTCCAACGGTTTTAACCTCTCGGCTATAGTGTCCTTTGTACGTTTCAAATGGTGAATCTTATCATCCATGGAGCAGTTCTTGTATAAATTAATGAAACTGTCATAAATTTCGTTCCAACCCCCGAATGGATTTGATAAAAGTGTATTACTAAAATAAATATCACAAGCTTGTATAAATACACACACGTGAGCAAAGCATACACATTCAAAGGAATGTATTAAAATGTTAAAATAATGAACAATTAAGAAAAAAGGCTCAGAACTGCTTTAGTCTGGTGTTTGAACTAAAAGTAAATATAAAAATTCACAATGTCTGCTGATCCATTAAATTGCCTACGTTAAATACATCGTAGTCTTTTTTTTACCGGGGACAAAATTATAACCCTTTCAAAAATGTATTTCAAGCGTGCTTTGACTCAGATTCTTTCGTTTGTTGATATTCTCTCTGTTACACATGAACACTGTACTCCTCTTTTTATACAACATCTAGAAGAATTTTTTACCGCGATTTTTTCAGTTTTTGTAACACAATTCAAAACAAACCCCACAAAATCCTGCTTCTACTATTCATGCCATAAGAACAGTATGCCTGAAAAATGTACTCCCGTATAATTTTTTTAAAATTATTTGTCATTACTTTAAACACTGTTTTGAAACAGAAATACTCCATTATGTGCAAGAGGCAAGCCTTCTTATGGTCATTGTTCTTTTGAGAATGAACTCTGTGCAATTTTCTCCATTTGCATAGTTCTCTTTACATCCCCTCAGATGGCTTCCCTCAAGCCAGACACGAGGTGACCATGGCGTCCTCACATGTTCCAGGCCCTCCCTTCATTCTATGTACATGCAAGTACTTCAAACCATTTTTTAAAAGATCACAATGGGAGGAAGTGTAGTTCTCAAAAAACAAGATGCAAGGTTATGCCAAAGTCTGTGATTACGTCAGCTGTTGCTAATAATCTTTTCTTGACTGTCATTGCAGCTTCAACGATAAAGGTGAACACAGTGGCACTTTTTGGTTAAAAGAAATAAAATGAAAAAAATGTCATTTTGGTATATGTTACCTAAAACCCGATTTTAACACTGTACTTCGAATCAGTCTTTACGCCTTACGGGGCATTTTGTATATATTATCTTAAACTCGATTTTACCACTGTATTTTATATGAATCTTTACGCTTTATGAGGCACTTGCGTGTATATTATCTAAAACTTGGGTTTTATTACTGTATTTCATATGAATCTTCCCGCCGTAGTTGGCATTCCCCCATGAAATCCTTAGCGACTCAAGACAACTAAACTGTCCTGGCAGCGCAACTGCAAAAATTAATCTTCACCACTTTTTTTTTTAACTTCATTTAACAATTACTATTAAAAACATAGCTCACTACATATTTTTAGGTACTGTCACCTCTTTTCACCAGTACAATAAAACTTTAGGTACTGTCACCTCTTTTCACCAGTACAATAAAACTTTAGGTACTGTCACCTCTTTTCACCAATACAATAAAACTTTAGGTACTGTCACCTCTTTTCACCAATACAATAAAACTTTAGGTACTGTCACCTCTTTTCACCAGTACAATAAAACTTTAGGTACTGTCACCTCTTTTCACCAATACAATAAAACTTTAGGTACTGTCACCTCTTTTCACCAGTACAATAAAACTTTAGGTACTGTCACCTCTTTTCACCAGTACAATAAAACTTTAGGTACTGTCACCTCTTTTCACCATACAATAAAACTTTAGGTACTGTCACCTCTTTTCACCAGTACAATAAAACTTTAGGTACTGTCACCTCTTTTCACCAATACAATAAAACTTTAGGTACTGTCACCTCTTTTCACCAATACAATAAAACTTTAGGTACTGTCACCTCTTTTCACCAGTACAAGACAAGACAAACTAATCCTGTTGTTCGTTCCACCCACCATAGATGCCATATCGGGGCTGTCGCCGTACCAATTTTTAATTCTCAGATTTCAATCTTTTACAAAATGTTAGCTCTTTGTACACCTATTCTCCTTGAAATATAGTTTTCACCAACTAAAGACATTTCATATCTCACCTTTTTAAAACAAAGATTCAAAGTTTTCTGCGAATTTGTAACAAACCTGGACAACTGGAAAAGATCAGGATCGCATCACTATCAGTAATTCAACACGTTTTCAACCTCAAACACACACACACAACACACACACACACACACACACACACACACACCACACACACACACCACCAACGCACACACACACACACACACACGCACGCACGCACGCCACGCACGCACACTTACACACACTACACACTACACACGCACACACACACACACACACACACACTACACACACACGCACACACACACACACACACACACACACACACACACACACACACACACACACCAGAGCCATAGACACTATCCTTAGCGGCCAGAGCAGTGCCTGCGTTCAAACAATCTCATTCTATTTGGTGTGTCCAAGATTATCTCCCTTACCCTCTCAACAATGGCAGAACTTTCTGGCTCAGGAAAATTACCTTCAGCATAATTTTCTCCCGCGAGCAAAACCACTTCAGGTAATTTTTTTCTGGCCCGACAGAATTGGCTTCAGCCAATTTTCTGCTTCATTTCTTTTATAAAACGGCTTCAGCCAAACTTTCTGCTTCATTTCTTTTACAACACGGCTTCAACTGAGCTTTCTGCTGCATTTCTTTTTTTAAATGGCTTCAGCCAAACTTTCTGGCACACAGGAATTACTTCAGAAATGGGTTCAACAGATTTTTTAGACACACAGTCACAGTCAAACTTTCTGGTGCATACTTCAGGACAGTGTTCTGGCGCAAGTAAAACGATTTCAGTCAGTCAGTCATTTTGGCACATAAGACATAGCTTCCCCCAAAAATTCTGGCGCACAAAAAATAATGTCAGCAATTGGTGTATGAGAACTGCCTTCATCAGAACTGTCTGGCACATCAAATCTCAGCTAAACTTTTTGGCACATAAGAAATTGCTTCAGCCAAACTTACTGGCTCACAAAAAGTGCATTTTTTTCGCTTTTTAAAAAAATAAAGTGACTGCAACAGAATTTCTTGGCACAGAAGATATAACTTTGGCAGAGCTTTCTGGCACACAAGATACGATTTTGGCAAAACTTTTCAGCACAGCTTTCTAGCGCATAATTCCACAAAGGAGACATCCCCGCTACCTACCCCCTCCTTGTCCCTGCTTCCCCTTCTCCCAGACTTACAACAGCTTGTCCTCTTTCAAGGCCTGCAGCACCAAGTTCATCATGAGCTGTATCATCTCTGTGGACTTCTCTGACAGCCTCTTCGGCTGGGGCCTTTGGGGCCTGGGGCGGGCAGACCCGGGGTTCTGCTCCGGGGGGGAGGGGGAGGGGGGTGGGGGTTTCAAAGCCCGCGCCATGATGAAGAGGGCGGCCCTGAGGAGTTGGGGGTTCGAGTCTGGCTGGCGGCCGTTGAGGGTGAGGGAGGGGTCGCCTGCCCCCTGAGGCACCACGCTGACTGTCACAGCCTGCTGAGGCTGGAGGAACCGGCAGTGATCCAAGTCTGGTCAACACACAGTCATCATCATCATCATCATCATCACACACATCATCACACCACCACCACCACCACCACCACCACCACCACCACCACCACCACCATCATCAGCGGCAGCACTAGCAGTAGCAGCAGCAACAACAACAAAAGCAGCAACAATGGAAACAAAAACAAAAACAGCGACAACATCAGCAACAACAGTAGCAACAACAGTAACAACAGCACCAACAGCAGCGACAACAACAAAAGCAACAACGAAAGCAACGATAACAACACAGCAGCAGCAACAACAGCAGCAGCAACAACAACAGCAGCGACAACAGCAGCAACAACAGCAGCATCAACAGCAGCAACAACAGTGACAACATATATATGTATAGCTGCTGTTGCAGAAGCAGCAGCAGCAGCAAACAACAGCAATATCTTCAAATTCATCTTCATCCCCATCCTCATTTTCATGCTGGTTTTTTGTTCCTCAGCCAGAGCTCCTGGATTCACCACATACACACGGGGACTGGATAGAAAAAACCCACATGAGTGTCATTTCATTATCCTCGAAATAAAAGAATTTTTAAAATCAATATGCATGCACGCACGCACGCACACATGCACGCACGCACACACACACGCGCGCGCGTGTGCACGCGCTATGTATCTATGTATTATCAAACATTACCAGTGTCAGTGTTAAGTCTGATTATAAAAACACTTTCAAAAAATAATCAGTGGCAATCTCAACAGCTGTTTCTTCAAATGGGGTCAGAGTATTGACGCTGAAATCAGGAGTACATTTGACTTTTAACCTAATGTTTCACATGTCTGCCTAATGTTCCCAAGTCTCCTGCCTAATGTGTTCACAAGTCTTCTGCCTAATGTTCACATGTCTTCTGCCTAATGTTCCCATGTCCTTCTGCCTAATGTTTCCCATGTCTTCTGCTAATGTTCACATGTCTTCTGCCTAATGTTCCCATGTCTTCTGCCTAATGTTCCCATGTCTTCTGCCTAAGTGTTCCCATGTCTTCATGTCCTAATGTTCCCATGTCTTCTGCCTAATGTTCCCATGTCTTCTGCCTAATGTTTACCATGTCTTTCTGCACCTAATGTTCCATGTCTTCTGCCTAATGTTCCCATGTCTTCTGCCTAATGTTCCCATGTCTTCTGCCTAATGTTCCCATGTTCCTTCTGTCTGATGTTCCCATGTCTTCATGCCTGATGTTCAGAAGCCAGCTCAGAGTTATCAAGCATGCGCCACCTCGTTTGTTTTGGCTTTGTTTGTGGGTGTTTTTCTTTTTTTGAGGGGGGGGGGGGATTTTTTCTTGCCTGCATGTGTGCTTTTCTATCAGATCTTTTTTTTTTCAAAAGAATTTTGCCAGGGACAACTTTCTTGTTGCCGTGGGTTCTTTTGTGGTCAAAACGCGTGTTGCCCCGGGACCTCAGTTTATCGTTTCAGCCCAAAGACGGGCAAAAAAGACCGCCACACATGGTTTAGCAGATGGGGGGGGGGGGGGGGGAGTTTCAGGCAAAACATTTCAATGGGGATTGAAGCACAGCACTCTCTAACCCGGACTTTTCGTTTTGTAGGCAGGTGTAACCTCTACATCATCGATTTACTGACCAACTTTCAACTGCAATGTAATATCATATTGCATACTTTTTTCAAGCAGGAATGGCTTTTCTGCAGGGAAATCATTATGGATTGTTCAGAATGAGCATCGCTGCATCCATCCATCCATCCATCCATCCATCCATCCATCCATCCATCCATCCGTCTATCTGTCGTCTATCTGTCTGTCTATCTGTCTGTCTGTCTGTCGTCTGTCCGTCTGTCCGTCGTCTGTCTGTCTGTCTGTCTGTCTGTCTGTGTCTGTGTCTCTCTGTCTCTCTGTCTCTCTGTCTCTGTCTCTGCTCTCTCTCTCTCTCTCTCTCTCTCTCTCTCTCTCTCTCTCTCTCTCTCTCTCTCTCTCTCTCTCTCTACGGATCTATCTGGGGGACAGATAGCCTAGTGGTCAGAACATTGCGTTGGCAATTTGACGACCCGGGTTCGAGTTCGGTCGAGGAATTTTTTCTCCTGGAGTAAACATCAGTGCTGACTCCACTCTCCCCCCAAAGTCCTTCGGATGAGACTATAAACCGAGGCCCCGTGTGCGAATGCACGCAGAACATCTTGCGCACACGTTAAATCCTGTTCCGCTTTTCGTAAGAGTAGGCCATCGTGTGCCGGTGGGAACAGATGGCAATATTTACAAAACCGCATACACACGGGGACCAGATGAAAAAAGCACATGATTGCTTATTCTGTTATCCTCGATATAAAAGAATCAATAAATAAATAAATAAATAAATAAATAAATAATATCTATCTATCCCTAAGTCTGGCGAAAGTGGGGTCACCCCCGAAGACTTAACTAGTTCCCTCCATTTCTCTCTCTGTTCTGCCTTTCTCAAAGTTTTGTCGAGTTCTAGGCCTGTCCATTCACTGATGTTGTCCTCCCATCTCTTCCTTGGTCTGCCTCTTTCTTCCTCCTTGGATAGTGCTTTGCCGTATTGCTTTTGATGCCATGTCCTTTTGATCTTATCGTTGCATACAGTCACGTTATGTGTAACCTTTTGCTCAAATGTGCAAAGTTGCTCCTGCAACCTTTTACATTTTTATCTGTAATTATCTTGTTTCTAGCTCTCAGACAAAACATGTTGTAGTCAAACTGTGTACAGTTTAGTTCATGATGATGATGATGATGATGATGATGATGATGATGATGATGATATAATATAATAATAATAATAATAATAATAATAATAATAAAAATAATAATAATAATAACAACAATACATGGAATTTACATAGCGCTATATCTTGCAAAAACAAATCAGTTCAGAAATATCATTGCGGTACAAAAGCTTCCAAAAAGAGCAACCATCCCAGTAGGCATCCGTCAGTCTCGGAAGACTATGGAGTTGTGCTCCAGGCTCTAGAGCGCAAAGCCTGGGTAAGTAAGCATGGAGGGCAAGCGCTGTTACTCATGCAGCAGACCCCCTCCCCCACCTCTGCATGTCGCTGGAATAGTCCATTAGAAAAGCAATCTCTGATATAAATGGTTCCAGTGCCGTCGAGAAGCCGCCAGAACGTGCTACAGAGGCCTACAGCCATCCCACACTACACAGCCATCCCACACTACACAGCCATCCCACACTACACAGCTATCCCACACTACAGCCATCCCACACTACAGCCATCCCACACAACAGCCATCCCACACTACAAAGCCATCCCCACTACAGCCATCCCACACTACACAGCCATCCCACACTACACAGCCATCCCACACTACAGCCATCCCACACTACACAGCCATCCATACACTACAGCCATCCCACACTACACAGCTACACAGCCATCCCACACTACACAGCCATCCCACACTACAGCCATCCCACACTACAGCCATCCCACACTACACAGCTACACAGCCATCCCACACTACAGCCATCCCACACTACACAGCCATCCCACACTACAGCCATCCCACACTACACAGCATCCCACACACAGCCATCCCACACTACAGCCATCCCACACTACAGCCATCCCACACTACACAGCCATCCCACACTACAGCCATCCCACACTACACAGCCATCCCACACTACACAGCCATCCCACACTACAGCCATCCCCACACTACAGCCATCCCACACTACAGCCATCCCACACTACAGCCATACCCACATCTACACAGCCATCCCACACTACAGCCATCCCACACTACCCCACATACACAGCTCATCCATCCCACACTACAGCCATCCCACACTACAGCCATCCCACACTACACAGCCATCCCACACTACACAGCCATCCCACACTACACAGCCATCCACACAACTACAGCCATCCCACACTACCAGCCATCCTCACACTACACAGCCATCCCACACTACACAGCCATCCCACACTACAGCCATCCCACACTACACAGCATCCACACTACACAGCCATCCCACACTACACAGCCATCCCACACTACACAGCCATCCCACACTACACAGCTACACAGCCATCCCACACTACACAGCCATCCCACACTACACAGCCATCCCACACTACAGCCATCCCCACACTCACACTAACAGCCATCCCACACTACACAGCCATCCCACACTACAGCCATCCCACACTACACAGCTACACAGCCATCCCACACTACAGCCATCCCACACTACAGCCATCCCACACTACAGCCATCCCACACTACACAGCCATCCCACACTACAGCCATCCCACACTACACAGCCATCCCACACTACAACACACACAGCCATCCCACACTACAGCCATCCCACACATACAGCCATCCCACACTACACAGCACCACACTCAGCCATCCCACCACTACACAGCCATCCCCACTACACAGCCATCCCAACACACACAAGCCATCCCACACTACACAGCCATCCCACACTCACACAGCCATCACACAAGCCATCCCACACTACACAGCCATCCCACACTACACAGCCATCCCACACTACACAGCCATCCCACACTACACAGCCATCCCACACTACACACACAGCCATCCCACACTACACAGCCATCCCACACTACACAGCCATCCCACACTACACAGCCCATCCCACACTACACAGCCATCCCACACTACACAGCCATCCCACACTACACAGCCATCCCACACTACACAGCCATCCCACACCTACACAGCCATCCCACACTAACACACACCATCCACCCACACTACACAGCCATCCCACACTACACAGCCATCCCACACTACACAGCCATCCCACACTACACAGCCATCCCACACTACACAGCCATCCCACACTACACAGCCATCCCACACTACACAGCCATCCCACACTACACAGCCATCCCACACTACACAGCCATCCCACACTACACAGCCATCCCACACTACACAGCCATCCACACTACACAGCCATCCCACACTACACAGCCATCCCACACTACACAGCCATCCCACACTACACAGCCATCCCACACTACACAGCCATCCCACACTACACAGCCATCCCACACTACACAGCCATCCCACACTACACAGCCATCCCACACTACACAGCCATCCCACACTACACAGCCATCCCACACTACACAGCCATCCCCACTACACAGCCATCCCACACTACACAGCCATCCCACACTACACAGCCATCCCACACTACACAGCCATCCCACACTACACAGCCATCCCACACTACACAGCCATCCCACACTACACAGCCATCCCACACTACACAGCCATCCCACACTACACAGCCATCCCACACTACACAGCCATCCCACACTACACACATCCCACACTACACAGCCATCCCACACTACACAGCCATCCCACACTACACAGCCATCCCACACTACACAGCCATCCCACACTACACAGCCATCCCACACTACACAGCCATCCCACACTACACAGCCATCCCACACTACACAGCCATCCCACACTACACAGCCATCCCACACTACACAGCCATCCACCTACACACCATCCACACACACAGCCATCCCACACTACACAGCCATCCCACACTACACAGCCATCCCACACTACACAGCCATCCCACACTACACAGCCATCCCACACTACACAGCCATCCCCACACTACACAGCCATCCCACACACACAGCCATCCCACACTACACAGCCATCCCACACTACACATGCCATCCCCACTACACAGCCATCCCACACTACACAGCAGTGACTCTTCCTCAGATTCACCAATGGTGAGATTTTGCGTATACGACGGCTTTTGCCCATCATGAAGGTAGCGATATTCTGACTTCGGGGATGTATACGTGTTCCCCAACCCACGCAACGCTTACACAAATAACGGGATCTTTATCGCGCTTATTTGGTCTGCATGTGTATAGACACGAATGGAATGAAAGCACTGGCAGGTCTGCACTTGAATTTGACTCGGGAAATGGTAAAAATCCCCACCCGTAATTCACCAGACGCCGCCGAGATTCGACCCCACGACTTCATGGATCCATGGGATTGACGTTGTAGGGTCTTAACCACTGGGCTCTGGCATTCGCCCCACCAAAACTTCACACAAGTTGTTAAAAAACGATGAATCAATAACTGCTTGTTCCATTCCCTTTTAAAGACTTGTTCTAAACCAAGATGTTTTGCACACAAAAAACTGTCAGAGAGGGAGAGAGTAGCCTTAATGTGAACATAGTGAATGTTTCCCGAAGTTTTCCTCATTGCGTGGGGAGGCATGTAGTTGGAAATATTGGCTTTGAAAAGCGAGAGAGAGAGAGAGAGAGAGAGAGAGAGAGGAGAGAGAGAGAGAGAGAGAGAGAGAGAGAGAGAGAGAGAGAGAGAGAGAGAGAGAGAGAGAGAGAGAGAGAGAGAGAGAGAGAGAGAGAGAGAGAGAGAGAAAGAGAGAGAGAGAGAGAGAAAGAGAGAGAAGAGAGAAGAGAGAAGAGAGAGAGAGAGAGAGAGAGAGAGGAGAGAGAGAGAAGAGAGAGAGAGAGAGAGAGAGAACACTGAACACTGAACACTGAAAAGTTTTATTGTACATCGGCCTTAGACCACTATACAAAACATGTTTGAGGCAGGGGGAAGGTAAACATCATCGCGGAAAATATTTCCAGCTATTCCACAATTCCAATTTTCGATCATCATCTTCAGTGTCTACATAATAGTCACGATCATCATCCTCGTCTTCTTCAACACTGTTTCCATCGTCATCTTTAACTTCTTCATCATAGTCACCATTACCACTATCACTATCACTTTCAACACCTACACCATCGTTACCATCATCACCATTAGTAACCACATCATCATAATCATCATCACCATTAGAAATCACATCATCATACTATCATCATTGTTAGTATTCACATCACCATAACCATCAGCACTTCCTTCATTGGTTCTATCATCTACATCATCATTCATAATCATCACCTTCCACAAATACATCACCATCACCTTCAGCATTTACCTCACCATCACCATCATTTTCAGCATTTACATCACCCTCATCTTCAACATTTACATCACCATCACCTTCAGCATTTACATCACCATCATCTTCAGCATTTACATCACCATCAACATCATCTTCAGCATTTAAATCACCATCACCATCATCTTCAGCATTTACCTCACCATCACCATCATTTTCAGCATTTACATCACCAACATCTTCGACATTTACATCACCCTCATCTTCAACATTTACATCACCTTCATCTTCAGCATTTACATCACCATCATCTTCAACATTTACACCACCATCATCTTCAACATTTATACCACCAGCACCATCATCTTCAGCATTTACATCACTATCATCTTCAACAGTTACATCACCAGCACCATCAGCTTCAACATTTACATCACTATCATCTTCAGCATTTACATCACCATCACCGTCATCTTCAACATTTACATCGCCATCATCTTCAACATTTACATCACCATCATCTTTACATGTACATTACTATCATCTTCAACCTTGATATCATCAGCACCATCATCTTCAGCATTTACATCACCATCATCTTCAGCATTTACATCACCATCATCTTCAACATTTACAACACCATCATCTTCAGCATTTGCATCATCATCGCCATCATCTTCAGCATTTACATCACCATCATTTTCAACATTTGCATCACCATCATATTCAGCATTTACATCACCATCACCTTCACCATTTACATCCCCATCCCCATCATCTTCAACATTTACATCATCATCATCTTCAGCATTTACATCACCATCATCTTCACATTTACATCACTATCATCTTCAACATTTATATCATCAGCACCATCATCTTCAACATTTACATCACCATCACCATCATCTTCAACATTTATATCACCAGCATCATCATCTTCAGCATTTATATCGCTATCATCTTCAACATTTACATCACCAGCACCATCATCTTCAGCATTTACATCACCATCACCCTCATCTTCAGCATTCACACCACCATCACATTCATCATTTATATCACCATCATCTTCACCATTTACATCACCATCATCTTCAGCATTTGCATCACTATCATCATCATCTTCAGCATTTAGATCACCATCGCCATCATCTTCAACATTTACATCATCATCACCATCATTCTCAACATTTACATCACCATCACCATCATCTTCAGCATTTACATCCCCATCATCTTCAGCATTTACATCACCATCATCTTCAACATTTACATCACCACCATCTTCAACATTTACATCACCATCCTCTTCAACATTTACAACACCCTCCTCTTCAACATTAACATCTCCAACTCCATGATCTTCAACATTTACATCACCATCACCATCATCTTCAACATTTACTTTACCATCACCTTTATCCTCATCATTTACATCGCCATCATCTTCAGCATTGTCATCACCATCACCATCATCTTCAACATTGACATCACCATCACCATCATCTTCAGCATTTACATCACCATCATCTTCAACATTTACAACACCATCACCTTCAACATTTACATCACCATCATCTTCCGCATTTACATCACCATCGTCTTCAACATTTACATCACCATCATCTCTTATGCAAATAAAGCAAGTTGAAAATCAGAGAAGTATTTTACAATCATAGCAAATCAAACACACCTGCTAGACTTGGAGAAAACATTTGTAACATACATTTTACATTTAGCATCAAGGTAATTATCACGGCAACGCTGCTGATTTGAATTCCAGTACTGCACAGTCACGTTAACCCTGCAATTTTCTATTCGAGATGTTTGCTGGTTTTTGCACACACACACACACGCACACACACACACACACACACACACACACACACACACACACACACACATGCACGCACGCACGCACGCACGCACGCACGCCCACACACACACACACACACACACACACACACATACACACACACACACACACCACACACACACACACACACACACACACACACACACACACACACACCAACATACCCCCGTTCTTAGGTAGGCACACTCACATAGAAGTAAAGATCTTGCTAATCTCAGTGCTTTAAAATAATTTTCTTCCGCCTATCGATTGCATGAAATACATATTTAGATACATTATATCTGTGGATAGGATCAGTGGCTCTGAGTAACACATGCAATGAAAGTTCTTTTGATTCTTTTAGAAATTTTACCCTTAAATCTTCATACGTAGCACAGTTAAACACAAAATGTTTTTCATTTTCAATTTCGTTTTTACAGAATGGGCAGAATTTATCATGAACAGATTGACTATAGCGGTGTACATTATTGTTAAGTGGGAGAACATTAAACCTTAGTTGCGTAATGGCAACACGAAGACAATAATTTTCGATATCTAGAACATAACTTTCTTTTTCAAAAATAGTTTTAAATGATCTATACGATTGGTATCGGTCACGATCTCTAATTGTTCCTGACCATTCTTGGATAAACATATCGATGAGTCTCTGCTTAAATATGCTAAGAAACTTTTTAACATCCCCAACGCCCTGCTGCAACCAAACAATATTGAATCCAGTTAAGCATAAAACTTCTCTTATTTTCGAAACCCAGCACTGTTTTCCGGAATTGTCTAGATGCAACAGCATTTGATATGCCTTGTATGGTAACCGTTCACTGTCCATTTCTAATAGCTTAAACCAATATCTTAAGCAAGCGGTGTATGAATTTACAAAGAGTGGATATCTACACAAGTCTCCATATATCATTTTGTTTGGTGTTTTGGTTGGCACACCTAGAAATCTTTTGCATGCCATCATGTGAACTTTTTCTATATGTTCTAACTGGGTTGTTCCCCATACTTCAGCAGCATATAGCAAGATAGGTTGTATTTTTGTATCAAAAATTTTGAAAAAAGTATTTGCTGACATCTCTTTATATTTCCGAAAAATTCTATTTAGCTGAACTACTGCCTTTTTGCCTTTTGTTACTAAATGCCATGTGCCGTTTTTTTGCACTGATCATGGTAGTGAACTTGAATCCTAAATAACAATAATTGTTTACTACTTCTAACTTTTTACCATTGTAGAACCATTTCTCATGTTTACCAAGAAAGCCCCCTTTTCGGAATACCATTACTTTTGTTTTATCTATGTTTACAGTTAACTTTATCTTATTACAACAGTTTTTTAAAATATCTAATTGGTTCTGGAGACCACCTGGTGTTGTTGATATCAAAGCCACGTCGTCTGCAAATAACAAGATGAATAACTCCATAATATCTGGAAATAGTTGCACCCCATGTTTACCCTTTTCATTGATTTGTTCTGCTAGCTGGTTTACAAATATTGAAAACAGTGTCGGGCTAAGAACACAGCCTTGCCTTACCCCAATGGGACAATCAAACATTTCAGTTAATTCAGAATTTGCTCGAACACATGATTTCAATGACCTATACATAGCTTGTAGAGCCCCAAAGAATTTACCCTGTACACCTTGATTTTGAAGGCACTGCATGAGTTTGTTATGTTGAACAGAATCAAAAGCTTTTCTAAAATCTACAAAAGCAACATAAAGTTTTCTTCCTTTTTTGTTCATGTGGTTCTGAATAATCGCATATAGTGTAAATATTTGGTCAACTGTTGAATATTTTCTTCGAAACCCTGCTTGACATTCTGAAATTAAGTTACTGCTCTCTAACCAGGTATATAATCGTGTATTAAGTACTGAAGTATAACATTTAGATATAATACTTAAGAGAGACACTCCCCTGTAGTTATCAGCATCATTTAGGTTTCCTTTTTTATGTAATGGTATGATTATAGCTTTTGACCATTCATGTGGGTAGATTCCTCGCTCAAAAATAACATTAAATAATTTTGTAAGAAATTTTACAACATTACTACCACCGGTTTTTAGCATTTCAGCTAAAATATCATCTATCCCACTTGCTTTACCCTTTTTAAGTCTACCAATTGCCTGAACAATTTCTGCTTCTAATATTTCTTTATTCAGTGTATTATCTATTTCATCTGAAAATTCAAACTCAGTGCTATCATCCCTTTCAAATTCTTCAGTATTACCTTGGAAAACAGTTTTAAAATGTTTATACCACTCATCAGTACTGATATCATTTACTACCTTTCTCTTATTTGTACAACCCATTTTTCTCAGCTCATTCCAAAAGTGTGACCCGTTGTTAATTTTATTTGTTAATGCTTCAGTCTTTTGCTTTCTATAAGTGTGCCTTTTAGTTTTCAACAAATGCCTATAATGCTTTCTTGCTGTAACATATATTTGCCTATCTACTTCTTTTCGACTTGCTCTAAACTGTTTTAGTTTTTTTCTACATTCATTTTTTGTATTTTTACATTCAAAGTCAAACCACTCTGCTCGTTGTACTCTATGAACATGACATCTTTTGAGCATGCATTTGCTAGACTCTTTTAAACAATCTACAAATATATCTAAAGCTCTGTCTACATCATCATCTAAGTTATTCATGGCCAATGTCAATCTGTTTTGAATATCTGTACTCTCCCAAGATTTCTTGAAATCATTTTCTTTTGCCTCATTCCACATAAATTTTTCAAACACAGCATTGTCATTTACTTTCCTGTTATCAGAATGGACATCCCTGTTTCCAGCTGCTTCCACCTCCAGGACAATGGGTAGGTGATCAGATTCTACAAAGTTTTCAACCTCTAAAGATAATATTTGGATTGAAGAAAAAAGTTCAAGAGATAAGACGAAATAATCCACAGTACTTTCCCCTGCATATCCTACATATGTACAACTTTCATCAAAATCTGCTTCACTCAGCCCATTCAA
>CM060343.1:10508503-10511003 GCA_030674155.1 Stramonita haemastoma
CGTGTTCAGTCCATCATCTGAAATAAAAAACACTGACCTACCTAACTGTACCGTGTTGAGTCCTTCATCTTCCAAATAAAAAACACTGACCTACCTAACTGTACCGTGTTGAGTCCTTCATCTTCCAAATAAAAAACACTGACCTACCTAACTGTACCGTGTTGAGTCCTTCATCTTCCAAATAAAAAACACTGACCTACCTAACTGTACCGTGTTGAGTCCATCTTCCAAATAAAAAACACTGACCTACCTAACTGTACCGTGTTGAGTCCATCTTCCAAATAAAAAACACTGACCTACCTAACTGTACCGTGTTGAGTCCTTCATCTTCGAAATGAAAAACACTGACCTAGCTAACTGTACCGTGTTCAGTCCATCATCTTCGAAATGAAAAACACTGACCTACCTAACTGTACCGTGTTGAGTCCATCATCTTCGAAATGAAAAACACTGACCTACCTAACTGTACCGTGTTGAGTCCATCATCTTCGAAATGAAAAACACTGACCTACCTAACTGTACCGTGTTCATCCATCATCTTCGAAATGAAAAACACTGAAAGAAAAGGAATATCAGTAATTACCTTTAAAGCGGCGCCGCAGGAAAAAAAAGGCCAGCCTGAGCTGTAAATGTCGCCAATAGTTGGGCAGAATGAAGGGCCAGTAGGAGAGGATGACCAGCCCGTACAGGGCGCCCACCATGGAGTACAGGATGGCCTGACACAGCCAGCTGCTCACACGGGACCACAGGCGATCAAGAACACGCCTCAGTCTCTCCCCCAGAGGTTCACACATGACGTCGTTTCCTCAGCTAGGCCTAAGTCTGTTGATTTGGCAAGATATCCTTTTTTCTTTGGTCTCCCTCTCTCTCTCTCTCTCTCTCTTTCCCTCTTTTTCTTTCTCTCTGTGTGTGTCCGAAGTGTTGCAGAGCTGGGTTGGTGTCGACGTGTTTCAGTGCTGTCAGCTGTGGTAGTGAGCCTCAATCCCCTTTCGGTTGAAGGGAACTTTTTTTTTTTTTTGGGGGGGGGGATGAGGGGTGAGTGTATGTGAGTGTGAGTTCATGTCAAAAGAGAGAGAGAGCGGGGATGGTGGAGGGGGAAGGGAAGAGAAGGGAGGGAGAGAGAGAAGGGGTGAAGGGGAGAGGGGGAACTCTACACACACACACACACCACACACACACACACACACACACACACACACACACACACACACACACACACACATATATATATATATATATATATATATAGATAGATAGATAGATAGATAGATAGATAGATAGATAGATAGATAGATAGATAGATAGATAGATAGATAGATATATAGATATATAGATAGATAGATATATATTCATTACATATATACACACATTATATATATATTATATATACATATATATATATATATCCCCCTCCCCCCTCCACCCCCCAACACACACACGCAACACCACACCACCACTCACTAATCTTACTTACCCCCTAAGCATCGCCGCAGACAGAAGCGCACAATGGGCCCATCAGCGTAGGCCACAATGCAGACCAGCAGCTGCCAGAGGAAGCGAACACAGGCCCCACACAGCCGCCACAGGAGACAGAGAACAGCACGCAGGGCTACAAACACGTAGCCTAACGCCTGCTCCATCACTAGAACCACTCTTTCTCCCACTGGCCTCGGCATACTGCACTGTCCTGTCACCCAGGTTTCACAGCAAAATTCTGTTGGCAATACGCGTGTCACTTGGTCTGTCTCCCTCTCTCTGTCTGTCGCTACGTGTGTCACTTGATCTCTCTCCCTCTCTCTGTCTGTCTCTGTCCAGATTTATCGCAGACTGGATTGTTTCGACGAGTCATGTGTGTGTGTGTGTTGTCAAGAGTGGTTCTGATTCTAGATTTCTATTAAAGGAGAAGGGAAACGAGGGGGAGGGAGGGGTCGCTTATTTTTTTTAGTGTATGTGAGTGTGCGTTCAGGCACAGTGAGAGAGGAGGGGAGAGGGAGAGAGGGGGTGGAAGAAAGAAGGATGGAGGGGGAGAAAAGGAGGGGAGCAGGAGAGAGAGAGAGGGAGGGAGGCGAGAGAGGGAGGGAGGGAGGGAGAAAAAGGGTAGTGATGAGGAGGGTGAGAGAGAGAGACACTGACTGTCCTTATGCCCTCTTGGCCGAGAGAGTGGGGATGTACTGAGGGAAAGGCATCTCCACTGTAATCAACTTTCTGCCCTTTTTCCGAAACAGCAGCTGTCTCCTCTGCTGGTTAGGAGGTCATCGTCGAACACGACGGACAAACAAACAAACATTTGCAGTCATCATGTACGCCTGTTTTGGAAATCTGCATAGAAACATACTTTGAATTTTACAACCAGTATGCAACAACTTGTGGCACAATTTGAATCCCGTTTGGACCCAAAACTTTCCCCCCTATCCATTAGACCATGAGTGGTGGTGTGGATGCTAGTCTTTTGGATAAGATGATAAACCGAGGTCCCTTGTGATTCACATCATTATTTAGT
>CM060343.1:10513503-10521003 GCA_030674155.1 Stramonita haemastoma
CCAGCGGCCTTCCCTTCCACTGGTTTCAAGGTGTGCACTTGGTTACCACGCTGCTCAACCCTAGCTTGGGAAAGCGAGTGCTTTGACCACTGAGCTACCACCCCCCCCCCCCCCCCCCCCATGATAATGGTAATACGACAAATCTTGATAATCCTTTACCCAAAAGATCACAATTATGGTTATCTTCTGCCAGAGACCCGTAATCTGGCGGCCCCATTGACACAAACGGTTCGTTGTCAAATCTGTATTAAATCAGTGCTATTTTTCTTTTTTGGAAGACTGGAATCCCAATTTACAATACGCAATAAATTAATCTGTAGTTTGAAGAAGAAGAAAACACCCATCAGGCCCATATCACAAAAAAATATACCGTTCCGAATCTGCAGGCATCTTTGCTTATGCAGGAAATGGCATAGTTCTTACAATATATAGTTCTTACAATGTATAGTTCTTACAATGCATAGTTCTTACAAAGCTTAGTTCTTACAATGCAAAGTTCGTACATTTCAAAGTTCTTACAATGCATGGTTCTTACATTTCAAAGTTCTTACAATGCAAAGTTCTTGCAATGCACACAGAAAGCTTGATATTGATAAGCATTTTTGGTATGCAATGACTTTGATCTTTTTTCAGCTCAAATCACGGAGCAGGAACTGAATGCTGATAGCAGAACTAAAACTTGTTGCACACCAACCACAAAACACAAGCTTTTATATTTTTTTGTTTTTGAGGAAAGGGGGCGGGGGTGTAGAATTGACAAAGGTCTGCGTACATTATCCCCCCTTCACATTGTAGCACAGATGTCATCAAACACATCAAACTGTTGTTTTTCCAAACCCCGTGACAGAACTCCAACTCGGAACTCAAAGAGCAGTATAGTAGTGTTTAGGAGCGGTACTCCATTAAACATTCCAGTACAGATAGAACCCAAAACACATCAAACAACTGTGTTCTTTTTCCAAACCCCAGCTAGAACTCGAAACTCCAAGCAGCATAGCAGTGTTCGGGAGCGGCATCAGATAAAATGTCGATGGTGGCTATAATATGCAACAGGCCTTAGCAACAGGTAGCATACCAAAAACAAGATGGTCCTATCAAAGAGAAAAACCAAAACAATGTAATTGTACAATCCTGATTGTGGACTGACATCAACAGGGTGTTAACAAGAGAGAGTGGATTGTTTGCCTAGGTGATCACGTGCTCTGCATGAACAATTTTGCACAATTTTGATGTTTGTGTTCAATCCCTCCCCCTTCCCTCCCTCCACCTCCCTCCACCTCCCCACACCTCCCAAACCTTCTCTACCCCTGCAAGGAATGAGGAAACATTAGATGGGGAAACAACTGGATTGAGGGAAAAATGGATTGATGAAAACCTTGGATTGGTGAGAAAATTAGATGGGGAAACAACTGGATTGAGGGAAAAATGGATTGATGAAAACCTTGGATTGGTGAGAAAATTAGATGGGGAAACAACTGGATTGAGGGAAAAATGGATTGATGAAAACCTTGGATTGGTGAGAAAATTAGATGGGGAAACAACTGGATTGAGGGAAAAATGGATTGATGAAAACCTTGGATTGGTGAGAAAATTAGATGGGGAACAACTGGATTGAGGGAAAAATGGATTGATGAAAACCTTGGATTGGTGAGAAAATTAGATGGGGGAACAACTGGATTGAGGGAAAAATGGATTGATAAAAACCCTTGGATTGGTGAGAAAATTAGATGGGGGAACAACTGGATTGAGGGAAAAATGGATTGATGAAAACCTTGGATTGGTGAGAAAATAGATGGGGAACAACTGATTGAGGGAAATGATTGATAAACTTGGATGGTGAGAGAGAATTAGATGTGGGAACAACTGGATTTGGGAAAATGGATTGATGAAACCTTGGATTGGTGAGCAAAATTAATGAGGATGGGAACAACTGGATTGAGGGAAAAATGGATTGATGAAAACCTTGGATTGGTGAGAAATTAGATGGGGGAAACAACTGGATTGAGGGAAAAATGGATTGATGAAAACCTTGGATTGGTGAGAAAATTAGATGGGGAAACAACTGGATTGAGGGAAAAATGGATTGATGAAAACCTTGGATTGGTGAGAAAATTAGATGGGGGAACAATGGATTGAGGGAAAAATGGATTGATGAAAAAATTGGAATATGGGAAAATTGGAAGTATGGGAAAATTGGATTGGTGAGAAAATTGGATTAAAGAGAGAAACCTGGATTGAGGAAAACTGGAAAGTTTTCCAAGTGAAGGTCAGTCCCAATATCGCCAGCAATACAGGACTGACTGCTCCTTGTTATCTGGGGGGGTTGTGATGATTGCAGATTGAACGGAATGAGAATCTTTTAATTTGAAGGGCGAGATTTTTTTAGAAGGTTAAGTACCGATGATAACACTTAGTAAATGTTGAGATTCTCTCTCTCTTTCTCTCTCTCTCTCACCCCCCCCCCCCCCCCACACACACACACACGCGCATATACAGAATGAGAAGGATAACATCTTTTTTCCCCTCCACGCACTAATTTTGATTTTCGAATTCAAAACAAAAGACGATAGGATAAATCATGTTATCAATATACACACACACACACACACACAACACACACACACACACACACACACACACACACACACACACACACACACACACACACACACACACACACACACACACACACACAATCACATCCAACACTCTCCTCCATGGATTGATTATCTTCAGCTGAATAAACTGACTGCTACAACAACTACAACTACAACAACAACAGCAACAACGACAACAAAATATCGACAAAACCTATGAGAACAACTGAACACCTTTCTCTTTCCTTGCAACTGTAAAGAAACTCTTTCTAAGTTTCATACAGAAAAAACTGACCCCTCCCCCCAAAAAGAAAAACCAACGCAAAAATAAAACTAAGACAATAGCAAATTGCGTGATTCCTCTCCAAAACCACCCCACCACCACCACCACCACCCATCCCCAACCCCCTCAACAAAAAAGTCAACATAAAAAATATCAATACCAACACTAAAAACAAAGCAGTAGCGAATTGCGTGATCTGGTATGTGAAAGTAAGTTTTCTCACTGAATACGGAGTTGGGTTATTGTTTGCGGTTATGAAACGCCTTTACGCGAGCTATACAAACAACAATAATGATGCTAATAGCTAAAAGCATCCTAAAGGCCTTTCTTGTGGTCTCACTTCAGATCCTCAGGCAAAACGTAAATAAGGAAAAACCAAAACAAAGACCAACAAAGTTGAAAATCTGAGGCTACCGGTAGAGTACGCCTTCTTTTGTTATCACATAAAACAGAGTATATGTCCTTTGCTATTTACAACGCATAGCATGAAGAAGGTGGGTGGGGAGGAGGAGTGGAGGGGGAGACGTTTGAAGGGGAGGGAGGGGTGAGGGAAGGGATCGGGGGGAGGGGTCGATGAAAATTTGATTTGATATGACTTGCTCAATATTTGAAATATCACTCATACACATACACGATGAGGCAAAATTACTGACCGTATAATTGTATAAATACTATGGATTTTATTATCACCGTGAAACACACCATTTTCTCCCTTAAAAAAACCAAGATTGATGGAAATGATACAAACAAATTTCAACAGACTGTGCTGTCTTTTTTGTTTCTAGGTGTTATAATAAAATTTTCTGAAGTGCAGTTTTGGTTTTTTAGCTAATGGGAAACAAAAGGTGTTGAATGTCGTCAGGTTTGTGTTGAGGACCTACTCCCATGGCTGTAGTTGTGCCTCAAATGGCGCAGCAAACACCCAACACACATCCCGTTGATGATCATGACGTACACATTCTCATGTTAAACAAATAAGGACACGTTTGATTTTGAGAACAAAAACGCGATTACAAAATTGATTATTTCATTACTTTTGCTTATATCGATAAAAATAAAAAAAAACCTCAAACAATCAAACAAAAAACACACCTTTCTCTTCAAAAGCATGGAAATTCACAAAGAATATTCCCATGTTTTCCAACTGTTGATGTTTCATGGCTATGTGAAATACATAATATAGATAATCAAAAATGCAATATACAAACACTTCGGTATATTTCCTTTTTTTAAAAAGATTCGCCAGCAGTCACACGCAAAATGTAGAACGACATGCATCCAGTTATGGAGGGATAACCACTTGGTTTTGAACGCAAGGGAAAAGATGATAGTAATGACGATAAATTAATTAAATGGCGGCGATATTTGCAATAGTAATATGTATGATAACAATATAATTAGATTATACCACACTATAACTGTAAAAACAACAGCTGGAGAAGAAGAAGAAGGATACTATGCAAGGTTTCGCTATCTCCAGATAATATTTCCCGTAAAGGGTTCACGTATGGTGTTCTAGGGAGCGAGGCATCAGACACCTCAGCTTCTCTAGGGACCAAAATATTGAGGACGGCGCCCATCTCCTTTTCCGCGCTGCTTCACCTTCCCCACTCTAAAGAAGGCAGGTACCCACTGACAGCTGGGTGAACTGGGGGACTGTACTGAAGCCAAGGCGCACCAACGGTCACCCATCCACTTGGTAACCATCCTCAATACTGCTTAACCTTAGCTTGGGGAAAGCGAGTGCTCCAACCACTGAGCTATCCCGTCCCCTGATATTTCACGTACCTTACCACAAACAAAAATAGGATCGACAATGCCACTTTGTAAAGGAATATAAGATCGACAATGCCACTGTGTGAAGAAACGTGCCTTTAACAGACGACTCCATTGTTACAGGTCGTTCAGGCATTTCAAAACCTGGCCGTAAAATCACAGGATTGTTCGTCTTTTCCTGCAAAGCATCGATCAAGGATAGTAGTGTGCGAAGGCACGCTCCTGGCTATCTTTCAGGGTTCTGTCAGGAAACTGAACCTCTTTTCTCTGTCTCCCGGCACAGGAGCCATTGCCTGGACAGCACTGCAGCCAAGAGGGACGAGGGCGCCCTCAGACAAAGGGAAGACCCCAGCTCTCTTCCCAACACACGGCCTTGCCAAATATTGACAACTCTTCTCAAAAAAGTACATCAATTTCAGAAAACAATAACTGCAGCAGCAACAACAACAACAAAAGCAAGAACGACAAGAACAAATAAACAAAACAGAAACATTAACTGAAACAAAACAGATGATTAAATACCTACCAAGTCAACAAGTTATCCAAAAAAAATGTTCATGGAATATTGCAACAAGCTAAACTCGGAACGTTCCAACCTGGTCAAAATACATTGGAAAAAGAGAGTCCTTGCTTCTACACCCATACTCGCCGTTTATACAAGATACACTCAGCAGGGGTGTGTGGGGAACTTACACGCTCTCAAAACACTCGGGGACACACACACACACACACACACACACACAGAGGCACACACACACACACACACACACACACACACACACACCACACACAACACACCCAGAGGCACACATACAGCGTACAGAGAAAGCTGGAAACTGCCACACAGAAAAAAAAGTTTGTTCCAAACCATTTCTCTCAAGAGCGGAGAAAATCACACTTTTGCGCAGTCCATACGATTTGATGACCAAAAAACCCCCAAAACAAAAAACCCAACCTCCCCCTTTCCGAAAAAAAGCCATCCTTTTAAAAACAAAGTTCAAATTTGGCAGTAGGCAGCACATTGTGACCGTCGCGCATGCGTGGTGCGCAGCTGATGACGTCTTCCATATTGGACCAACTGTCCTGCAGCACCCTCTGTGTGTGTGCCTGGGGCATAACTCTGACCAATTGCCGGCAGTGTCAAACAGAGTGAAGTCCCATGGCAGCAGAGGTGACAAGATGGCCAACTCCCAGCTGTTCTGTCGTCTGCTCTCTGCTGGTCATCCTGCCAATAACTGTCAGCTGCAGTCACCTTTTTTCTTCAGTGACAATCATACACCACCACGCCACAGTTAAGCAGTAAGTGCAGGATTCCTAACTAATGCACTCTTCCAAATTTGGAGAAATTATTCCACACCTGCATAGCTGAGCTCCCGGCACACAGTAGCTATGATCATTGCATCCACGCTGGTTCTCACACCGTGCATGAACAGTGTGTGAAGAAAGCAACCTTCAGTGCTTGAAGCAGCCATAGTGATCAGAAAAGGGGAAACTTTCAGAATTGTTCTTTGTCGTCAAATAGTGCTTTAGACTTGAAATGCTCAACAGGTTTGACGCTAGCCATTGTTGGATCAGTTGAAAAATTGCAGACCCGTGGGAAATTTCAAACAATGGTGAACCAGTTATTTTAGGAAATTGATTTGTGAAGGTGAAGTTGAGAAAAGTGTGTGCAAGCATAAATCTTATATATCATCTACAGCAGTTCTTTTTTTTTTAAATTCATATACAGCAGGATTCTAACAAACGGTAGGTCCAGAAAATCCAGCGACATTGTCCTTGGTGCGTTCCGGTCTGATTACGTCAGAACTGGTCATTGACAAAAAGTGTGCAAGCAGACGACAAATGACAACATTGGTTACAAGTCCTTATGGCTAGGTATTGAGGGCATCAAATTATTGCATTTTTAAAGGCATCATTTACAGCACTTTCGCAGACGAAAAAGTCTCCTCAAACTTTCTTTCTCCAGATTAGAGCCTGAAAATGGCTGAAATATTATGACTTTTAAAGAAATCATTTCTCAAAATTGCTGTGAAAAAAATATTTATATCCGCCTCTTCAACCACTCTCAAACGGCAAAAACCCTTCTCGTAACGAAAGACGGTTTTGTAACCACACAGGAGGTCAAGTTGTCCTTTCATGCCATTTCGGTTGTAGAAGCAAACTCCTTGGAAACGATGTCCCACAGTGTCCACCTCGCGAGGCAGCTGCACTGTGCAGTCAGCAGAGGAGCATTGTCAGCCATGCCGTCATTGGTGGGGCAGCGCCAGGGACCTCTCCTCCAGCCCCTTTCTGACGGACGCTGCTGCTGCTGCTGCTGCTGCTGCTGCTGCTGTCACTACGCCATGGAGTCAGGTCTGGGTCCGCGTGACCGGGGCTGAGGAGAAAACACGTCACAGGTTAGAGAGACTGCCTGCCTGTGGGGTGCATGTGGCGGTTTGTTGTTGTTGTTGGTTTGTGTTGTTTGTTTGTTTGTTTGTTTGTTTTTGTTTGTTTGTTTGTTTGTTTGGAGGTTTTTGTCGACCGTTCCTCGACTAGAGCTCCCAGGTTCCCCCCTGTGTAGCAGCTCAGTGGTCACAGCTCTCGCTTTCCCTCAAGCCAAGGTTAGGCAGCACTGAGCCTGGTTACCAGTTGGATGGGTGACCGTTTGCGTGCCATGGCTTCAGTACAGTTCCCCAGTTCTCCCAGCGGTAAATGGGTACCTGCCCTCTTTAGGTTCAGGGAAGGTAAAGCAGCGAGGGAGAGGAGTTGGGTGCCACCCTCAACATGCTGGCCCCTAGAGAAGCTGAGTTCTCTTATGCCTCGCTCCCCTACGACCACACAGGTCATGGGACACCTTTACCTTTT
>CM060343.1:10523503-10528503 GCA_030674155.1 Stramonita haemastoma
GAAGTCGCTGCGACCTTGACGCCTGCCCTTGAGCAGCTGACCTTCACCGCTGGAGTCGCTGCCGTGGCTGACGGACATGTTGTCCGGGGAGTACATGTGGTAGCGCTGCGCAGCTCCCCAACTGCCCTTCGTGGCCAACTGCCCCGCGAAAATGCTGGGGAACCTGCACAAGTGTAATAGTGTTGAGAGTGAGCTGGTTGGCTGGATGGATTAAGAGAGGGGGAGAGAGAGGGGGGAGAGAGGGGGAGAGAGGGGAGAGAGGGGGCAGAAAGAGGGATGTAGAGAGGCGGGGAGAGAAGAGAGGGGAGAGAGAGGGGGGAGAGAGAGAGGGAGGGAGAGTGGGAGAGGGAGAGGAGATGGGAGAGGTGGGAGAGAGGAAGAGAGGAAGAGAGGGAGGAGAGAGGTGGGGAGAGAGGGAGAGAGAGGGAGGGACGGGGAGAGGGAAGAGAGAGGGACAGAGGGAGAGAGGAGCGAGAGAGAGGGGAGGGAGAGGGAGGGACGGGGAGAGGGAAGAGAGAGGGAGAGACAAAGAGGGGTGGAGAGAGAGAGGGAGACACACACACGCGCGCACACACACAGCACACCACACATCACTACACTAACATCACACACACTACACACACACATACATACACACATATATACACACATACACACACATACACACATACATACATATACACACATATATACACACATATACACACACCCATACACACACCCATACACACACATATATATACACACACATGCACACATATACACACATACACACATATGCACACATACATACACACACATACACACACGTATATTACACACACACACAACACACACACACACACACACACACACACACACACACACACACACACACACACAACCCCTGTGTTCAGAGGCATCAGCTCTTTGCTCAGATCCAGCAGAACTTCGTCGTCGCTTGACACACATGTAGATGATGGCGCCGATGACGATGGCGACGATGAAGAAAAGAGGGATGCCTACGCCGAGGCCGATGATGAGTTCAACGTTGTCGTCATCTGAGGCCGGCCTGTCAAGTCAAGTCAAGTCAAGTCAAGTCAGAAATGCTGTCATCCTCCCTTGAGGGGTAATTACATCACTGTCAGGAACATTCCATACAGTGACAGGAATCCTAATCTCGGAAAGACACAAAAAAGCTTGCGTTTCATATTTTGGTTTATTATCAAACTGTGGATCAGAGATATTGTGGGGGTTAGTGAATGAGAAAGTGATCGTGTTTTTGGTCACTTCGTTAATAATCGAAATGGGAGAGAGAGAGAGAGAGAGAGAGAGAGAGAGAGAGAGAGAGAGAGAGAGAGAGAGAGAGAGAGAGAGAGAGAGAGAGAGAGAGAGAGAGAAGAGAGAGAGAGAGAAGAAGAAGAAGACAGACAGACAGAGAAGAAGACAGACAGACAGACGACAGACAGAAGACAGACAGACGGACGAAACACAGACAGACACAAGACAGTGTGATATGGGTGTGGTTTTGTGGTGACAAAGTGAGAGTCAAATCTCTCTCTCTCTCTCCTCTCTCTCTCTCTCTCTCTCTCTCTCTCTCTCTCTCTCTCTCTCTCTCTCTCTCTCCCTCACGTACCCACAACTGGGAATGCCGTTGTTGATCACACACACGTCATCGGCGTTGGGGCAGTTTTTGATGGCGAAGAAGGCGTCACACAGGACATTGGAGGCTCTCACTGCAACAACGTCAACAACGTCATCACGCCTGCTGTGTCACAATCACGTCATCACCAACCACACCTGCTTCGCTCTGTCTCCTTCTATCTCTGCTTGTCTCTGTCTCTGTCTGTCTGTCTCTCTCTGTGTCTCTGTCTGTCTCTCTTCCTGTCTCTGTCCCACTCTCTGTCTCTCTCTGCCTCTGTCTTCCTCTCTGTCTCTATCTCTGTCTCTTGATTTGTCTGTCTCTCTCTGTGTCTCTGTCTGTTCTCTCTCCCTGTCTCTGTCCCACTCTCTGTCTCTCTCTGCCTCTGTCTTCCTCTCTCTCTGTCTCCCTCTCTGTCTCTATCTCTCTGTCTCTGTTTGTCTCTTGATTTGTCTGTCTCCCTCTCTGTCTCTCCGTCTGTCTCTGTTTGTTTCTTTCTTTCTTTCTTTCTATTTCTTGTCAACGTCATCAGAACCTAACTATGCACAAAAAAAGAGAAAGAATTAGAGGATTTGTAGTGGGAGGGACATGGAGAGGGAGAGAGAAAGAAAGAAAGAAAGAAAGAAAGAGAGAGAGAGAGAGAGAGAGAGAGAGAGAGAGAGAGAGAGAGAGAGAAGACAGACAGACAGACAGACAGACAGACAGACAGACAGACACAGACAGACAGAAGACAGAGACAGAGAGACAGAAGAGAGAGAGAGAGAGAGAGAGAGAGAGAGAGAGAGAGAGGGAGAGGAGAGAGAGGAGAGAGAGAGAGAGAGAGAGAGAGAGAGAGAGGAGAGAGAGAGAGAGAGACCACCACCACACACACACAAAGACACAGAGAATATCCCCCACCCCCCCTCCTAACAAAAAAAACCCCAACCCAAACCCCCAACAGATTTTGCCAAGGCGGCGGCAGCGTGACTCACGTGTGGTGTTGCCCACAGTGATGAGGGTCAGGGGGCTGGCCGTGCCGTTAAAGGTCAGTGAGCCAGCGGTCAGCAGGTCCTCCAGCGCTTTGGCCGCCACCCCCTCTGCATTGTCCGTCTTGTTGGCGTCCACTTGGAGCTCGTGAGTCACCAGCAGGCTGCCCGCGCTGTCAACGATACACGCCAGCACGTCACCATCCGCACAGGTTTTGTTTACCAAGACGTCAGTCATCAGTCGTCCATCATTGTCGTTGTCGTTGTCGTTGTCGTTATCATCATCATCATCATCATCATCATCATCATCATCATCATCATATCATCATATCATCATCATCATCATCATCATCATCATCAATGCCGTCGTTATTATTACCATCACGGTTGTTGTCATGATTCAGATTGATTTCGTCATCTCTCTCTGTCTCTGTCTCTCTCTCTGTCTCTTGGTAATGAAAGTAGGAAACGAATGGACAACACACATAAACACACACACACACACACACACACACACACACACACACACACACACACACACCACGCACACACACACACACAGATACACAGACAGGCCTCTGAACGATGGGTTGAATGATTCATGTGGGGGAAGCTAAACCAAAACTTTGACCATCAAACCGACACGTGAATGAACATTATGCTTGGACCGAACACACTGACACAGGGATCAACACACACACACACACACCACACACACACACACACACACACACACACACACACACACACACACACACACACACAGAACGAAGGACGATGATGGAGGATGGATGGATGGATGGATGGATATGGATGGATGGATGGAGACTGAAAGAGGGAGGGAGGGAGGGATAGATGGAGGGAGGGAGGGAGGGATCGGGCCAACTGACCTCAGACTCAGAACGACTACATCATGGAAAGGCTCCCCGATGTTGCCACTGAAGAATACCGCTAGCTGAAGACACAGAAAACAAGGGGCACCATAGTCATCATCACAACAGTCACAGGCTTTTCGTGCAGTCAACACAGTGTCATCAGCAACTTAGAGTTGTCATTATAAAATCGCTTTAGAAGGAGGTAAAAGATGTAGGGAGAAAGGAAGGAAGGAAGGAAGGAAGGAGGAAGGAAGGAAGGAAGGAAGGAAGGAAGGAAGGAAGGAAGGAAGGAAGGAAGGAAGGAAGGAAGGAAGGAAGGAAGGAAGGAAAGGAGGGAAAAAAGAAAGAAGGAAGAAGAAAGAAAGAAGAAAGAAGAAGAAAGAAAGAAGGAAGGAAGAAGAAAGAAAAGGAAGAGAAGGAAGGAAGGAAGGAAGGAAGGAAGGAAGGAAGGAAGGAAGGAAGGAAGGAAGAGACATTTTCACTCACAAGACAGACAAGAGTTGCTGTCTGAAGAAGAAGAAGAAGAAGAAGAAGAAGAAGAAGAAGAAAAGAAGAAGAAGAAGAAGAAGAAGAGAAGAAAGAAGAAGAAGAAAAGAAGAGAAGAAGAAGAAAGAGGAGAGGAATCAGCACACAGAATTGAACCCATACTGTCTTAACCTCACTAACATTAACTTCTCATTTCTTTCTAATATCACTTTCTAGGGCATAGACGTTAAAATGAACAACACACACACACACACACAACACACACCACACACACACACACACACACACACACACACACACACACACACACACACACACACACACACACATCTACACACATGCATACACACATACACACACACAACACAGTACACACACACACCACACACACACACACACACACACACACACACACACACACACACACACACACACACACACACACACACACACACGGTCTTAACCATTCTGTCCTGCAAAGATTGGAACTACTAAGGCCCACTTGTGAACAGTGCATGTACTGGAAGCTTAGTTCTAACCACTGGACCTTGGAGACAAGCCGAGATGCTGCACTACACTGCACTGCCTGCACTACATACACTACACTACCTGCACTGCACTACACTGCGCTACGCTGCACTGCACTACACTACACTGTACTGCACTGCACTGCACTGCACTGCACTGCACTGCACTAACACTGCACTGCACTACACTACACTGTACTGCACTACACTGCACTGCACTACACTGCACACTTCACTGCACTGCACTGACTACCTGCACTACACTGCACTGCACTGCACTGCACTGCACTGCACTGCACTACACTGCACTCACTACTCTGCACTGCACTGCACTGCACTACACACTGCACTACACTGCACTGCACTGCACTACACTACACTACACTGCACTACACTGCACACATGCACTACACTACTCTACACTACACTGCACTGCCACTACACTACACTGCACTGCACTCACTGCACTGCACTCACACTACACTACACTGCACTGCACTACACTACACTGCACTGCACACTACAC
>CM060343.1:10531003-10536003 GCA_030674155.1 Stramonita haemastoma
GTGATATACTTGGGGAAGTTTGTAGCTGGCTGAGGAATTGCTGATTTGCGGGGCTGAGAGAGAGAGAGAAGGCCCTGTGTCACCCCGCCCCCTTACCTGTGCACACCCCGCTGATGAGAGTGAAGGTGGCCTTGCAGGGGCAGTTGTAGCCCCCCACGGTGTTGTTGCAGTCCTGCTTTGCGTTGCACGTGTTGAGGGAGGAGTTGGAGCACTCATCCACATCTGCACACAGCGCCACATGCTGAGCAAAGGCCCTGACTGTCAGCCTTAGCGGCACTGACCAACTTGTGAGGTATATATATCAAGCCAACGTTGAGCAGCATTGAGCGTGGCTGCTAAGTGGATGGGTGACCATTTGCACGCCTTGGCTTCAGTACGGCCCCCCCCCCCCCCCCAGTCCACCCTAGCTGTAAATGGGTACCTGCTCTTTTAAGGGGCAGGGAAGGTAAAGTAGCAAAGGAGATGAGATGGGCGCCGCCCTCAATATGCTGGCCCCTGGAGAAGCTGAGGTCTCTGATGCCGATCACATAGGCTATGGGACACCTTTACGAATTACCTTTTTACCTTATCTTTCAGATTGCGGTCAATGCTTTAGAAATCAGTGTTTTAGGTTTGTTCCAGAGCGATTTTAAAACTTCACTGACTTTATTTCCAGGTTCCCTTTGATGTGTGATGTATCACTATTTTGTGGTTAGGTTGAGCTGTTGTCTGTTCTCTATATGTGCCCGCATTTCCTACAGAAAGGAATCAGAAGGGTCTATCAGTTCTCCTGTTCATTGCTTTCTCTCGGGTTCTGTTTGTTTGTTTAGTGAAGTGTCCTTGTCTTCCACATGTCTAAGTCTTTTTTTCTTTCTCCCAGGCTCACACACTTCTTAAAGCATTGCAGCACTCCTGTCTTTGCTTCTGCCTTCTGTCAGAATGCTGTCCATTAAGTTAGAAGCTTTTTCAGCTTTTTGTTTAAAAGATGATCATTACAACGAATTTTATGATATTTCATTTATCTTGCTTGGGTTTTTAATTTTTTCTTTCATCATGGCTCTTACAACCAACCTTATTCTATACCGACAATATTCTACACGAGTGTCGAAGGATGTTTTACCTGTACAAGAACCACGAGTGCCGTTATATCCCTGACGACACTCGCAATCAAAGGTTCCGTTCAGGTTCACGCACTGCTCTTTGGCCGCGTCACACTTGTTCAGGTTAGGGTACAGACATTCGTTGATATCTGCACACATACATACATACACACACACACAAACACACACACAACCAACTTACTACATAATAACGAACAGCACCAATAAAAAACAAAAACATCACTACACAATACTTAACAACAAAACATACAACCACCTCCCCTCCCCACACCATCCCACCACACACACACACACACACACACACACACACCACACACACACACACACACACACACCACACACACACACCACCACACACACACACACACACACACACACACACACACACACACACACCACACCACACACACACACACACACACACACACACACACACACACACCACACACACCACACACACACACAGCACACACACACACACACACACACACACACCACACACACACAACACACACACACACACACACACCCCACACCCACACACAACAACACACCACCAACACACAACACCACCACACACACACAACACACACACACACACACACACACACACACAACACACACACACACACACACACACACACACACACACACACACACACACACACACACACACACACACACACACACACACACACACACACACACACACACACACACACGCCCTTACCTGTGCAGTTGCTTTGCGGGTCTGGTCTCTCATAGCCAGACTCACAATCACAGGAGAAGCCCCCATCGAAGTTGCGGCATGTTTCATTCAGGTTGGTCTGGCAGGGGGAGGGAGTGGCGGCACACTCGTCAACGTCTTCCGTGCAGTTGTCTCCCTTCCAAAACTGGTTGCACGTGCAGGCACCGGTGACGTCATCGCAGTCCTGCGTGTTGGCGCGTGCGCAAGAGCACTGGCTGGCACACTGCACCCCGTAGTGAGTGTCGTCACACGCTGCACACACACACACACACACACACACACACACACACACACACACACACACACACACACACACACACACACATGTGAGGGTGTCGTGTTACAAATTGGAGGAGGAGGAGGAGGAGGAAAAGGAGGAAGAGAAGGAGGAGGAAGAGGAAGAGAAGGAGGGGGAGGAAAAGGAGGAGGAGGAGAGGAAGAAGAAGAAGAAGAGGAGGAGGAGGAAGAGAAGAGGAGGAGGAGGAGGAGGAAGAGGAGGAAAAGGAAGAGGAACAACCCCCACATCCGCACCCACCTACCAGCCACCCTCCCTCACCCACCCTCCTCCACCACCATTCCTCCCCCCCCATACACACACACACAAAGCACATGAGCGCTTATTCCATTATCCTCGATATAAAAGAATAAAATAAAAAATAAAAAAAACATACACACACGCGCACGCGCGCACGCACACACACACACAACACACACACACACACACACACACACACACACACACACACACACACACACATCAATATATATATATATATATATATATATATATATATATATATATATATATATATATATATATATCCCCCTAAAAACACTCACCTAAACACAAGCCTCCAGACGAGGAAAAGCCAGGGTTACACTGACAGACGTGAGAGCCATTGGTGTTGAAGCAAGTGGAGTTGTTGACGTGATCACAGATTGTCTGATTTATATTACATTCGTCGATGTCGTTACTGCACAAAGGTCCCTCCCAGCCCTCAGCGCACTCACAGTCACCTGTCTGAGCGTTACACGACTTCGTGTTTGCTGTCACACACTTGCACGTTGAGCTGCAATTCCCTCCGTGTTTTCCGTTCGGGCAGGCTGGAAAAAGAAAGACAGAGAACAGATAGGACTGAGTTAGCTGATGGATGGATGGATGGATGGATGGATAGAGATAGATGATAGATAGATAGATAGATAGGGTAGATAGATAGATAGATAGATAGATAGATAATACATACATACATACATACATACATACATACATACATACATACATACATACATACATACATACATACATACATAGATACATAGCTATGCAGATACCTAGAAAGATGCGTAGACAGACCTAATATCACTAAGAGTGAACAGACGTTAAACTGAAGAGGTAGACATATGCAAAGAGACAGTGAGATAGACGAGTAAACGATGGAAATTAACTGATTTAGTCCATCAAGATAGACACAGAGAGAGATGAAATTAACTGATTTAGTCATCAAAATAGACACAGAGATGAAATTAACTGATTTAGTCCATCAAGATAGACAGAGAGATGGAAATTAACTGATTTAGTCCATCAAGATAGACAGAGAGATGGAAATTAACTGATTTAGTCCATCAAGATAGACAGAGAGATGGATAAATGCTGTCTGTCACATGAGCGAAAAATGCATTGCGCTGCCGTGAAGCGCCTGACAAGTCAGGCCCAGCACATCCCACTTGTGCAATGGAAGAGAACGGGCTATCTGTGAAGTCTTTCTCACAGCTACAGGTGTCCCATAACCTCGGCGGTCGTAAAGAAGTGAGGCGTCAGAGACCTCAGCTTCTCTAGGGGCCAGCATATTGAGGGCGGCGCCCATCTCCTCCCACTCGCTGCTTTACCTTCCATGACCCTAAAGAGGGCAGGTACCTATTTCCTCTAACTCTTTCTTACAAACCTAAAAAACCTCTATCACCACCACCATCACCATCATCATCATTCACATCGTTGTTGTCACCAGGGGACAGGTGTGACTTACTCTGACAGGTGACAGGTGTGACTTACTCTGACAGGGGACAGGTGTGACTTACTCTGACAGGGGACAGGTGTTACTTACTCACAGTGACGGTGTGAGACTCTGCAGGTGACAGGTGTATTACTTACATGCGACTTACTCTGACAGGTGACAGGTGGATACTCTGACAGTGCTACTCTGACAGGGCGGTGTACTACTGACAGGGAGGTGGACTTACTCTGAGTGTGACTACTTGACAGGGAGTGTGCTATGACAGGAAGGTGTGACTTCTCTGACAGTGTGACTACTCTGACAGGGGACAGTGTGACTTACACTGACAGGTGGACTTACTCTGACAGGGACAGGTGTGACTTACTCTGACAGGTGTGACTTACTCTGACAGGGGACAGGTGTGACTTACTCTGACAGGTGTGACTTACTCTGACAGGGGACAGGTGTGACTTACTCTGACAGGTGTGACTTACTCTGACAGGTGTGACTTACTCTGACAGGGACAGGTGTGACTTACTCTGACAGGTGTGACTTACTCTGACAGGGACAGGTGTGACTTACTCTGACAGGGGGACAGTTGACTGACAGTCTGACAGGTGTGATTTACTCTGACAGGTGTGACTTACTCTGACAGGGGACGTGTGACTTATCTGACAGTGTGACTTACTCTGACAGGTGTGACTTACTCTGACAGGGAAGGTGTGACTTACTCTGACAGGTGGACTACTGACAGGGACAGTGTGACTTACTCTGACAGGTGTGACTTACTCTGACAGGGGACAGGTGTGATTTACTGACAGTGACTTACTCTGACAGGGGACAGGTGTGACTTACTCTGACAGGTGTGACTTACTCTGACAGGGGACAGGTGACTTACTCTGACAGGCAGTGTGACTACTCTGACAGGGACAGGTGTGACTTACTCTGACAGGTGACAGGTGTGACTTACTCTGACAGGTGAGTCCATCGTTGAGGAGGAAGGTGCCGGCAGCACAGGAGCAGGTGAAAGAGCCATCCACATTAGTGCAGGTGCCCCCCACACAGGGGCTGGACACACATTCGTCAATATCTGCCAGTCACACACACACACACACACACACACACACACACACACACACAACACACACACACACACACACA
>CM060343.1:10541003-10553503 GCA_030674155.1 Stramonita haemastoma
AGTGGAGATGGGTATTATCATATGGTATTGTTGCGTTTTTGTTGTTGTTGTTTTGTTTTTTTTCTTTTTCTTCCTCTTGATATATAAATATGAACTGAAGAATGGAGGTATTATAATTTGACATAAGTTGCTTATTGACATTTCATGGATTTTTTTTCTTCAGTCTTAAATAATGGTTGGTGACATTGTAACTGATGTAAGCTGTTGTTTGATATTATTTGAATTTTCTTAAAAACCTTAAATGTGTGCATGTGTGTACGTTGTTTATGTTATTTCCACTCAGTGGTGATGGATATTATCATATGGTATTGTTTGCTTTTGTTGTCTTTTCTTTCTTCCTTCTAACATATAATCCGTGTGGATTGGGGTTTTTGTTGTTGTTGTTGTTTGTTTGTTTGTCTTTGTTAGTTTGTTTTTTTGTGGGTTTTTTGTATTCTGTTTTTTTTTGTGGTGGTGTGTGTGTGTGTGTGTTGTGTGTGTGTGTGTTGTGTGTGTGTGTGTGTGTGTTTTTTCCCTTTCTTTTTTCTTTTGTTTGATTGTATGTTTGTTAGCGTATATATGTTATTTCCTCTCAGTGTGATGGATATTATTATAAGTTATTGCTGCGTTTGTTGTTTTTTCCTTATCTTCTTTTTAAAGATATAAAGTATGTACTGAAGTATAGAGATATTTATTCTGACATAAATTGCTTATTGACATTTATGGATTCTTTTTTTTAAGTCTTAAATAATGGTTTTTGGTTACATTGTATCTGATATAAGCATGTGTGTGTGTGTGTGTGGTGTGTGTGTGTGTGTGTGTGTGTGTGTGTGTGTGTGTGTGTGTGTGTGGGGGGGGGGGGTTGTTTGTTTGTTTGGTTGGGTTTTTGTTTTTTTGTTGTTGTTGTTTGGGTTTTTTTTTGGGGGGGTTGACACATATGATTTTTTTAAAGACTCAAAATGTATGAATGTACGTACGAGTATACGTGCTGAGTGGATGAGTGCAAACCGTGTGTGTGTGTGTGTGTGTGTGTGTGTGTGTGTGTGTGTGTGTGTGTGTGTGTGTGTGTGTGTGTGTGTGTGTGTGTGTGTGTGTGTGTGTGTGTGTGTGTGTGTGCGTGCGTATGAATTTTGAGTGGGAGTGTATTTTTTTTTTGTTTATTTTTTCGTGTGTGTGTGGGTGTGTGTGTTTTTGTTTGTTTTTTCTCCTCTTATGGTTGTTTAGTTGCTATTGTTGTTGCTTGTTTTATCTATAGACATATTCTATTTTAAGGTTGTTGAAATCATGTTAGCTAATTAATGTTGGTGAAATGTTTGTTTTTGTTTTATTTGTTTCTTTGTTTTGTTTTTTCCCCTTTTCTTTCTTTGTTGGTTTTATTGTTTTGCTAGGGATTTTCTGCTTTGATTTTTGTTGGGTTTTTTTGTGTTGCTTTATTTTTGTTTTTTGCAGTTGTTTTGATTTTGTTTTTCTTTTCTTTAGATAGATGGCTTGATGGAAAAAAGCAAATCGATGCTTACTCAATGTACCATCTGGAAATAAAAATTTGATTGATTGATTGACACACACACACACACACACACAACCAAACACACACCAAACCACACACACAACACAACACAACACCAAACACACAACACACACACACACACAACCACACACACACCACACCAACACACACACACACACTCACACACACTACAACACACACACACAACCACACACACACCACACACAACCCAAACACACACACAACACACACACACACACACACACACCAAACAACACACACACCACACACACACACACACAACACACACAACACACACACACACACACCACCAACACACACACACACACACACACACACACACACACACACACACACAACAAACACAACACACACACCACACACACACACACACACACACACACACACACACACACACACACACACACACACACACACACACACACACACACACACACACACAGCCCAGTGTAGCCACTAACTGACCGTAGCAGGTGGTGCGGGTGGTGTCGTTGAGCAGGAAGCCGACAAAGCACTGGCAGGAGAAGCCCCCCACCGTGTTGCGGCACACCTGGTCACAGGGTTGGACACGCACTCGTCAATGTCTGCCACACACATGCACAAAACACCAAGCATTAGTTTTGCAAAATCTGTTTCTACTGGCACACATATGCATTACCAAAGAAACAAATGGACTTTGTGTCCAAACAATATTTCATCCTTTCCATTCAAACAAGCTGACAAGAATAATTGCTACACAAAGAACAAGCAATCCATTGTCATTTTCGATGTCAAAAACAAGATATAGAAAAGACATACAGACTTTTACTAGTATATTGAAATGATACTTAGCTTTCTACTAAGTTTGTGTACTGGAAACCTTTTCTCTGAAATCAATCAACTGCATTTGTTTGTTTGCAGTGCTCCAGCTTTTCAATTTCATATTTGTATTTCAGTTCACTCCAAAAAATACCAACATTAGGTTTTGTTTTCCCTAGTCTAGCATTAATTTAGTTTAGGCACCAGATCTTATAGCTCTTATGTCAGCCACCTGTAGCAGGCAAACAGATAAGAGACTCACAGATAAGACAGACAGACAGACAGACAGACAGACTGGCAGGCAGACAGACAGACAGGTAGACAGACAGGCAAAGAGGCAGGTACATACCCCGCACGTGCGCGCGTACGGCACACGAACACGCACGCACAGACATACAGACTCTCTCTCTCTCTCTCTCTCTCTCTCTCTCTCTCTCTCTCTCCTCTCTCTCTCTCTCTCTCTCTCTCTCTCTCTCTCTTGGGACACACACACACACACACACACAAACACACACAAAAACACACTCACACACACACATACTCAGGCAGGCAGTTACCTAAACACACATACACACACACACTGATTTTTATATGAGGGCAGGATGAAAAAAAAAGTTGTGTAAACTTAATCTTTTACCCTCAATAAAGATCATTTTACTTGACTTGATTTGACCCCCCCCCCCCCCCCCCCACACACACACACACACACATACACACACACACACTCACAGTGCGCACACCTGGAAGGCAGACGCCCTACCTTTACACTTGTCCCCTTCAGACGTGAAGCCCTGGTCACAGGAGCACACGTACGACCCCACAGTGTTGTTACACGTCTGGTCACACGGATTGTTGGCACACTCGTCCACGTCTGCACACACACACACACACATACACACACACATACACACACACATACACATACACACGCACACGCACACACCACACACACAAAACAACACACACACACACACACACACACACACACACACCACACACACACACACACAAACCACATATGTGACTGCTTAAGTACAACAACATTATCATCATAATCATCAAACACACAAACCAACCACATGTGTGGATGCTTAAATACACACACACTCACATACCCCCCCCCCCCCTCTCTCTCTCTCTCTATCCATCTATCCATCTCTCCTCTCTCTCTCTCTCTCTCTCTCCTCTCTCTCTCTCTCTCTCTCTCTCTCTCTCTCTCTCTCTCTCTCTCCCAACAACAATGACCCAAATTGAATGACATGATCTTTTCTTTCTCCCAACGCTCAGACACCAACTACCGCTGTCTGTCACATCAGCAAACTGCAGTGCGCTGCCCACCCCTACTCACCAATCACACCCCCCCCCCCCTTTTTTTTTTTTTTTTTTTTTTTACTCTACCCTACCCCTTACCCCCAAACTACTTTGTCAAAACGTTTCCCCATAATTATTTATATATAATCCAATCCACTACCCTCCCCTTCCCTCTCCATCCCTCCTCTCCCCATCTCCACCCCTCCTCCCCTCCTCCACCCTTCCCCTCCCTCCCCCCTCCCCTCTCCCCACCCCTCCCCTACCCCACCCATCCCATCCCCACCCTTCCCCATCCCATCCCCTCCCCTTACCTGTGCACGGATCCAGTTTGGCGTTGTGAGTGTAGCCGGCATTGCAGTCACAGCGGAAGGAGCCGGCCACGTCCGTGCACTGGCTGTTGGCGGGGCAGGGCGAGTTGATGCAGTCATCCCTGTCCTGCTGACAGCGCGCCCCAGCCACCCCGCCTTGCACAACACCCCGTCACCGCGTCACACCGCTCCGTGTTCAGGGGGCTGCAGTTGCATTCATTGGCGCAGTTGGGGCCCCAGTGGTAAGGGTCGCAGGCTACAATGCAGGGGCAGGGAGCAACAGAAAAGAGAGGGTAGGTATGTGTGAGGGTGGGTGGTGCGTGAGTGGTTTGTGGTGGTCGTCACGATGGTGATGGTGGTTGGAGGTGATGGGTGATGCTTTTGTTGGTGTGAGTGGTGTGGTGTTGGTCTTTTTGGGTTGCTTTTTTAAAGTTGGTGGTGGTGGTGGTGCTTTTTTATTGTGGTCATCATCATCATTATTATTATCATAATTCTTCTTCTTTTGTTCAATTTCTTCATCTTCTTCATCTTCTTCTTCTTCTTCTTCTTCTTCTTCTTCTTCTTCTCTTCTTCTTCTTCTTCTTCTTCTTCTTCTTCTCCTTCTTCTTCCTCCTCCTCCTCCTCCTCCTCCTCCTTATTATTCTTCTTCTTCTACATTGCATTCGTGTTTACATTCTTCTCATCATCACTATCACCCCCTCATGACCATCAGCGGTGTTGTCAGGACTGATCATTATGGTGACTGCAGGCAGGTGCAGGGTGACTCTTCCCCTCTCTCACCTGCACAGGTTCTCTGGTCGTTGTCCAGCGTGAAGCCAGTGGAGCAGGAGCACTGGTAGGAGCCGGGAATGTTGTCACACGTCTGACTGCACTTGTTGGTCAGGTTGCTGCTGCACTCGTTCACGTCTGGGGGTAACGGACAGACAGACAGACACACAGACAGTCAGTCATGTTGACAGTCATGTTGACATGTAGACAAACAGACATGTAGATACTTAGACTGACATGTCAAGAGACTGACATTTCGATAGACAAGACCGACAGACAGTAAAGTATACAAACAGTAATGTAGACAGGCAGAAAGATAGATATATATATATATAGTCAGACACTGACAGACAGACAGTCATGAAGACAGACAGACAGACAGACAGACAGACAACAGACAGACAGTCATGTAGATAGAATGATATGTAGATAGACAGACAGACAGACAGACAGTCATGTAGATAGAATGATATGTAGATAGACAGATAGACAGACAGACAGACAGATAGACAGATAGATAGATAGATGGACGGATAGATATATAGATACACACGCACACAACACAATACACACACAACACATACACACACAATACCCCCCCCCCACATACACACACATACACACAATACCCTCACACACACATACACACAATATCCCCCCCCACCCCCCCACACACACACACAAACAAAAAGTGACATTGACTTTCTGGATAACGTAAAGTGACCCTCTGGGCGGATACTACTACTAGCTACGGAACGTCCAACACTGCAGGCCAGGTGAAGGGGACTCACCCACACAGGTGATGTCGTCAGCGCCCAGGAAGAAGCCGCTGCGGCAGTAACACTCGGCTGTGCCGTTGGTCACGCGACAGGCATAGGTGCAGGCTTTGGTGTCCGACAACACTTCACAGGGGTCACGCTCTGAAATCAGTCACCATTCAGTTATTCATTTATCTATTTTGTTATTTAGTTATTTTGTTATTTATTGATTTATTTTGTTATTCATCTATCTATCTATCTGTCTATCTATAAAATGTTAAGGCAAAGGTAAACATGTTTCCATAACCTAGGCGGTCGTAGGGGAAGTGAGGCACCAGAGACCTCAGCTTCTCTAGGGGCCAGCATGTTGAGGGCGGCGCCCATCTCCTCTCCCTTGCTGCTTTACCTTCTATGACCCTAAGGAGGGCAGGTACCCATTGAGAGATGGGTGAACTGGGCGACTGTACTGAAGCCAAGGCGCACAAACGGTCACCCATCCAAATGGTAACCACGCTCGATGCTGCTTAACTTGACCTGGGAAAGGCGAGTGCTCTGACCACTTAGCTATTCGCCACCACCCCCCATCATCAACATCTTCCTCTTCATCACCACCACCACCACCACCACCACCACCACCACCACCACCACCACCACCATGGTTATGGGGTAACAACAATAGCTTCATCGTTGTCGTCATCGTCGTCGTCATCATCACCACCATCACCATCACCGTCGTCGTCGTCATCATCATCATCATCATCATCATCATCATCATCATCACACCATCACCACCACACCACCACCACACCATCACCATCATCATCATCATCATAACAATGCTTAGGAATCAACTCCACATTCTCACAAAGAATCTCTTTTTCATAAAACATATTATTTTTTCCACTTTTTTAAGCAAGCAAGCAAACAAACAAACGAACGAACAACAGAAAAGCTATGTACTTGTGCAGGTTACAGTACCTTTGGTGCATGTCTTGCGATCATCGTTGAGCGCAAAGCCGTCCTGACATGCGCAGTTGGCGGAGCCAGGAAAGTTTTCACACAGCTGCTCACACTGACTGATGCCCTCCGCACACTCGTCCACATCTATACATAACAACCACCATAGTGTTATCACCATGAACATGAATAATCATAACAACCATCATTATTTTCAGAAGAAGAACAACAACAAGAACGAAAACAACAACAACAAAAACAAGAAGGAGGAGGACAAGAAGAAGAAGAGAGAAGAAGAAGAAGAGGAAGAAGAAGAAGAAGAAGAAGAAGAAGAAGAAGAAGAAGAAGAAGAAGAAGAAGAAGAAGAAGAAGAAGAAAAAGAAGAAGAAGAACAACAACAACAACAACGACAAGAACAAGAACAAGAACAAGAAGAACGAAAACAAGAGAACGTAAAGAGGAAGAAGAAGAAGAAGAAGAAGGAGGAGGAGAGGAGGAGGAGGAGGAGAGGAGGAGGAGGAGGAGAGGAGGAGGAGGAGGAGGAGGAGGAGGAGGAGGAGGAAGAGAGGTGGGGGGTGACTGACCCTTGCAGGTGTTGTTGGCGGTGTAGGTATATCCGGTGGTGCAGGAGCAGACGAAGGAGCCCTGAGTGTTGGTGCACACCTGCTCACAGTTATGCTTGGAGGGGTTGGCGCACTCGTCATCGTCTGCAACACCGCGTAAAACAACACATTTAGTCATTACAATATGACGCACCAACAACAACAGCAGCAGCAGCAACAACGACAACTACAACAACAGCGACAACAACAACAGCAGGTAGCAGCAGCAACAACAACAGCAGCAGCAACAACACCAAAACAACGACAGCTGCAGCAACAGCAACAACAACAGCAGCAGTAGCAACAACAACAACAACGACAACAACAACAACGACAACAACAACAGCAACAGCATTAGAAATTATCGACAGCAAGTTATTGTTCAGGAAGTACGTACTAATGATTGTATGTTGGGCAAGGGGAACCTTATGGAACTCGTTCACACACACATACACACACATACTCACTCACCACTCACACACACACACACACACACACACACAACACACACACACACACACAAACACTACACCACTCCACCACACACACATACACACACTATACACACCCACCCCAACCTCACTCCCACTCCCAAACCCACTCCACCCCACACACACACATACTCACTCACTCCCCACACACACATACACACACTATACACACACACACATACTCACTCACTCACACACACACATACACACACATATACACACACACCCCAACCCTCACTCCCACTCCCAAAACCACCCCCACCCTCACACCACACACATACTCACTCACTCACACACACACAACTCACTCACACACACCACACACACACACACACACACACCACACACATCATCACACACACACACCACACACACACACACACACACACACACACACACACACACACACACACACCACAACACACATACACAACCTCCCACATCCACACCCCACACCACCAACACACACACCCACACCACACCACACACACACACACACACACACACACACACACACACATACACACACACACACACACACAATCACACACAACACCACACACACACAAAACACACACACACACCACCCCAACACCCCCTCCCCCCCACACACAACATCCCCCCACCCCACCCCCCACACAAAACCCAGCCCCCCTCACCAGTGCAGGAGCCGCTAGCGGTCTTGACGTAGCCCTGGGGGCAGTTGCAGACATAGGAGCCGTTGGTGTTGAGGCACTGCTGGGTGTCGGCACACGCCTTCACCAGGCTGCTGCACTCGTCCACGTCCTGCGAGCACGTGCTGCCCGTCCACCCGCTGTCACACTGGCACCCCCGAACACTGTCGCAGCTGCCTCGCCCCCGGCACTCACACGTCTGCTTACACCCCACCCCGTACGTGTTGCTGGGGCACGCTGCAAGTGGGGAGGAAGAGAGAGAGAGAGAGAGAGAGAGAGAGAGAGAGAGAGAGAGAGGAGAGAGAGAGAGAGAAGAGAGAGAGAGAGGAGAGAGAGAAGAGAGAGAGAGGTAGATAGAAAAGGCATGATCAAGGTATAGGTGAAGGGAGGGAGGAGGGATGAAGGGAGGGAGGGATGGAGGGAGATAGAGTGGGAGGGAAGGAGTGTGTATGTTTATCTACAAAATAGATAAGTTTCTCTGTTATTTTTCCTTCTTTTTCTTCTACATTAGCAAAGTTTGTAATTGATGAATTTTTGTGTGTTGTTGTTGTTGTTGCAGCTCAACAGCTGTCATGTTAATGTTAATGTACATTCTTTCTTTATCCTTCATTCTTTTACTTCGAGGATAATGGAACAAGCAGTTATGTGCTTTTTTTATTATTATTATTATTATTTATTATTATTATTATTATTATTATTTTTATATTTATTTATTATATACCAGTCCCCGTTGTTTAATTGAGCACTCCATAAGCTACAAGCTTGTTGTTGCTATGATTCCAAAATGTTGTTTTGTTTTCAATGTTTGTTCTTCTTTCTGAATAAAATCTGTTTAAAACAAACCAAACCACGAAACAAGGAAAACACACAAACGTCCTTATTTAGGCTTGTCCCTTGCAAAGTTCTGTAGAGAAAAAGCTACTCTGATTGGGAAACAAATGCAGACTCGGGAAAAAGAAAAAAAGATAATGGGTGGCGTTGCACTTGTGGCGACGCGCTCTCCCCGGGGAGAGTAGCCCGAATTTCACGCAGAGATATCTGCTGTGACTTAAATTGGTATAAAATTAAATCTTAAAAAACGTCCACAAGGCCTGCACACCCTCTTAGTCCTGGGATTGAATAATTGCACACCCCCCCCCACACACACACACACACCCACCCACACACCCCTGAATCCCGCGCGGGATTTGCCGGGATTTACACACAGTAGATTTCCATCACGCTGTGACCATCACTGATCGCTACCACATGTCAAAGCTCACTCAGGCCAGAGGTACAAATCCTGTTGAGAGTCTGGAAGTAATTATAGCTGCTGGTATGTAGTTAGAAGGAGGAAAAGGCGAGGAATCATGTGTGCCTGGCCTGATTTCATGATGGAATGCGGAATGTAGGGGCAGTGTGTGTTCAGAGCATCCCCAAGCAAGAGGGGTGTGACCTACATACCACTGCAGCTGACTTTGTCCTGGTCCAGCTGGAATCCGGGATAACAGGAGCAGGTGTAGCCTCCCTCAGTGTTGCTGCACTGCTGGGAACACAGATTCTGGCTTGCACTCGTCCACGTCTACAAGGACAACACAAACATAGTATTGTGCAAAGCACAAAGCGACAACAACAACAACAACAACATTAGTATTGCTGCAATGCACAAAGCCAGAACAAACAACAACAACAACAACAACAACAACATTAGTATACTCCATCAGTGTTGCTGCAATGCACAAAGCCAGAACAAACAACAGCAACAACATTAGTATACCCCATCAGTATTGCTGCACTGCACAGAAGACAGAACAAACAGCAACAACAACATTAGTATACTCCATCAGTGTTGCTGCAATGCACAAAGCAGAACAAACACACAACAACTAGATACCCATCAGTATTGTGCAATGCCAAGCCGCAACACAACACACATATTACCCATCAGTGTTGCTGCAATGCACAAAGCCAGAACAAACAACAACAACAACATTAGTATACCCCATCAGTATTGCTGCACTGCACAGAAGACAGAACAAACAGCAACAACAACATTAGTATACCCCATCAGTGTTGCTGCAATGCACAAAGCCAGAACAAACAACAACAACAACATTAGTATACCCCATCAGTGTTGCTGCACTGCACAGAAGACAGAACAAACAACAACAACAACATTAGTATACCCCATCAGTATTGCTGCACTGCACAGAAGACAGAACAAACAACAACAACAACAACAACATTAGTATACTCCATCAGTGTTGCTGCAATGCACAAAGCCAGAACAAACAACAGCAACATTCATATCATGTTGGGCGTTCCCCACACCAGCTTTCCATTCCATTCCATAGGTTAGGTAAAGGTAAAGGGGTCCTATAACCCATGTGGTCGTAGGGGAGCAAGACGTCAGAGACTTCAGCTTCTGTAGAGGCCAGCATGTTGAAGGCGGCGCCCATCTCCTCTCCCTCGCTGCTTTACCTTCCCTGACTCTAAAGAAGGCAGGTACCCATTTACAGCTGGGTGAGCTGAGGGACTGTACTGAAGCCAAGGCGCGCAAACGGTCACCCATTCAATGGGTAACCACGCTCGATACTGCTTAACCTTGACTTAAGGAAAGCGAGTGCCCTGACCACTGAGCTATCCCGTTCCATTCCATAATGAATATTGTCTGTACCCCTAACCCACCAGAAAAGCTCTTTCAGGACTGTCACTTCATTCACTTTCAGTCGCTCAAGTAACTTTCACTTCAATTTTAAAACAAACAACTCTTAATGCCTTCAAATGGCCAACACAGTCCATCTGAATCCCCCCCCCCCAAAAAAAAAACACCACTATGCATTTAGACACACCCATCTCTCCCACCTGAAAATCACGAGAATCAAAAGCACACACTGGATCAGAAGTTATCAATCACCTCATCATCGTAGGTAGCCATTTTCCGACCTCAGTGGAGGTGGGGGGGGGGTTGTCTTCTATAAAGGAGAGTGCATAATGTTATGGTAAGAGCTTGAGTAATGGCAGAAGATCGTCTTAAAATAAGGTTGAGATTCTAATTGGCCAGCATCCATGAAATCCCAGTTGAAACCTAATCTACTATTTATAACCAAGTCGGATGCGCTGGGCCTGACTTGTCAGGCGCCTAGTTAAACTGGCAGCGCAGCGCATTTCTGCTCATAATCACACAATGAAAGCTGCTGTCAGAGCGTTTGACGACGACGAAGGCGAAGACGAAGAAGAAGAAGAAGAAGAAGAAGAAGAAGAAGAAGAAGAAGAAGAAAAGAAGAAGAAGAAGAAGAACAACAACAACAACAACAACAACAACAACAATAACAACAACAACAACAACAACAAAGAAGAAAAACAAGAGAGAAAAAGAAAAAAAGAAGAAAGAAGACATATCTACTAAAAAAAAACACCACCCAAAAAACAAGCCATTAAAAAAAAATATTTTTTCAGAGATTCGAGAGTCTCTTTTAGCTGGAGAGACTGTGCTGGTCTCACCTTTGCAGGTGGTCTGGTCCCCTGCCAACTCATAGCCACTGGCACACACACACTGCGACACCCCCGACACGTTCTGACAGGCGTAGGAACAGTTATTCTTCAGACTGGCACAGGGGTCTTGAGCTGCAAGGAACACGACAATGGGAGAGCAGGTGGTGAGATGAGGTCGTGGTGTGGTGTGTGGGGGATGTGGGGGGTGTAAGTGTGGTGTGGTTTGGTGTGGTGTGTGTGGTGTGGTTGTGTGTGTGTGTGGTGATGGGTTGGTGTGGGTGTGGGTGTAAGTGTGGTAGGTATGTGTATGCGTGGTGTAGGTTAGGTTTGGTGTGGGTGTGGTGTGTGTGGTGTTATGGTGTGTGTGATGTGGTGCGATGGGTGTGTGTGGTGTGGTGTGTGTGGTGTGGTGTGTGTGGTGCAGTTTGATGTGATTCGATACTGTGTGGTACAGTGCGGTGTGGTAAGATAAGGTAAACCACCCACCCACGCTCCAAATAGACAGTCACCCACCCACTCCAATCAACCAACCACCCCACCCCCAACCCACCCACCCTTTTACCACCACCCACCCACCCACCCCCAACCAACCACACCCACCCACCCCACCCCCAACCACCCACCCACCCCAGCTAGCCAGTCCCGTACCTCTGTCACAGGTGGTGGCTGTGGTGGTGTTGAGAGAGAAGCCTGTCAGACAGGCACAGGAGAAGGCGCCCTCAGTGTTGACACACCTCTGCTCACAGCTGTCCGTCTTCTCCGTGCACTCGTCAATGTCTGCAACACAGCTGGCACTTTTAGGGCAATAAATCATTTCTGATTCAACACAGC
>CM060343.1:10568503-10578503 GCA_030674155.1 Stramonita haemastoma
CTCTCTCTCTCTCTCTCTCTCTCTCTCTCTCTCACTCTCTCTCCCTACCTCTCTCTCTCTCACACATACACACTACATACTACACACTACACACTACACACACACTACACACACACACTACACACACCACACACCCACACACTACACTACACACACACTACCCACACCCACATACACTACACATTACACACTACACCACCCCACCCCCACCCCACCCCCCCCCACCCCCACCCTACCTCGGTGGTGTTGACAGCATCAGCGGGGTTGGGCGGGATCTGCTCAAAGGTGGTGACCAGCATGAAGGAGGGGTCGAAGTCAGTCCTGCCTGTGTACAGCTCCACCTTGCTCCTGCCCTCACCCAGCATCTGCCGCTCCTGGGCCGTCATCTCGTCCTTCTTCTCGTACGCCTGCACACACCGCACAGCCAACACACCACAAGTCACATCCCCGTGTGCCGGTCAAGTCAAGTCAAGTCAAGTCAAAAACGCTTTAATCATCCCTGAGGGGCAATTACAATACTGACAGGCAGATTGACACAAATCATAATCAAACACACGAAATAGCTACATTTCATATTTTGTTCAGGCCCAGCGCATCCGACTTTAGCGTGAGAGAGAATTATTATCACAGAAAAGGGATAGAAAAGAGGGAATTCGTGGCACAGAATTTCCAGAAGGTGACAGACAGAAGGTGCGCGCGCATATACCCACACACGCGCGCGCGCGTGTCTGTGTGCGTGCACAGACACACACACGCATAAACGTGTACACACACTCACATAAACACACGCGCACACACACACTCATACACACATACATAAACATGCACACACACATAAACACACACGCGCGCGCGCACACACACACACTCACACATAAACATGCACACACACACATACACACACACACACACACACATAAACACAACATAACACACACACAAACACACACACACACATAAACAGCATAAACACACACACACACACACACCACACACACACACACACACACACACACACACACACACACACACACACACACACACACAAAATTGGATTATGACTTTATGACTAGGCCTGTGTATTGCTTGGGTTCAAAAAAAAAATTCTATACCACTTTATGTCGCACAGCAGATTTCTCTGCGTAAAATTCGGGCTGCTCTCTCCGACGGGGGAGTGCAGCGCCACCCATTTATTTTTCCTGTCTGCAACTGTATTTGTTTTCCTGTCGGAGTAGCTTTTTTTCTACAGAATTTTGTCAGGGACAACCCTCTTTATGCCGTGACTTCTTTTACGCGCGTTAAATAATGTGTAACATATGGGACCTCGGTTTATCGTCTCAACCGAAAGACTAGCACCCAGACCACCACTACTGGTCTAATGGATGGGGGTAAGTTTTGGGCCCAAACGGAATTCGAACCACCGTAAACTCGAACCCTGACTTTTCACTTTCTAAGCAGGCACGTTACCTCTAGACCACCGATCCTTATGCAGGTTATGTCACCAGATTTGTTTGTTGTTTTGAATAGTTTTGGTGCGTGTGCATTGTGCTTGTTTGTGTGTGCATTGTGCTTGATTGTGTGATGGTGTGGTGTGTGTGTGTGTGTGTGTGTGTGTGTGTGTGTGTGTGTGTGTGTGTGTGTGTGTGTGTGTGTGTGTGTGTGTGTGTGTGTGTTGTGTGTGTTGTGTGTGTGTGTGTGTGTGTGTGTGTGTGTGTGTGTGTGTGTGTGTGTGTGTGTGTGTGAGTGAGTGAGTGAGTGAGTGAGTGAGTGAGTGAGTGAGTGACTGAGTGACTGAGTGAGTGACAGAGAGAGAGTGAGTGAGTGAGAGACAAAGAAGCAAAAACAAGAACGAAAACAGAGATAAGTAAAATAAATCCATGCATACATACATACATACACACATTACATTACATTACATTATACACACACACATACACACAATCACACATACATACACACACACACACACACACACACACACACACACACACACACACATACATACATACTACATACATACATACATACATACATACATACATACATACATACATACATACATACATAACTACATACATCTACATTTACACAAACGAATAAACAGAAGAAAAACAACGACAGCTAGAAACCCTATCAACGACACTGACATGGTACCAGACGTTGGACTTGGGGTCAGCAGACGACAGTTGCAGGTCGGCCCAGTAGCCGCAGAGCACCTTGCGGTTGCCGCGGGGCAGAGGCCTTGCACTGAAGCTGCGGAAAGCTCTGCCGAAACTGATCAGCCCGTTCTTGCTTATCTGCACAGTCCACACACAACATGCCGCAATGAAGAAATAGATAAAGAGATGAAGGAAGGAAGAAAGGAAGGAAGGAAGGAAGAAAGAAAGGAAGGAAGGAAGGAAGGAAGGAAGGAAGGAAGGAAGGAAGGAAGGAAGGAAGGAATCAATCTATCAATTGATGGATGAATGAATCAATCAATCATTTAATCAATCAATTAATCAATCAATGGATAGATAAATAGATAAATAGATAAATGAATGAATGAATGAATGAATGAATGAATAATGAATTGATAAATGAAGGAAGGAGAGAAAGAAAGCATGTAGGAAGGAAAGAAGGAGGGAAGGAAGGAAGGAAAGAAAGAAGGAAAGGAAGGAAGGAAGGAAGGAAGGAAGGAAGGAAGGAAGGAAGGAAGGAAGGAAGGAAGGAAAGGAAGGAAGGAAGGAGGGAGGGAAGGAAGGAAAGAAAGAAAGAAAGAAGAAAAGAAAGAAAGAAAGAAAGAAAGAAAGAAGGAAAGAAGGAAAGAAAGAAAGAAAGAAAGAAAGAAGGAAAGAAGGAAGGAAGGTAGGAAGGAAGGAAGGAAGGTAGGAAGGAAGGAAGGAAGGAAGGAAGGAAGGAAGGAAGGAAGGAAGGAAGGAAGGAAGGAATTGCTAAATCAATGAATAGACAAATGACTGAATGAACAAACGAATTGATAAATAACTGAACGAATGAACGAACGAATTAATGGATGGATGGATGGATGGATGAATGAATGAATGAATGAATAATGAATGAATGAATGAATGAATGAATGAATGAATACATAAATGAATAAATCAATGAATAAATCAATGAATAAACAGGGAACAACAGCAGCAGTATGATTCTCAATGCATGCTGGCGATGTGTGTACTCACAAAGATTTTCTTCTCCAGGTCTGCCGCTATAGGAATTCCGCTCGGCACATTCTCTCTAACGGCCAACTTGGCCTGATCTTTGGCCATCGTGCTGTCCCCTTGGTTGACGCCAAAGTCGAACAAAACTGGCCACAACAACATTGTAACGGTCACAAACAACGAGGAAGAAGAGATGGAAAGAGACAGTGGGGTAGGGGTGGGAGGAAGGGAGGGGGTGGGAAGAAGTGAGAAGATACAGGTAGGAAAGGAAAAGATATTTCAGAGGGGGAAAGAGAGAGCGAGAGATTTTTTATTTTGATTTTTTCTTTTATATCGAGGATAATGGAATAAGCACTCGTGCTTTTTTTTTTTACAGAGAGAGAGAGAGAGAGAGAGAGAGAGAGAGAGAGAGAGAGAGAGAGAGAGAGAGAGAGAGAGAGAGAAGAGAGAGAGAGAGAGAGAGAGAGAGCACTTAACACTGAAATTGTTTAATGTACATCGGCCTTAGACCACAATACACTTTCAGGGGCAAAAATGGAAAGATGCAAAAAATGAAATATAACTTTTCGGAAACTTTGATACGGCTTTGCCATAACACCTTGGCGTTTACAGAACACAATACACTATTCAATATGTCTATTCCGAAATCATGACTGAATAAATAAATATAAGCTGACACTTTATAACAGACAAAATACAAACATCAGGCACACATTACTTCATGACAATTAAAATCATTTTACTCACAGAAGACAGATATTGAAATTGTGTGTACGTGCGTGTGTATGTCTCTTGTGTGTGTGTGTGTGTGTGTGCACACGCCACGCGCGTGTGTGTGTATGTATGTGTGTGTAAGAGAGAGAGCGAGAGACAGAGACAGAGGGTGCGGAAGAGGGAGAGACAGAAAGAGAGAGAGAGGGGGAATGAAAGGTTAGAGGGTGGTAGGAGCAAAGACAGATCACACACACACACGTCTGTCTGTCTGTCTGTCTGTCTGTCTGTCTGTCTGTCTGTCTGTCTGTTCTCTCTCTCTCTCTCTCCATCTCCCTCCCTCCCTTGCACACACACGTGCGTGCGCGCACGCGAGCACACACACACACACACACACACACACACACACACACACACAAACAGACTCACACACAGATTGACACACACAGAAACACAACACACACAACACAACACACACGCACGCACATACACGCGCGCGCGCGCTCACACACACATACACACGCACACGCACACACACGCGCACGCACAACACACACACACACACACACACACACACACACACACACACAGATGTACTTACATGAACTCTTGAGCCTACAAGAGGGAAACAAAAAACAAAAAGTTAGGAGTTAGAATGCTCTTCATTGAAAAGTACCAACAACAATACCCTCCCCGCCGCACCCCGCACACACACACACACACACACACACACACACACACACACACACACACACACACACACACACAAAACTGCATACACACGGGGACCGGATGAAAAAAAGCACATGATTGCTTATTCTGTTATCCTCGATATAAAAGATAATAAATAAAATAAAATAAAATAAAATAAAATAAACACACACACACACACACACACTCCATACAACTCCCTGTGAAGTATTCACATGTCAAACCGTTTACCATACTGCCCAACATATTGCGTTGAGATATAAAAGCTAGATTGTAACTAGCATTTCTGCTATAAAAAAATAATTTAAAAAACTATAACAGAAAAAACAATGATAGCAATGACGATAGTGACGACGACCGACGACGACGAGTGGAAAAGCTTTCAATGGCAGCGCACCCTCTCTCCAAAGAGCAATCCACATTTCACGCAGAAATATCTGCCATGACTGACAATACAATACAATACAATACAATACAATACAATACAATAAATACAATACAATACAATACAACACAACACAATACAATGCAATGCAATATTGCTTAACACAATACAATACAACACAACGCAACACAATGCAATACAATACATCACACCACACCACATCACACCACACCACACCACACCACACCACACCACACCACAACACATCACAACACACCAAATCACACAACAAATCACATCACACCACACCACACTACAACCCAACCCAATTCGCCCCACCACACCACACTACACCACACCACACCACACCACACTACTCCATTACACAACCCAACCCAACCCACAAAAGTGCAGAGACAGTCAGCGACTCACTGGCACAGGTAGTCTTTAGTGTTGTTGTCTTGCACACACGTCTGGTAGGACGGACACAGGAAGCAGATGCTGGCCTCTGCACGTCAATCCAATCCAATCCAATCCAATCCAATCCAATCCAAGTTAATCCAATGTGTGTTTACTGTCATAGCTTTAGACATCAGTTTGTGTGATCATCATTCATGGTATTTTTTTCTTTTTGAGAATAAACGTGTTATTGAAACCAAATCAAATCAATCGCTCAATGAAACCAACCAACCAACCAACCAACCAGCCAGCCAACTAATAACACCAATAACTGACCAACCAACTATTACCAACCAACCAACCAACCAACCAGCCAACCAGCCAACCAGCCAACCAGCCAGCCAACCAACCAATAACTGACCACCCACCCAACCAACCAACCAGCCAACCAGCCAGCCAACCAACCAACCTACCGATCATTACCAAAAACTGAAAATCAAAGCACTACCATGATGCTCAATTAATTAACCTCAGCCTTAGCCTTTACCTTAGCCTTAACCTATACCTCAACCTTACCCTTACCCTTACCTTTACCTTAACCGTCACCTCAACCTTACCATTACCCATAACCTGATTTGACGACCCGGGTTTGATTCCCTTTCGAGGGGATTTTTTCCCTTAAGTTAACATCAGTGCTGACTCCACTCTCCCCAAAATTCCTTCGGATGAGACTATAAACTGAGGCCCTGTGTGCGAACGCACACAGAACATCTTGCGCACACGTTAAATCATGTTCCGCTTTTCGTAAGAGTAGGCCATTGTGTGCCAGTGGGAACAAATGACAAGATTGACAAAAATGCGTACACACGGGGACTAGATGTAAAACAAAAAGCACACGAGTGCTTATTCCATTAACCTCAAAGTAAAAGATTAAAGAAATAAATTAATTAAACCTTAACCTTCGCCTTAATGTTAACCTCAGCCTCTCCCCTCTAACAGCTGGCCTTACCCAGAGCGTTGCTGTCGTTCTCCAGGCGGGGCATGGTGGTGATGGTGTAGGTGGTGCCCAGGTAGACGAAGGTGGCTCCCTGCAGGGTCAGCAGAGCTGTGGCCAGCGCCACACGGTCCACCACCTCCTGGCCGTAATCCACCTCGAAGGTGACGATGGTGCTCCCCTGCCTGCCATCAACCAACATCACTACATGCAACATACACTACCATAGTCATTGTGGCAACGCTGAAAGCGCTATCACGAGTGTTTATAGCACAGGCCCACACGCCAAAAACACTGTTTCTGGCTACGCCTCTTACGCGAGGCTGGGAATCGAACCCAGGACCTCATAATTTACTTGTTGGCAAGCGAACATCTTAAACATTCTGCCACTCTCCTTCTTAGTATTTGATATATAAAAAGTATGTGTAAGCGGTAGTGTTTTAGTTTAGAGATAGTGTTCATAGTGTACGCCAAAGTCACTAAGATAGTGTTTACAGCATGTGCAAAAGTCACTACGGTAGTGGTTATGGCATGAAAGCCTTAGGCCCAAACCACTACAGTAATCTTTATAGCACGGTTTGTTTTGAGCGTGTTACACCGGCACACAGCACAGCACAGGAGATGATGAAGAAGAAACGACAGTCAGCACAGGAGATGATGAAGAAGAAACGACAGTCAGCACAGGAGATGATGAAGAAGAAACGACAGTCAGCACAGGAGATGATGAAGAAGAAACGACAGTCAGCACAGGAGATGATGAAGAAGAAACGACAGTCAGCACAGGAGATTGAAGAAGAAACACAGTCAGCACAGGAGATGATGAAGAAGAAACGACAGTCAGCACAGGAGATGATGAAGAAGAAACGACAGTCAGCACAGGAGATGATGAAGAAGAAACGACAGTCAGCACAGGAGATGATGAAGAAGAAACGACAGTCAGCACAGGAGTGATGAAGAAGAAACGACAAGTCAGCACAGGAGATGATGAAGAAGAAACGACAGTCAGCACAGGAGATGATGAGAAGAAAACATTACAGCACAGCGGCCACAACCACAACAACAACAATAATAACGGCAGACTACACCACAGCGGACCACAACCACAACACTAACACAACAATAAACAACATCACAACAACACAACAAACAGCAACAATAACAACATACACACAGCGACCACACCACAATCATAACAGCAACAATAAGCAACATCACAACAACCACAACACAACAGCAAACAATAACAACATTACATCATAGCAGACCACTACCACAATCATAACAGCAACAATAACAACATCACAACAACCACAACACAAACAGCAACAATAACAACATTACATCCACAGCAGACCACTACCACAATCATAACAGCAACAATAACAACATCACAACAACCACAATCATAACAGCAACAATAACAACTACACCACAGCGGACCACAACCACAATCATAACAGCAACAATAACAACATCACAACAACCACAATCATAACAGCAACAATAACAACATTACACCACAGCGGACCACAACCACAATCATAACAGCAACAATAGCAACATCACAACAACCACAATCATAACAGCAAAAATAACAACATTACATCACAGCGGACCACTACCACAATCATAACAGCAACAATAACAACATCACAACAACCACAACCACAACAGCAACAATAACAACTACATCACAGCGGACCACAACCACAATCATAACAGCAACAATAACAACATCACAACAACCACAATCATAACAGCAACAATAACAACATTACACCACAGCGGACCACAACCACAATCATAACAGCAACAATAACAACATCACAACAACCACAATCATAACAGCACAATAACAACATTACACACAGCGGACCGAACCACAATCATAACAGCAACAATAACAACATCCCAACAACCACAACCACAACAGCAACAATAACATTACTACATCACAGCGGGCATGCCATGCCACTTACGGGACAGGATAGCCTAGTGGTCACAACATTGCGCTCGCAATCTGACGATCCGAGTTCGATTCCCGTTCGAGGGGATTTTTCTCCTGGAGTTAACATCAGTGCTGACTCCATTCTCTCCAAAAATCCTTCGGATGAGACTATAAACCGAGGCCCCGTGTGCGAACGCACGCAGAACATCTTGCGTACACATTAAGTCCTTTTCCACTTTCCATAAGAGTAGGCCATTCTGTGCCGGTGGGAACAGACGAAAAGATTTACACAACTGCATACACACGGAAACTGGATGTAAAAAAAGCACATGAGTGCTCATTCCATTATCCCCGATATAAAAGAATAAATAAACGAATAAATAAATAAATGAATAAACTTACTGCATTGATAGGATAGTTGTAGAAGTAGAGTTCGGGAAAACTGCCTCGAGCTGAAAACGAGAAGTGAATGAATCAGAATCAGAATCAGAATCAGAATCAGACAACTTTTGTGCCATTCAGTCAGAACGAGACTTACCATTTTGACACCAAACTTAAACGTATTCAACATTTCTAAAAGATAATATAGATACTAGGATATATGTAGAGTGAGCAGGAATTAGTTATTATACATTACAGCAAGTTCAATCTTTCGTTGCGGGGGGGGGGGGGTGTTCTTCTTGGGTGGTGGTGGTGGTGGTGGTGGTGGTGGTAGTTAAGGTTCTTGAAAGTGAGTGAGTTTGCTCTTTGCTATGTTTTACCTAGCACATCGTTGTTATGTTGCTGGTGTTGTTGGGATTTTTGTGGGGAGGGTGGTGGTGGTGGTGGGGGGGTAAGGCTTCTCTGTTTAGCGCATCGGTTTTTGTTGTTGTTGTTGTTGTTTTTGCTCTGTTTTGTTTTTGTTGTTGTTGTTTTTGCTCTGTTTTGTTTTTGTTGTTGTTGTTTTTGCTCTGTTTTGTTTTTGTTGTTGTTGTTTTTGCTCTGTTTTGTCGTTTTTGTTGTTGTTTTTGCTCTGTTTTGTTGTTGTTGTTTTTGCTCTGTTTTGTTGTTGTTGTTGTTTTTGCTCTGTTTTGTTGTTGTTGTTGTTGTTTTTGCTCTGTTTTGTTGTTGTTGTTGTTGTTGTTGTTGTTTTTGCTCTGTTTTGTTGTTTTTGATGTGGGTTTAAATGAAAAACATGCAATGAAAAACGCAGAACATCTTGCGCACACGTTAAATCCTGTTCCAATTTTCGAAAGAGTAGGCCATTGTGTGCTGTCGGTGGGAACAGATGACAGAATTGGAAAAAAAATTACATACACACGGGGACTGGATGTAAAAAAGCACATGGGTTCTTATTCCATTATCCTCAATATAAAAGAATCAATCAATAAATAAATAGTAAATAAATTGATAGATGGATAGCTAAATAAATAAATAAATAAAGCACAGGAGTAAACGTACAGTGGATTTGATAGTTGCCGCCAAAGTCTGGAAGTCATTAGTCTGGGAGTTGGCAAAGTTTGTGTTCCATGGAACGTTGGTCGTCACTTCCCCGTTCACTGTAACACACACAGAACACACACACACACACACACACACACACACACACACCCCACACACACCACACACACCACACACCACAAACACGCGCACACACAGCACACACAAGCACAACAAGCACACACACACATACACACACAAGCACACACACACAC
>CM060343.1:10583503-10586003 GCA_030674155.1 Stramonita haemastoma
GGGGTGGGGGTTTGGCGGGAGAGGAGGTGTTACGTATGACGTGTGCTGTTTTGTGACGCGCTAACTTCTTGTCCACTATGACGAGTTGCTCGTCTTCTAAGATGTCGTAGATGTCATCGCTGTCTGCTTTGCCGCCTTGGTCTGCAAAATTACATGAATAATAAGTGAATGAATGAAGAAAGAAAGAAAGAAAGAAAGAAAGAAATAACAAAAGACACACACACACAGAGAAAGAAAGAAAATACGCACATACATACATACATACATACATACATACATACATCATACATACATACACACACACACACACACACACACACACACACACACACACACACACACACACACACACACACACACACACACACTTGCATACATCAATGAATAAATAAACTGATCAAAAAGGGACCAATGACTAGATCAATTGACAAAATGTATTATTGAGATATGTGTACAGAAAAAGAAACAGTAGACTGTTTTAAGTGGGCAAGACCATGACTACTTGTTGATTTCTTTTCCTGGGGGAGGGGGGGGGGCGGGCGAGGAGGGGGGGGGGGTTCCTGTCCTTGTTATTTACTTACTTGTCGGTATGTATCGATGAAGGGTTGTTTCTATGTATATGTGGTATTTATGAATGTAGATGTATATCCATGTATGTGTGTATATATATGATATATTATATATATATATATATTATATATATATATATATATATATATATATATATAATATATGATAGACGACAATAGTTGCTGTCTGAGCCTTCGACAACGATGACGACGACAAAGAAGAACTGCAAACAAAAATAATAATGCAATAAAGAAGAAGAAGAACTTAACTGCAAAGAAGAAGAAAAAGAAGAATTTAACAGACGTTAAATTGAAATTGAAGAAAGAAGAAGGAAGAAGAAGAAAGAAGAAGAAGAAGAAGAACAAGAAGAAGAAGAAGAAGAAGAAGAACAAGAACAAGAACAAGAACAAGAAGAAGAATAAGAAGAAGAACAAGAACAGCAAGAAGAACAAGAAGAACAAGAAGAACAAGAAGAACAAGAAGAAGAAGAACAAGAAGAACAAGAAGAACAAGAAGAACAAGAAGAACAAGAAGAAGAAGAACAAGAACAAAAAGACGTGTGGCGGTGAAATAACTCCTTGCCACTACTGACCTAAGAGGGAAGGGAAACAATCGATCTTACATCAGTGTTTGTTTAAGCCTGGCAGTTTTAATCTCTTTAAGGGCGGGTGTGTTGCGTGTGTGTGTGTGGGGGGGGGGGATGTGTATGTAAGTGGGGGGAATGTATGTGTGTGTGTGTGTGTGTGTGTGTGTGTGTTGTGTCTGTCTGTCTGTCTGTCTGTCTGTCTGTCTGTCTGTCTGTCTCGTCCGTCCGTCCGTCTGTGGGGAGGGGGGTGGATGGAGGGAGTGTGTGTGTGTCAGGGGGGGGGGGGGTCTTCAATTTTAAGTTTCTTCACAAAAGTGATATTAGACAAAATGTTGAGTGTATAGGTACATACATATATAAGCGCGAGTTCAAGTGTGCGTGAATGTAAGAGTGGATAGTACATGCGGCTCAAGAACTTATTTGTGCCAATGTTTATATTTTAATTTATATTATATTTTATTATATATATATAATTGAGAAAAATATATATATATATGTATGTGTGTGTATCGAATGTGTTGTGCTGTGTGTGGTGTGGTGTGTGGTGTGGTGTGGTGTGTGGTGTGGTGTGGTGTGTGGTGTGGTGTGTGGTGGTGTGGTGTGTGGTGGTGGTGTGTGTGGTGTGTGTGTGTGTTGTGTGTGTGTGTGTGTGGTGTGGTGTGTGTTGTGTGGTGTGTGTGGTGTGTGTGTGTTGTGTGGTGTGGTGTGGTGTGTGTGTGTGGTGTGGTGTGGTGGTGTGGTGTGTGGTGTGGTGTGGTGTGATCTGTGTGTGTGTGTGTCCATGCGTGCGTGTATGGCTACGTTGCTCTTGGTCTGTTTTAGATCACCTGTGATACCCCTTCTGAAGACAACATGAAACCAAAAGGGGAAATTGAGAATGCCGTTCAAAATCTCTCTCTCTCTCTCTCTCTCTCTCTCTCTCTCTCTCTCTCTCTCTCTCTCTCTCTCTCTCTCTCTCTCTCTCTCTCTCTCATATCATATCATTTTTACAAACAAAACAAAAGCAAACTAACTTCCCTAGTTCCCCCCACCAGCCCCCGCCCCACACTGGCAAACAAAAAACAAAGCAACAAAAGACAAAAAAAAGAAAAAGGAAACAAAACACAACATACGCTTAGTTACAACAGTATAGCCATGAATTTAGATGAAGAGAAAATAGCTGTAATTTATCCTTTAAACACACACACACACACACACACACACACACACACACACACACCACACACACACACACACACACACACACACAACATTGCATAAAAATGCTCTCTCTCTCTCTCTCTCTCTCTCTCTCTCTCTCTCTCTCTCTCTCTCTCTCTCTCTCTCTCTCTCTCTCTCTCTTCT
>CM060343.1:10591003-10601003 GCA_030674155.1 Stramonita haemastoma
GGGGGGGGTGATGTTGAGGCCCTAACTGCCATCTTCTTAATCAATAACAGATTGTAGCCCCCCCCCCCCCCCTCCAAAAAAAAGGTATATCATTAATAAATTCTGCAACTATCAATCCCAATTTTACAATCCTTTGCCCTAATAGTAGTTTTACAAAAATGTAGCCCCTTCTCCCGAAAGAAAACACTCACGCACCAAACCTTTTTTTGTTGTTGTCAGAATTTGAATTATACACATCATGCTGATTTGTTTTATGCACAAAATGTTTGAGCACCCTATAGTTACAGAGGAAATAAATAAATAAATAAATAAATAAAGGCAAGACAAGGCCAAAAGTGACCTACCAGCTAATGCATCTGCAACGACCACCACACGTCACATACCTACCTCCCTCCACAGTAGTCAACACACTCGGTAATCATTTTCTTCCCTTTTTATTTTTGGTTGAAAATTTACATGTAATTCTCCTTCATTAAATCACAAACTTTAGCACCACCCCACACACTCACACAATAATAAAAACCAAACAGTTTTTTATTCTTCCTTTCTTTTACGATTCTGGGTTCGAACTGAGAGGTTGATGGTGACATGTTTAGGTAATTGTGTAACGGGGTGTGGGGGGTTTGGCACACCCTGCAGGTATCGACATTCCCACTTCAGGGAAGACATCCTGCTGCAACAACGATCACAGCTCAAACCTACATGTATACACACACCTTGTAATTAAGTCGTGGTAGCAAAAATCAAAAAGGCAGAAGGCGGTTCAAGTTGTGAGGTAGGGGTCCCGAGAAACACTCTCCACACGCTCACTGTACACACACACCTCAGGAGATAGAAGGAAAGTCCGGTCCCCGGAATGGACAGAGCGTGACTGACTGCGCCACTGCCGAGCGGGTGGGTCTGCCAGGAGAAACACTCCCACGTCCTGACCAGTCCTTCCCCATTCCACCCCTACTCCCGCCCTCACCCCCCCCCCCCCCCTCTCTCTCTCTCTCTCTCTCTCTCCCCTCTCTCTCTCTGTCTCTCTCCCCCTCCCCTCTCTCTCTCTCTCTCTCTCATTCTTTGCCCCTCACCCACCCACCCACACCCTCCCTTACCTTCCATCCACCCGATTGTTAACCACCCAACCCTGCCCTAGGCTACCCACGACTCAACTCACACCCCTACCCGTCCTCACCCCTGCTACTACTACTACCAACACACGCTCTCTCTCTCTCTCTCTCTCTCTCTCTCTCTCTCTCTCTCTCTCTCTCTCTCTCTCTCTCTCTCTCTCTCTCTCTCTCTCTCTCCCCTCTCTCTCTCTCTCTCTCTCTCTCTCTCTCTCTCTCTCTCTCTTTTCTTCACTCTTGGCCTATATAATATTTCTCACGATTAAGGTGTTTTTTTTTCTTTCTCTCTCTCTCTTACGTGAGTTTGCTTCCCTACCTATTTACTTACCTGCCTGTACTTTCTGCCTTCGTACCCACTGTCTACCTACCTACCTACCTACCTATCTACCTACCTATCTACCTACCTATCTACCTACTTACCTATCTACCTACTTACATACGTGCATACCTACATACATACCTATCTACCCATCTACCTACCTATCTACTTAGATACATATTCACACATACGCTTTTCGTAAGAGTAGGCCATTGTGTGCGCCGGTGGGAACAGATGACAAGATTTACACAACTGCATACACACGGGGACAGGATGTAGAAAAGCACATAAGTGTTTATTCCACAATCCTCGATATGAAAGAATAGATAAATAAAAATAAAAGCATACATACCTAACTACCTACCCCAGGAAGAGAGAGAGGGGAGGGAGGGGGAGAGACAGAGAGACAGAAATATAAACAAAGAGAGGAAGAGAGACAGACGGAGAGAATGACAGACAGAAAATAGACAGACTGACATACAGACAGACTAGGCAGAAAATAGAGAGAGACAGACAGAGAAGCAGAGAATGAAACTGAGAGAGTAGAGATAGACAGAGAGTCAGAAAAGAGGGGAAATGGCTATGCGTGCGCGCGCGGGCGCGTGCGTGCGGTGTGTGTGTGTGTGTGTGTGTGTGTGTGTGTGTGTGTGTGTGTGTGTGTGTGTGTGTGGTGTGTGTGCGTGCGTGCGTGAGTGCGTGCGTGCGTGTGTGTGCGCGCGCGCGTGTATGCGCGCGCGCGTGCGCGCGCAAGCGTGTGTGTGTGTGCGCGCGCGCGCGCGCGTGCGCGTGTGTGTGTGTGTGTGTGTGTGTGTGTGTGTGTGTGTGTGTGTGTGTGTGTGTGTGTGTGACTGTCTGTAGTGTCAAATCAAATCAAATCAAATTTTTATTTCCAGATGGTACATTGAATAAGCATTAATTTGCTTTTTTTTCATCAAGCCATCGTGTGTGTGTATGGGTGCCTGCGTGCATGTGTGCGCGTGCGCGTGCTCTGTGTGCGTGAGTGTACGTGTTTCCTACCCCTACCCCTTCCCCCTCTACCCCGGGTAAGCAGCTTAGCAGGGTGGAGCGCCCACATTCCGGGTGACCACTGCCTCAGAAAGGACCGTCCCTTCTGCCTGACCGACTCCTCTCAGACTGCAACAGAGGGGAGGGGAGGTGCGTGAGGGAGGGAGGAGGGAAAAGGGGAGGGGGAGAGAGAAGGAGAGAGGGAGGGGAGAAGGAAGGGGGGTGAGGAGGTGGAGGGAGGAAGGAGGGAGAAAGGAGGGAGAGGGGAGAGAGAGCTACTTTCTCACACGTAAAGTCCCAAGGTCTAGTTCAAGAAGTATTTTGTTTTTGTTTGTAAAGGGAAAGGCAAGTCTGGAGGTATTACTAATAGAGAGAAAAACTCACTTACATACACACACACGCGCGCGCGCGCGCGCGCGCGCGCACACACACACACACACACACACACACACACACACACACACACACACACACACACACACACACAACACACACAGGAAGCAAACGTCACTTCCTCAAAATTTCCTGGTTTCAAACAGCAAAACCCACCGTCTCAAATTGTAGGTGATAGGAAAAAATACACAACGGGTCACACCCAAGGAAAGAACAACATCACGAGTTATCCTGATCAGAAACAAGACACAGGACCTGGTGGTTATTTCCTCTCTGTGAAATAACTTCCTGTCCATTGTCTTCAGTCATCACGAGAACAAGGAAGGTGGCAGGACGGTTCAGACGTTCACCTTGCCTAACAGGTAAACCGTGAGGTTCTGGGTTCCATTCCTGACAAACAGATAAACCGATAAATCCGTCGTAGCTACTGGTTAAATGCGAATAGGGAAAAATTCATCTACAACACAGCTACAAGTTTCTTGTTGCCTTGCTGATTGTGTTCATCATGTCATGCTCTGTTCCATGTTTACCTGAGGAATAAGCCCTATTTAGACCAAAAAAAAAACCCAAGGTATTTCTGGATCTCGTATACCTTACAGTTATGTCGCTTAAAAGCCCAGATTCATTACTATTTGTGTTTGTGTTTTGTCAGTATTCTGGTGCACCTGAACCCTGAGGTCAAATCAACAGTGTCCATAAGGCAGGAGGGATGACAGCAAAATGTAAGACCAGCATGCACACAGGTGTCGTGTTTAGACACCATCCCTGAGGGAAAATTGGGGAGCTGGAGTCCCCAGGGCGGTTTGGGGCTGTATATGGCAACGTTCTGGCGGCTCCTGCGACGGCACTGGAACCATTCTTATCGAAAACTGCTTTTGCAATAGACCATTCCTGCGACGTGGAGAGAAGGGAGGGGGTCTGCTGCATGGGTAACAGCCTGCCCTCCACACTTACTTACCCAAACTTTGCGCTCTAGAGCCTAGAGCACAACTCCATAGTCTTCTAAAACTGACAGATGCCTACTAAAGGTAATAAGGTAAAGGTGTCCCATAACCTAGGCGGTCGTAGAGGAGCGAGGCATCAGAGACCTCAGCTTCTCTAGGGGCCAACATATTGAGGGCGGCGCCCATCTCCTCTCCCTCGCTGCTTTACTACTCGTCAGTACTCTACACTTACACAGCATTATATATCTCTCTCTTTCTCTTTTTTTCAGGCTTGCCTTTCCCTTTAATTAAGTCTGCGAGCACGAAGCCCTCTCCCTCTTTACACCTGACCGGTATGGAGGGTAGGGATTGTCGACAACAGAAAGAGGGATGGGGCAGGCAGGCAGGCAGAAACCTGTCAGGTGACCACTTTGATGTCCACCTCTCAATGATCAGATCGCGGTTTCGTCTTCCTGAAACAATCTTTGGCAGTGTGTCTGAAGACAATCTGATCTGCTTAACTGCATTCCATGATCAACTGCCCTATATTGATTATGTATGAGAGTGAGTGAGTGAGTGAGTGAGTGAGTGAGTGAGTGAGTGAGTGAGTGAGTGTGTGTGTGTGTGTGTGTGTGTGTGTGTGTGTGTGTGTGTGTGCGCGCGTGTGTGTGTGTGTGGTGTGTGTGTGCGCGCGCGCGCGCGCGGTGTGTGTGTGTGTGTGTGGTGTTGTGTGTGTGTGTGTGTGTGTGTGTGTGTGTGTGTGTGTGTGTGTGTGTGTGTGTGTGTGTGTGTGTGTGTGTGTGTGTGTGTGCATTTTGATGTCAGAAAGCGTCACATTGTCACAAAACGTCTTTCTAAATTGAGAGACGTCAACATAAACCAGGAAAACAACAAATAACAGCAATAAGCTTGTATGTTGCAGGATACGCTTACCAAAACACATTACGCATTTACATCCAGTTCTGAAGGAATAAGCAATTTACATGAGATAATATTCTTTTTTATAGTAGAATTAATGTGATTTGTATGCCGTTTTTCTTCAACTATATCACATACATGCCCTGGGCTTCTAGGCTTTATCACAGTTCTTGATTAAACTGTTGGTGCTAGGGGCAACAACAAAGTGAGAGGTTGTATGATCAGTTGTATGATCACTCGGAATTCCACTTTACAGCTTAGTCTTTAGTGATCGACTATGACTCTCTGACTAGGAGGCTTGACCTGCACTGTCCTCATGTGCTGTAGCCCTGGGGGCTAGCTGGCCTTTGGAGAACATCTCCAACGCTGGCTGTCCTTATGCCGTCTTGGCCGAGAGAGTGGGGATGTACTGTGGGCAAGGCATCTCCACAATAATCAAATTTCTGCCCAATTTCCGAAACATCAGCTACCCCCTCTGCTGTTTTGGAGGTCACCGTCGAACACGACAGACAAATGTATGTAACATAGGTTTGTCACAGACACAGACACATACACACACACATGCACTCACATTCTCTCCTCTCTCTCTCTCTCTCTCTCTCTCTCTCTCTCTCTCTCTCTCTCTCTCTCCTCTCTCTCTCTCTCCTCTCTCTCTCTCTCTCTCTCTCTCTGGCATAGAGAGAGAGGGCCGGATGAAAAAAAGTATGTAATGCTTACTTACTCTGTTACCCTTGAAAAATAAAGATTATTCATTATTCTCTCTCTCTCTCTCTCTCTCTCTCTCTCTCTCTCTCTCTCTCTCTCTCTCTCTCTCTCTCTCTCTCTCTCTCTCTCTCTCTCTCTCTCTCTCACACACACACACACACACACACACACACACACACACACACACACACACACACACACACACACGCACACACATACACACACACTCACTCACTCACTCACTCACTCACTTTTAACAGATGCCCTTGACACTGTCCTTTGAAAGCAGGGACACAGAAAGAACGCCGACCTGTCTTTTTTTCTCTTTTTTCTCTTCTCTTTCTTTCTTTTTTTTTGTGGGGGGTGGGGTGCGGGGGGTGGGGGGTGCTGCTATTTGTCTCTTACAGTTTTGTTACCTACTCTCCTTCGATGGTACAGAGAGACACACACAGAGACAGAGACAGACAGACACACACAGACAGAGACGGACAGGCATACATACAGACGAAGAGAGAGAGACTGAGACAAAGAAAGACAGACGAAGAAATAGAGACAGAGATATACAGACAGACAGATACACAGAGAGACAGACAGTCAGACAGATACACAGATAGATACACAGACAGACAGATACACCGATACACAGACAGACAGACAGACAGATAGACGGAGACAAGGAGAGAGAGGGGGGGGGGGGACAGAGAGACACAGAGACACAGAGAGATGGAGGAAGACAGACAGACAGACAGACAGACAGACAGACAGACAGACAGACAGACAAACAAACAAACAAACAAGTCATGAAAACAAACCCACCAAGAGACAAACCAAAACCCAAAAAAAGACAAAAAGACAAACATAGCATAGAAACAGGAATTAGCAGACTTGTTTTTTTCTTCCTTTTTCTTTTTGGGTACAGACATATAAGGGAGACAACCCCATGTCTGCGGAAGAAAGTGCGGCAGAAAGCTATTATTTTTCCACTGGTTACACATTTCCTTTTCTCGGCTGGCTGCCCATCAGGGGTGGGGAGGAATTGTACTTTGCAACCTTCTAACACTGTACAGGGAGCTCAGGTACAAATATAAAAAAGGTAAAGGTGTCCCATAACCTATGTGGTCGCAGAGGAGAGAGATGTCAGAGACCTCAGCTTCTCTAGGGGCCAGCATGTTGAAGGCGGCGCCCATCTCCTCTCCCTCGCTGCTTTACCTTCCCTGATCTTAAAGAGGGCAGGTACCCATTTACAGCTGGGTGGATTAGGGGACTGCACTGAAGCCAAGGTGCGCAAACGGTCACCCATCTACTTGGTAACCACGCTCGATGCTGCTTAACCTTAGCTTGGGGAAAGCAAGTGCTCTGACCACTGAGCTATCCCGTCTCCTACAGGGAGTTAGCTGGCTACAGATGTAACTACCTTGCTTGCAGAAAAAAAAAGTTCTATAATTATACGTGTTATTTACGGAAGAGTTTTCCTTGTTTAGCAAAAACAAACAAACAAACAAAAAACACCCAAACAAAAATAAAAACAAATCGAAAAAGAAAACTTTCTAAGATGTTTTTATACATAAAACTACTAATGCGTATGCCTCCTCTTCCAAAAACATAATTTTTTCAAAAAAGCTTCTAAGATTTTTAAGCATAAAACTACGACTGCGTTTACCTTCTCTTCGAAGAAAAAAATGCGTCTTGCATCTCGTGCAAGAAAAATAACAGTGTCTTTCATCTCTTGCACGAAAAAAAAACATGCGTCTTGCACGAAAAAAAATTGAAGAAAAAAACATGCGTCTTTCATCTCTTGCAAGGGGAAAAATCTTCCTAAAATTATACATGTCGCTATGTACATCCTCCTCAAATGAAAGAAATATATCTTCTTTTTTTTTTTTTTTTTTGGTTTTTCTTTTGTTTTGTTCCTTGACTAGAGCTCCAAAAAATGCTGAGATTTTTGTTGTAGACATACCACCATATGTTGTTGTTTTGTTGTAGACATACCACCATATGTTGTTGTTTTGTTGTAGACATACCACCATATGTTGTTCTTTTGTTGTAGACATACCACCATATGTTGTTGTTCTTTTGTTGTAGACATACCACCATATGTTGTTGTTCTTTTGTTGTAGACATACCGCCATATGTTGTTGTTTTGTTGTAGACATACCACCATATGTCGTTCTTTTGTTGTAGACATACCACCATATGTTGTTCTTTTGTTGTAGACATACCGCCATATGTTGTCTCTTTGTTGTAGACATACCACCATATGTTGTTGTTCTTTTGTTGTAGACATACCACCATATGTTGTTCTTCTTTTGTTGTAGACATACCGCCATATGTTGTTGTTCTTTTGTTGTAGACATACCACCATATGTTGTTGTTCTTTTGTTGTAGACATACCACCATATGTTGTTCTTCTTTTGTTGTAGACATACCACCATATGTTGTTGTTCTTTTGTTGTAGACATACCACCATATGTTGTTCTTTTGTTGTAGACATACCACCATATGTTGTTGTTCTTTTGTTGTAGACATACCACCATATGTTGTTGTTCTTTTGTTGTAGACATACCCCATATGTTGTTGTTCTTTTGTTGTAGACATACCACCATATGTTTTGTTCTTTTGTTGTAGACATACCGCCATATGTTGTTGTTCTTTTGTTGTAGACATACCACCATATGTTGTTGTTCTTTTGTTGTAGACATACCACCATATGTTGTTGTTCTTTTGTTGTAGACATACCGCCATATGTTGTTCTTTTGTTGTAGACATACCACCATATGTTGTTGTTCTTTTGTTGTAGACATACCGCCATATGTTGTTGTTCTTTTGTTGTGGTTTTTGGGGGGGTTGTCCGCCATGAAAGCAATTGCAGAAAAGGGTTTTTAAAAAAAAGGTAAAGTAAAGGTGTCCCATAACCTTTGTGGTCATAAGGGAGTGAGGCATCAGAGACCTCAGCTTCTCTAGGGGCCAGCATATTGATGGCAGTGCCCATCTCCTCTCCCTTGCTGCTTTACCTCACCTGACCCACCCATTGACAGCTGGGTGAACTGGGGGACTGTACAGAAGCCGAGACGCGCAAACACAAACGGTCACCCATCCACTTGGTAACCACGCTCAATGCTGCTTAACCTTAGCTTGGGGAAAACAAGTGCTCTGACCACTGAGCTATCCCGCCCCTAAGAGAAAGGTCGAAAACAAAGCAGAGGGATTGTGAGTGACCACACCTCTAAGAAAGGAAGGTGTTTTCGTATGGGACGGGAAAGCTCAGTGGTCAGAGTGCTGGCTTTCCCCCAGGCAAGTTAAGCAGCAGCGAGCCTGGTGGCCAATTGGATGGGTGACCTTTTAAGCGCCTTGGCTTCAGTACAGTTCCCCCAGTTCACCCAGCTGTAAATGGGTACCTGCCCTCTTTAGGGTCAGGGAAGATAAAGCAGCGAGGGAGAGGAGATGGGCGCCGCCCTCAACATGCTGGCCCCTAGAGAAACTGAGGTCTCTGACACCTCGCTCCCCTACGACCACACAGGTTATGGGACACCTTTACCTTACCTTTTACCACAAAAGATCTACTGCGGTCTTAAGTTGTTTACTTCATTCTTCTTTTTCTTCTTCGTCTCAAAGAATAAACACACTTACTAATATCTATATTATATGTCCTTGCCCTTTTAATTGCAGAGTACATACGTCACCTCGCCAACGCACGTGCGGGTAGGCACACACACACACACACATATATATATCCGCCAGAAAAGCTCCTCCCAAGTTTAGTATCTACCTCCTAATCCTTCGCACCTACCCCTCCCCCCCCCCTCCCTCGCTTTTATTTTGTAGTAAACACTGAAATCTGAGTGGCTGGTCCAGACTTGTATTTAGTGACACTTTTTCTCTGTGGCGTGACACCAGAAAGGAAAGAAAGGGTGTTGAAGTTTACAAAATATGTTGTGTAACATTGAAAGAATGGTGTGTGTGTGTGTGTGTGTGTGTGTGTGTGTGTGTGTGTGTGTGTGTGTGTGTGTGTGGTGTGTGTGTGTGTGTGTGTGTGTGTGTGTGTCCCTCACTCTCTCTAGTTTTTGGGTGGGGTTTTCTTGGTTAACTTGCTTGTTTGCTTGCTGCTTCATTTCTGTTTGTTTTTTGTTTAAGTGGATTTTAGTTTTTTTTGGTTTTGTATTTGTTTTTGTTGTTTGTTTTTTTCTTTGTGTGCGTGCGGGTTTATATATATGTATATATATATATATATATATTTTTTTTTAGATAGATGGCTTGATGAAAAAAAGCAAATTTATTGCTTACTCAATGTATCATCTGGAAATAAAAATTTTGATTTGATTTGATCTCTCTCTCTCTCTCTCTCTCTCTCTCTCTCTCTCTCTCTCTCTCTCTCTCTCTCTCTCTCTCTCTCTTCATCTATCTATCTATCTATCTATCTATCTATCTGTGTGTGTGTGTGTGTGGTGTCTGTCTGTCTGTCTGTCTGTCTGTCTGTCTGTCTGTCTGTCTGTCTGCTTTACCTTCCCTGACCCTAAAGAGGATACAGCTGGGTGAACTGGGGGACTGTACTAAAGTCTTGAAGTCTCTTCTACACACACACACACACACACACACACACACACACACACACACACACACACACACAACAC
>CM060343.1:10606003-10608503 GCA_030674155.1 Stramonita haemastoma
ACAATACAATACAATACAATACAATACAATACAATACAATACAATACAATACAACACAAACAACACAACACAAACACACAACACAACACACACAACACAACACACACAAAACACACACACACACACACACACACACACACACACACACACACCGTAAAAGAACCCACGGTAACAAAAGAGTTGGATCTATCCCTGGCAAACAAGTTCTTGGAGAAAAAAAGTTACTGTAAGAGGAAAACAAATATACTGACAGGGGAAAAAAGGGAGGGGGGTGGCGCTGCTCTTGTGGCAATGTGTTGGGGGGGGGGGGGGGGGGGGAGCCAGCCCGAATTTTAAGCAAAGAAATCTGTTGTGACTTAAAGTGGTGTACAATTCAATCCAAGCCAATCCAATCCAATTCAATTCAATTCAACACACACACACACACACACACACACACACACACACACACACACACACACACACACACACACACACATATGTATACACACCACACACACACTCTCTCTCTCTCTCTCTCTCTCTCTCTCTCTCTCTCTCTCTCTCTCTCTCTTCTCTCTCTCTCTCTCTCTCTCTCTCTTCATGACAGATACACTTTCCCTCCCTCCACCTCCACCCTCCCACCTTTCCCCACCTGAGGCTATCTAACCCCCCACCCCCACCCCCATCCCCCACCCCCACTCCCTGCATTCCTCCCATACCTTTCTCCACTACCACCCCTCTTCTCCCATCCTACCCTTGCTACTACTACAGCCGCCTTTTGTCTGCTCTTGAAAGACAAGACAGTCACCACTCTCATACCCCCACCCCTGCTCTTCTCCTCCCCCTTGAATCTGTTTCGCGCATTTTCCTTTTCTCCATCTATAAGAAAGGTCAAGGTGTCCAATAACCTACGTGGTCGTCAAATCAAATCAAATTCTTTTATTTCGAGGATAATGAATAAGCACCCATGTGCTTTTTTACATCCAGTCTCCGCCCTTAAGGATACATTATGATATGATAATAAAATCAAATATAATCATCAGAGACCTCAGCTTCTCTAAGGGCCAGCATATTGAGGGCGGCGCCCATCTCTTTCTCGCTGCTTTACCTTCCCTGACCCTAAAGAGGGTAGGTACCCGTTTACAGCTGGGTGAACTAGGGGACTGTACTGAAGCCAAGGCGCGCAAACGGTCACCCATCCACTCGGTAACCACACTCGATGCTGCTTAATTAACCTTGACTTGGAGAGAGCGAGTGCTCTGATCACTGAGCTATCCGGTCCTTTAATTTTTTTTTCCCCGAAGATAAGGGAACAAGCACTCGCGTGCTTTTTTACATCCAGTGCTCATATGTATGCAGTTTTATACATTTTGTCAGCCGTTCCAACCGGCACACAATGGCCTACTCTTCTTGTTAAGTCACAATGCTCACGTGTATTAGACCATTTTCTTTCTAAAGAAATGCCTCTTTAAATCAACTCGGCTATTTAACCACTAGGCCAACACGTCTCGTTCCATTCTTCAGGCCAGACTGCTCCAGCCTTGACAGGTGTGGGGATCTATGGCCATTCCTGCTGATCCACCCGCTGAGCTGTAACAGGTAGTGTTCAAGGAAATGGCCACAGACGCAACACACAAATCAATCAGTGTCGCTGTTACGCAGTCTCTCCAGTGCCCCCTCCCTCCCTCTCTCACCTCCCTTACCCACCCCCTCTCTCCCTGCAAAGTTGGTCCTTAATTTAACACTCACCTCTCACCCCTCGTCTTTTCCCCCGTACTGACTGTGTGTGTGTGTGTGTGTGTGTGTGTGTGTGTGTGTGTGTGTGTGTGTGTGTGTGTGTGTGTGTGTGTGTGTGTGTGTGTGTGTTGTTGTTGTTGTTGTTGTTGTTGTTGTTGTTGTTGTTGTTGTTTGTTGTTGTTTTTTCTTCTTCTTCTTCTTCTTCTTCTTTCTTCTTCAGTTTAACGTCCTTCCACTAAATAATGATATCAGACAGATATGTGTGTGTGTGTGTGTGTGTGTGTGTGTGTGTGTGTGTGTGTGTGTGTGTGTGTGTGTGTGTGTGTGTGGTGTGTGCGTGCCCTTATCACCTCTCTCTCCAGTCTCTGAGCTTCTATTTGTCCTCAACCAGCCAGCTAACCAGCCAGCCGGCCAGCCAGACCAAAAAAACCAACAGATATTTGCCAATACAAGGAACCAGACTCTCTTAAGACGAGTAGATAAGACGAGAGGGAGAGGTGGGCGTGGGGGGGGGGGGGCAACAGCTAGTCAGGCAGGGGGTTGGGGGTGGGAGTGGGGAGAGAAGGGGGGGTATTACCTTTATAAAAAAAAAAAAAAGTAGAATTATAACGTGGAGCCAAAGCGGGACACGCCACATCTTAAGTTACTGAACAATAATCCACACACTCGTGTACATCTACACAGCAGCTTGAAAGAGTCGGGTAGGGGGTATTGGGCGGGGGGGGTGGGGGTGGGGGGGGTTGAGTGCAGCCGAAGCGTGACGGAGGGGGTAGAAATCTAC
>CM060343.1:10613503-10616003 GCA_030674155.1 Stramonita haemastoma
CAGTGTTACACCAGCTAAAGTAATGCCAGAGCAGTGTTACACCAGCTAAAGTAATGCCAGAGCAGTGTTACACCAGCCACAGTTGTTGTGGAATACCTACCTTAGTTAGCAAGTCAACTCTGGAGCTGAGGTTAGCAATTCCATGTTCAGTTTGATAAAAAGAAAAACTTTTTATTTTTTGCTAGATTTACATTTTTTGTATTCACTTCTAATTTTTTTGTTTTCCCCCTGCCTGTCTGTCTGTCTGTCTGTCTGTCTGTCTGTCTGTCTGTCTGTCTGTCTGTCTGTCTTCTGTGTCTCTTCTCTCTCTCGATATCTCTCTCCCCCCCTCCAATACAAGGCGTTGTTATCAGGAGTGTACAAATCTAAAATTACAGCACTAGCTCAACTCACGATAGCTCCACTTCCTGGATTCCTGTTTACAACCAATCTCTTTTCGGGCATGTTCCATTTCAATTTCATCATACAATTATCAATGTCAATAGCTAGAATACAGCCTCTCACTCACTACTCTCCTCTCCTATTCCTGTCTTACTCTCCTTCTCGCTTCCTTCTTTCTTCTTAACTCACTCCTCTCCTCTCTCTCTCTCTCTCTCCCTCTCCTCTCTCTCTCTCTCTCTCTCTCCTCTCTCTCCTCTCTCCCCTCCCTCTCTCTCCTCTCCTCCTCTCTCTCTTCTCTCTCTCCTCTCTCTCTCTCTCTCTCTCTTCTCTCTCTCTCTCTTCTTCTCTGTCTCTGTCTGTCTGTCTGTCTGTCTGTCTGTCTGTCTGTCTGTCTCTGTCTCTCTCTCTCTGGTCAAAAAACACAAACCATGACACCCCCGTATAGCAGTAATGAACACTAGGCAGAAGGAAAACCCCACTAGTGGCTAACCTGATCTTTTTTACACTGTCTTTTTATTCTATCTTTTTTTAAATGTTTTTTCTTATGCCACTTGTGGTCACTGCAGATTTTTTTGCGTGAAATTCGGGCCGCTCTACTCGGGAAGAGTGCGTCGCCACAAGAACAGCGCCACCTATTATTTTTTTTCTTTTCCTGTCTTTTTTTGCTTTTGTTGTTTTACCTTTGGGCCCAAAACTTTTCCCCCATCCATTAGACCATGAGTGGTGGTCTGGGCGCTAGTCTTTCGGTTGAGGCGATGAACCTAGGTCCCGTGTGTCACACATTATTTAGTGCACGTAAAAGAACCCACGGGAACAAGATAGTTGTTCCCCCGGCAAAATTCTGTAGAAAAAAACCACTTCGATAGGGAAACAAATAGTTGCAGACAGGAAAAAGAAAAAAATATAATGGGTGGCGCTGCTCTTGTGGCGAGGCGCGCTCCCCGGAGAGAGAGCAGCCCGAATTTAACGCAGAGAAATCTGCCGTGACGCAAAGTGGTGTAAAATGTCAAAAATCTATTAAAAATAAATAAATAAATAAATAAAATGATTAAGATAAAAAAATATATAATAAAATAGTTAATTAATTAGTAATGATAATATAACAACAACAATAATAATAATATTGATAACAATAAAAAATAAAACAATGATAAATGAATAAGTAAATAAACAAATAAATAAATAACAAAAAAATTAAAAAATGCTCCACGGGGGATAGGGGGGGGGGGGGGGGGGGGTGGAGCATGGGAACGCACGACAATACCAACAACAACGTACCTAATCTGACGTCATGAATGATTTGGGGGGGGGGGGGGGGGGGGGGCGGGGCGTAGAATTTGCGTTACTTCTAATATACTTCTGTGTGTCACTTATGATTCCTGAACTGGTTGTGTGTGTGTGTGTGTGTGTGTGTGTGTGTGGTTGTGTTGTGTGTGTGTGTGTGTGTGTGTGTGTGTGTGTGTGTGTGTGTGTGTGTGTGTGTGTGTGTGTGTGTGTGTGTGTGTGTGTGTGTGTGTGTGTTTTGTTCTGTGTGTGTTTGTGTGTGTGTCTGTTTCTGTGTGTAGGTGTGTGTGTGTTCCGTTTGTGTGTGTGTGTGTGTGTGTGTGTGTGTGTGTGTGTGTGTGTGTGTGTGTGTGTGTGTGTGTGTGTGTGTGTGTGTGTGTGTGTGTGTGTGTGTGTGTGTTGTGTGTGTATGTGTGTGTCTGTGTGTGTCTGTGTGTAGGTGTGTGTCTGTGTCTGTGTGTAGGTGTGTGTGTTTCTCTGTGTGTGTGTGTGTATGTGTGTTGGTGTGTGTGTGTTGTGTTGTGTGTGTGTGTGTGTGTGTGTGTGTGTGTGTGTGTGTGTGTGTGGCGCGCGCGCTTGTGTGTGTGTTGTTTGTGTGTTGTATGTGTGTGAGTTGTATGTGTTGTGTGTGTCCATGTGTGTATAATCTGTGTGTGTCCATGTGTATATAATCTGTGTGTGTGTATGTGTGTGTGTATGTGTGTGTGTGTGCGTGTGTGTGTGCGTGCGTGTGTGTAGAATATGTGTGTGTGCTTGTTTGTGTGTTTGTGTGTTGTTGTGTGTGTGTGTGTGTGTTTGTGTATGTGTGTATAATTTGTGTGTGTGGTGTGTGTGT
>CM060343.1:10621003-10633503 GCA_030674155.1 Stramonita haemastoma
ATGTACTTTTTTTTTAATGCAGTCCTCGTGTGTAAGCAGTTTTATAAATCTTGCCATCTGTTCCAACCGACACAGAGTGTGTGGTTGTGTGTGGTTGTGTGTGTGTGGTGTGTGTGTGTGTGTGTGTGTGTGTGTGTGTGTGTGTGTCTGTGTGTGTGTGTGGTTGAATCTGGCGGAGCCCATACCCCTCCAGGAACAGGATGCATGCTAGGTATTTCCGTGTGTCTATAACCCACCTTACAATGACATGGGTTACGAGGTCATCTTTGCATCATGATTTTGATCTTCTACATAAGCATATATACATGAATGGAGCTAAGGCACTGGCAGGTCTGCACTTGAAGTTGAAATGGGACATTGCAAAAGTTTTCACTCTCCATTCGCCAGTCGAGTTTCCCGAGATTCGAACCCACGACTTCATGGTGCCCACTGAACTGAAGTGAAACCCTTATTTCTCTGTGGGGATGCTGGCGCCTGTCAGTACAAACAGCATCCCCGCCTTCTGGGCATTCTGTGCTAGCTATTCCCTCTTTTCTATCCCTTTCTTTGTTTGCCTTGTTCCTTTTTTATTTCCTGTCACCTCCTTCTTGTCTATGTTCTGCCTTCTTGGTCCATTCTCCTGCCTCTTTTTCCAAACAGACTTCAAAGATAGCGATTCTCTCCCACACAGAGGTCGGATGTGCTGGGCCTGACTTGTCAGGTGCTTAACGGCAGCGCAACACATTTGGGTTGATAGGACAGACAACAATAGTTTCTGTCTGAGCGCTTGACGAGGACGACGACGCCGACGCAGAAGAAGAAGAAGAAGAAGAAGAAGAAGAAGAAGAAGAAGAAGAAGAAGAAGAAGAAAACAACAACAACAACAACAACAACAACAAGTAACAACACGTAACAACAACATTAACAACAACATTAATAACAAGAAGAAGAAGAAGAAGAAGAAGAAGAAGAAGAAGAAGAAGAAGAAGAAGAAAACAACAACAACAACAACAACAAACAACAACGACAACAACAACAACAACGACGACGACAACAACAACAACAGAGAAAGAATAAGAACAAGAAGAAGAAGAAGAAGAAGAAGAAGAAGAACAACAACAACAACAACAACATTAACAACAACAACAACAAGAGATAGAAGAAGACGAAGAAGAAGGAGAACGAGAACAAGAACAACAACAACAACAACAACAAGAATTGCTCTCAACAACAACAAGAGAAAGAAGAAGAACAAGAACTACAAGAACAACAAGAACAACAAGAACAACAAGCACAAGAATCGCTCTCATATACTCAACGATCATTCAAGGGCTGGTCTACACATATCTATCTATCATGAAGAAACAGGACACTACCAACACTGAACAAGACGTGAAGAAAAATTTAGAGGGAGTGCCGTTTTTGTGAGAACTTTGCACTAACCTACGCCATTCACATGTGCAAGCACGCACACGCACGCACGCATGCATGCACGCACGCACACACACACACACACGCACGCACGCACACACACACACACACAACTACCACGATACAAGAAATTTGAGTCTAAATCTATTGTTTGAGATCCACTTTAAGCTCTTTTTAAAAAAAAGTCCTAAACTAAACTAAGAAGAGTTTTTTTCCTTGAAAGTGGGGTGGTGGTGTGATAGTAGTGGTGATGATGGGGGTGGGATGGGGGCGGTGGTAGGTAAGGGGGGGGGGGTGAAGGGGGTAGGAGATGGTGGGGGTGGATAGGATTTTCTTTCTACATGCCCTGGTTCTCTCTTTTGTTCGGAGAGTGATACCGAGACCAGGAATTTTTATGCCCCTGTCTGTCTGTCTGTCGTCTGTCTGTCTGTCTGTCTGCTCTTCTCTCTCTCTCCTCCTCTCTCTCTCCTCTCTCTCTCTCTCTCTCTCTCCTCTCTCTCTCTCTCTCTCTCTCTCTCTCTCTCTCTCTCTCTCTCTCTCTGCGTGTGTGAACGCACGCAGAACATCTTGCGCACACGTTAAATCCTGTTCCGCTTTTCGTAAGAGTAGGCCATCGTGTGCCGGTGGGAACAGATGACATTTACAAAACTGCATACACACGGGGACCGGATGTAAAAAAGCACAAGAGTGCTTATCCCATTATCCTCGATATAAAAGAATAAATCAAATCAAATCAAATCAAATCAAATCTCTCTCTCTCTCTCTCTCTCTCTCTCTCTCTCTCTCTCTCTCTCCTCTCTCTCTCTCTCTCTCTCTCTTTTTATTATAATTTTATTGGTAGTATGTCTCCCCCCCCTCCAATAAGGACGCTAGTTGTTTTTTTTTAAATCCCCTTTTGTCCAAATGTATGATTTATATTTCATGTATAATTTTTGATAGATAGTGGTGGATTGATGTTTTCGGTTGTTTATTTCATTTTGTTCTCTTGTTTGCTCCTTATCTACTAACGCTTTTCTTTTTTTCCATAATCAAAATCTTTTATTGTGACTTCTGATTTTTGTCTTCTGAAAGAGTGCATTTTATTACCTTATCATATATAGTGTCCTTTATTCTTGTGTGTTGTTTGGTACTGCGTAAAGTCTTATTGTTTAGTATATTTTCAACTTGATGTATCCCTGAAAAGGGCGGGGACTGGATGTAAAAAAGCACACGAGTGCTTATCTATTATCCTCGAATAAAAGACTTTGCCTTGCCTTGCCTTGCCTTGCCTTGCCTTGCCTTGCCTTGCCTTGCCTTGTCTGTCTGTTCTGTCTGTTTCTCTCTCCTTCTTCTCCTGTCTCTCTTCTCTCTTCTGTCTGTCTTCTCGTCTGTCTCTGTCTTCTTCTTCTTCTCTTCTTCTCTCTCTTCTCTCTCTCTCTCTCTCTCTCTCTCTCTCTCTCTTCCTCTCTCTCTCTCTCCTTCTTCTCTCTCTCTCTCTCTCTTCGTTGATTATGACACATGTGGATTTTTTTTCGCGATGAATACAGTTATGGCTGATGTCATTTTTGTGTTTTATTGTTGCTGATACATTATATATATATATATATATATATATATATATATATATATATATATATATATATATATATATATATATATGTATATATTATTCGTTGATAGTAATTAATATGTTTATAACATTTATGCCACACGCGCACTCCATTTGCCCACCATTCTTTTGTATTGTGGTCTAAGGCCGATGTACCTGTAGTAAAAGTGTGAAGTCTCTCCCCCCCCCTGACATCAGTGCTCTCACACCTGTTCTGAGACAGGAGCTGTAGCCACTGCAGCTGACTGCCTTCCAAACAGACTGCCCTACGCCGCTCACTCCCTGCATGCTTACTCCTTCATTCATTCATTCATTCTCACATCAGTGCTGACTCCACTCTCCCCAAAAGTCCTTCGGATGAGACTTTAAACCGAGGCCCCGTGTGCGAACGCACGCAGAACATCTTGCGCACACGTTAAATCCTGTTCCGCTTTTCGTAAGAGTAGGCCATCGTGTGCCGGTGGGAACAGATGACAATATTTACAAAACTGCATACACACGGGGACCGGATGAAAAAAAAGCACATGTTTGCTTATTCCGTTATCCTCGATATAAAAGAATAAATAAATAAAATAAATAAAATAAATTCTTTTATTTCGAGGATAATGGAAAAAGCACTCATGTGCTTTTTTACATCTAGTCCTAGAGTGTATGCAGTTTTGTTAATTTTGTCATCCGTTCCCACCGGCACAGAATGGCCTAAAAGGTAAAAGGTAAAGTTGTCCCATAACCTAGGCGGTCGAAGGGGAGCTAGGCATCAGAGACCTCAGCTTCTCTAGGGGCCAGCATGTTGAGGGCGGCGCCCATCTCCTCTCCCTCGCTGCTTTACCTTTCCTGACTCTAAAGAGGGCAGGTACCCATTTACAGTTGGGTGAACTGGGGGGGGGGGGGGGAGTACTGAAGCCAAGGCGCGCAAACGGTCACCCATCCAACTGGTAACCACGCTCGACGCTGCTTAACTTGACTGGGGGAAAGCGAGTGCTCTGACCACTGAGCTATCCCGCCCCCCACACAATAGCCTACTCTTTCGAAAAGCGGAACAGGATTTAACGTGTGTGCAAGATGTTCTGCGTGCGTTCGCACACGGGGCCCTCGGTTTATAGTCTCATCCGAAGGACTTTTGGGGAATGAGTCTAGTCAGCACTGATGTTAACTCCAGGAGGAAAAATCCCTTTGAACGGGATTCGAACCCAGGTCGTCAGATTGCAAGCGCACTGTTCTAACCACTAGACTATCCCGCCCCCCTGCTGGGGCAAGCTATGAAGGGAAAAGAATGTTGGGCGTCAACAAGGAGAAATTGTATAGCAAACAGGATTTGATATTGTATGGTTGCCGTTAACAAGGGGAATTTCTAAAGAAAACAGGATTTACCATTGTGTGGTTGCCGTTACCAAGGAGAGAAATTCTATAGGAAACAAGATTCCATATTGTATGGTTGCCATTAACAAAAAGAGAAATTCTATAGGAAACAGGATTTAGTATCGTATGGTTGCCGTTACCAAGGTGAGAAATTCTATGAGAAACAGGATTCAATATTGTATGGTAGCCCTCAACAAGGAGTGGGCGATGTGAAAGCCTTTTGGTGTGTACTTTAATCAGAGATTAGTTGATACTGTGTTCATTCACTAGCGGCATGGAGAGAAAGCCTTCAGAGAGAAGGAGAGACACCAGAACTAGAGATCCTTCAAAAGATTCTCAGAAACATACCTTCACTCTAATGTACAAGTACTGTTTTTGAGTTGACAGTACACAAGCTGAGAGAAATGTTTTACCACTTATAAATAATGTTCATAAACACATTGCTAGTGATCATCAAGAGAATTTTTTTCCATTTGTAAAACCACATTTGAAAATGAAGAACCCCCCCCCCCCCCCCCCTTTGTTTTGTTTTTTTTGTTTTGTTTTGCTCGAATGTTTAATGTACTCAGATCGAAGAGATTTATTTTTAACTGAACGTGTACCAATCACAAGATCAAAAGGACTTGCAAAAACAATACGGCAAGGCACTGTCCAAAGAGGAAGAAAAAGAGGCAGACCAAGGAAGAGATGGGAGGACAACATCAGCGAATGGACAGGCCTAGAACTCAACCAAATTTTGAGAAAGGCAGAACAGAGAAGAGCGGAGGGAACTGGTTGTCAAGTCTTCAGGGGTGCCCCCACGGTCGCCAGAAGTCCTTTGGATGAGACTCTAAACCGTGTGTTAATGCATGCAGAACATATTGCGCACACGTTAAAACCCGTTCCGCTTTTCGGCAGAGTATGCCGTTGTGTGCCTGTGGGAGTGGATGACAAAATTTACCAACACAGGGACTGGATGTAAAAAAAAAAAAAAAAAAAAAAAGGACATGAGTGCTTATTCCATTATCCTCGATATGAATGAATAAATAAGATATAAAAAGTATATATGAAGTATATCGTGGATCATGTGCATATACTGATATATATATATATATATATATATATATATATATATATATCTCTAAATGGATAGATGGATATACAGACAGACAGACAGACAGACAGATAGATAGATAGATAGATAGATAGATAGATAGATAGATAGATAGATAGATAGATAGATAGATAGATAGATAGATAGATAGATAGATAGATAGGTAAGTAAACAGATACGTAGAAAGTCAGAAACATAGACAGACAGACAGGTATACACACATGTGTACGCGCGCGTGCATACACACATATATATACACACACGGACCAGCACGCACACACACACACGCACACACACGTGCACATGCGCGTGCATACACACAGGCACCCCCCCCACACAACACACACACACACACACACACACACATACCAGAAAAACAATATAAATCAACTTACAAATCAGAAGCTCGCTACAGGCGAAAATAACGGGGTGGAAATAAAACCGGGTAGATCTACACGCTCTCTCACGCCCACCCGTATTCTTCAGTCTCTGTTCGACTGGTCAGCACTTCCTACTGTCCACTGGTGGTCAACACACAGAACACGGCTACTGCCAATGCCCCTCCCTCTCCCTCTCTCCCTCTCTGCCTCTCTCCCTCTTTCCGCGCGCTTAAAAAAAAATAGTCACACAAATTGCACAAAAATTCGTCTCTTTCCAAAACAAAAAAATCAACACGCGCTTTTTCTCCCTAAAACACAAAACCCCAACTCAGTGCCTCTTCTTCTCAACTCACTGGACGAAAGGTTCGTCATTAAACGTGTCCTCGGCTCTGCTGAAAATGCGTCTGTCCAAATGATGAAAGCACTGTGGGCCAGATGAAGTGCTTACTTCCAAGTCATTCACACACAAAAAAACTTGAACACGACAAAAATCCCCCCGGCTTTAGCGCATGCGGATAGGCGAGGCGTGAAGCTAATACCTAGCCTACATACACCACACCGGTACACAGGCACAGAGAGATAGATAGATAGACACACAGACAGAGGCACCCGGAAAGACGCTTGATAAACCCGTGTCTGATTGGGGCGCTCCTTGTAAGATTGAGACAAGAGTCGTGCGTTGCATTTGGACGACACGAGAAGAATACAGAGTGAGAGAGAGAGGGGAGGGGGGGGGTTGCAGTTCCAGGAACTGGTGATTTGGAAAGGTAGGGCTCTATCTAGCCTACAGCCACACGGACACGAGTTATACGAGACAGCCTAGCCCAGCCCACCCCTTGACTTTCCAATTCGTCTGCCTGCCTCTCCTGCTGATTTCAAACACTGACATGAATGCGGATTCAGCCAGACATGTGTGTTTTGCATGCATTCAAAATGATTTCACGAGAGCTAGTATCAATATTTCGAAGCATGTATGTTTTTGTGTGAAAGTGTAGGTGGGCTGTATTTATTTTTCAGGGTGGGGCTGGTCGGGCCATTCATATGATATCGTACACATCGTGTGATGCACTATTTTCGATGAAAGGACTGACATCAGGATCTTAAGCAAATTTCGCTAGAGATTTGAGCTTTCGATTAAAAAAAAAAAAAAACGATTTTGCTTAACTGTGTGTGCGTGTGTGCGTGCGTGCGTGCGTGCGTGCGTGCGTGCGTGCGTGCGCGCGCGCGCGCGCGCGCGAGCGCATGTGTGTGTGACGATTTCAGAGTGTTTTCTTAAACTTAAAGAAAAAAGAGAAAACTCTAAAAGGCATAGCAAAACACAAGGCACGAAAGTGTTACCATAGAAGCGAAAATTTGCAAGAGACAAGATTTCTTTCGAATCTGAACTGTCTTTAAAAAAAGATGTAAAGTAAGGTAACACGCATTATTATCTGACGCCTTTGAAGCCGGTGTCAATAGCTGAGACTACTGAACAACCTTTCCAATGGATCATTCCAGTGGCGTGGAGAGGGGGGTCTGCTGCATGGGTAACAGCTTGCCCTCCATACTTACTTACCCAGGCTTTGTGCTCTAAAGACTAGAGCGCAACTCCATAGTCTTCCGATACTGATGGGTGCCTACTACTACTGAACAACCTACGAGTCCCGATAAAGAATTCCTACATGAGATCAGTCGTGGGTCTGTCTATGTTTTTGGTTTTCATCCCGTTTCTATCCTGGCATAAAAGTACTATCTTTTAAAATACATGGTATCGCAGATTGTCCCTGAGCATTTCTAAGAACTTGCTTTTGCTTTTGTTTCTAAAACGCCCGCGTACAATCCCTTTAGTTTTCAGACCCCCCCTCCTCCTCCCTCCTCCTTCACCCCTTTTCCTCCCGACCTCTCTCTCTCTCTCTCTCTCTCTCTCTCTCTCTCTCTCTCTCTCTCTCTCTCTCTCCTCTCTCTCTCTCTCTCTCTCTCTCTCTCTCTCTTTGTAGTTGTTGTTTTGGTTGGGGCTGTCTTTTTATCATGATGTTGTCCCTGGGGGGAGCGGGGACTGGATGTGAAAGAGCCACACGAGTGCTGTCCTCGAGTGGAGGGATTTTGCCTTGCCTTGCCTTGCCTTGCCTTGCCTTGCCTTGCCTTGCCTTGCCTCTCTCTCTCTCTCTCTCTCTCTCTCTCTCTCCTCTCTCTCCTCTCTCTCTCTCTCCTCTCTCTCTCTCTCTCTCTCTCTCTCTCTCTCTCTCTCTCTCCTCGGGGAGGGGGGACGATAGCCTAGTGGTCAGAATATTGCGCTGGCAATTTGACGACCCGGGTTCGAGTCCGGTCGAGGAGATTTTTCTCCTGGAGTTAACATCAGTGCTGACTCCACTCTCCCCAAAAGTCTTTCGGATGAGATATAAACCCAGGCCCCGTGTGTGAACGCACGCAGAACATCTTGTGCACACGTTAAACCCTGTTCCGCTTTTCGTAAGAGTAGGCCATCGTGTGCCGGTGGGAACAGATGACATTTACAAAACTGCATATACACGGGGACTGGATGTAAAAAAGCACAAGAGTGCTTATCCCATTATCCTCGAAATAAAAGAATAAAATAAGAATAAATAGATAGCTAAAAAGACCAGGTTAGGCTAGAGAGCTGTGCGGACAATGCCACCAGTTCCTTCAGTCTGGCCTGTCTGTCCTCTGTGCCAGTGCCTGGTCCCCCCGGCAATCACTGTGTTGTTGTTGCTTTGTTCTTGCAGTGTGTTTGTTTTCCTTGTGTTTTAGAGAGTACTTTGAGCACTGTAACTTTTGAATTGCAACCTCTCTCTCTCCTTCCCTGCCCCCCCCCCTCTCTCTCTCTCTCTCTCCACACACACACACACACACACACACACACACACACACACACACACACACACACACACACACACACACACACACACATACATACATACATACATACATACATACATACATACATACATACATACATACATACAACATACATACATACATACATACATACATACATTCACCAAACTAGTGGACTTATATATCATCAGGACACAAATGGATGTAGTGAAACGTGTTTCAATTTTTTTTCATTTTCACATTTTTCATACCACTTTAAGTCACGGCACATTTCTATGCGTAAAATTTGCGCTGCCCTCGCCGGGGAGATCGCGTCGCGTCGCCACAAGTGCAGCGCCACCTTTTTATCTTTTTTCTGTCTGCAACTGTATTTGTTTCCCTATCTGAGTGGCTTTTTCCTACATTATTTTGCCACGGACAACCATCTTTATGCAGTGGGTTCTTTTACGTGCGCTAAATATTGATTTATAACACCTCGGTTTATCGTCTTATCCGAAAGACTAGCACCCAAACCACCTCTTATGGTTCTAATGGATGGAGGGAAAATCCGAGCACAATAAGGATCGAACCACTGCACACTCCGACCCGGACTCTTTGCTTTCCGGGCAGGCGCGTTACCTCTGAACCAGCGATCCAGTGGCGAGTGATACACTTCCCATTCGTGAGGCGGCATGGCCCTGAAAGAGGAGGTCAAGAACTTTCCTCAAGTTTCACATTTCCGCTGGTGGGGAGTTTTTGTGGGGTTTTTGTTGGGGTTTCCTTTTTTGTTTGTTTGTTTGATTTTGTTTTTGTTTCTTTTGTGTGTGTAGTTTTTTGTTGTTTTTCCTGGGCTAGAGCCTAAGCTCGCGGTTCCCATCCCCCATGATGAGATGTTGCCTCTCTGACCGTGTTTTCCCTCTCCGTCACGAAGGCAGCCTCATTCCAACTTCGGGGACGTCCAGCTCTTGAACTGACTGACCCCTTCTCTGACCTCTCCCCACTGATGATGGAGTCGCCGCATCTGATTTTTGTTTTTAATTTGTTGCTCACTGTCTACAGTCCCTGTCTGTCCAGTGGGGTGATCTCTGGGTTGTTATGAAACTGTCACCACGGTTGTATTCGTTTTGCTGTTGTTATCGTAGGTTCGTTTGTTTGTTTGTTGGTTGGCTGGTTGGTTGGTTGGCTGGTTGGTTGGTTGGTTGGTTGGTTGGTTGGTTGGTTGGTTGTTGGTTGGTTGGTTGGTTGGTTTTGGTTGGTTTCTTGTGTTTTTTTTTGGGGGGAGGGGGTTCTTGCATTGACTCCTACGCTTTACTTTGATCATCTTTCTTATCAGACTAACAAGTTATCCTCCTCCTCCTCCTCCTCCTTCTTCTTCTTCTTCTTCTTCTTCTTCTTTCTTCTTCTTCTTCTTCTTCTCTTCTTCTTCTTCGCAATTCTTCTTCGCAATTCTTCTTCGCAATTCTTCTTCGCAATTCTTCGCAATTCGTCTTCTTCTTCGCAATTCTTCTTCTTCGTCGTCGCAATTCTTCGCAATTCTTCTTCTTCGTCGCAATTCTTCGCAATTCTTCTTCTTCGTCGCAATTCTTCTTCTTCGTAATTCTTCTTCTTCGCAATTCTTCTTCTTCGCAATTCTTCTTCTTCGCAATTCTTCTTCTTCGCAATTCTTCTTCTCCTTCTTCTTTGCAATTCTTCTTCTTCTTCGCAATTCTTATTATCCTCTTTTTCTTCTTTGCATTGTTCTTCTTTTTCTTCTTTGCATATTTCTTCGTCTTCTTTGCATTCTTCTTCTTTTTCTTCTTTGCATTTTTCTTCGTCTTCTTTGCATTCTTCTTTTCCTTTGCATTCTTCTTCTTCTTCTTTGCGTTCTTCTTCTTCTTCTTTGCATTTTCTTCTTCTTTTTTTCCTTCTCCGCAATTCTTTTTCTTTGCAATTCTTCTTCTGAATTCTTCATCACAATTCTTTTTTTTTTGCAACTTTTCGCAATTCTTTTCCTTTCTCTGCTTCTTCTTTTTCTTCTCCTGCAAGTATAGTAGTGTTGTTTTCAACTCAGATTTTTGGGATGCTTCTCGTCGTTGAGCCGCGTTGGTCACGGGCATCAGTTATGACGCGTTTCTAAAAAAATGAAATAAAATAGAAGGTAAAGAGTAGTGGGCACAGAAAACTGCCCTGGCATACACCCAGGAAATGTATAACCACTCCTTCACAGACCCACGGAAATAAAACCATGCTTCTTGTCTGGGTCTAAAACTGTGGAAAAGGTGAGACACCGCCTCGGTCTCTGTTGGGTTTGTCTATAATTGCCATAAAGCACCAGACCGTGCCCCTACTGCACTATGTCAAATGCTTTCTTGAGGTCAGATTTGCGGCACCATTAGCTTTGCTCTGAGGCTCTGACGCCGACTGCTGTGTAGTCTGAGGACTCTGAGCATTTCCAACATGCCCTTCTAGGGAATAGGACGTCAGGTCATTTGTGTTAAACGGCAGACGCTATACTATACCCAGTGGTTACGACAGTTCCACTTCAGTCCCAGGGGTCCATGAAGTCATGGGTTTAACTCTCGGCAGCGTCTGGTGAATTAAGGGTGGGGATTTTTACAACACCCGGGTCAACTTCAAGTGCAGACCTGCCAGTGCCTGAATTCCCTTTCGTGTCTCTATACGTGCTGAAGATCAAATATGCACGTTAAAGATCCTGTCATTCATGTCAGTGTTCGGTGTGGTTACGAAAACAAGAGCATACCTATCATATCCCCAAATTCAGAACATGGTTGTTTTCATGGTGGTGGCAAAAAGCGGTCACATACGCAGAAGTCTCGCCATTAGTGAAACTCGGAGCTCTAGCCATGGAATGAAAACCAAATTGTTTTAATGGAACGCATGCATGTGTTGCGCAAACACCTTGCGTGTGTGCGCGCACGCACGCACGGACGCGCGCACACACCCCCACACACACACCGCACGTACCCTTACATTTCAATGTCACACAGCGTAACCTGGCCTGCAAAGCTGGTGTTGTAGGTGAGGGTGTTGTTGGGAATAACGAGCAGAGGAGAGAGACAAGAACATGGGGGAGCTTGGGTTTCCGTTCATGGGCCACTGGATACCGGTGACCCAGAATCAGGAAATATGCCACATTAAAAAACGGCCGTTTTCTTTTCGTTACATGCAAAACCTTCTATCTGTCTTATTGCCCACTTGGCAGAGCGCATCGCCACAAGAACAGCGCCACCCATTTTCAAAATGTTCCTCTAAGTGTGTGTTTGTTTTCCTATGAAGGCATCTTTTTTTCTATGAATATTGCCAAAGTCAACTCTCTTCTTGCTGTGGGTTTTTGTTTTAACTTCTGCTTAATTCGTGTTGCTCATTTAAACATCTCATTCACACGTCTGGCACCCAGACCACAGTTCAAAGTGCTCTAAATGAGAGGAAAGTTGACGTTCAAACAAAACAACTTAAAAAAAAAAAACTAACCAGACAACAGCACACACACACAAAAACTCAGGATGAAGCCTTATCCGAAATTGGTGGCAGTTTTGAGTAGTATATCTAACAGGGTTATCACACCTACGCGCGCGAACACACACACACACAACCACACACACACACACACACACACACACACACACACACACACACACACACCACAACACACACACACACACGCACGTACCACACGCACCACGCACTACGCATGCACGCGCGCACGCACGCTCGCACGCACGCACGCACGCACGCACGCACGCACAAACACATTTTTCTCAAACGCTCACACACACACACACACACACACACACACACACACACACAACCACCACACACACACACACACACACACACACACACACACACACACACA
>CM060343.1:10646003-10648503 GCA_030674155.1 Stramonita haemastoma
ATGTTGTGCCAGGAATTACTGCTTTTCTGTCCCTCTCTTTGTTTTTCTGCCTTGATCCTTTTCTCCCTGTCACACTCTTCTGGCCTGTTTTCTGCCTTTTTGGCACAGTCCTTTTTCTCCTCAGAAAAGACATTTCTCCCTCACGCCAAAGTCGGATGTGCTGGGCCTGACTTGTCAGGCGCTTAACGGCAGCACAGCGCATTTTTCTTCATATGGCAGACAATAGTTGCTGTCTGTGCTTTCAACGAAGAAGAAGAACAAAGTGAAACGTAATATTACACGTGCATATTTCCTGAGCCAAAACTGCTTTGAATCAAGCGAGCTAAAAAGCTGGAGAGAAAAGCATATTTTCATTTCATTAGGTATGTATTACATCATCATCAACAACAACAACAACAACAACAAACAAGAAAAAGAAGTCAATTGAAAAAACAAATGCCAGCATTTTTTTCTTTACTTTTCAATCTCTACCATCTTTCACACACACACACACACACACACACACACACACACACACACACACACACACACACACACACACACACACACACACACACCTATACGCATACACGCACACACACACGCACGCACACACTCTCACATACACGCAGACTATGAACCAAACAGATTCTATAAGTAATAACTAAAAATATGTGTTGACATTTGTCTGGATTTCGAGTTGTTACTCATGTCTTCTTTCCTATCCATCCCTATATTAATATGACGTTTATAATTAGCCTCCATTGACTGATGGATTTGTAGCTTTTGTCAAATGAAATTCGTTCATTCATTCATTCGTTCATTCGTTCTCTCTCTCTCTCTCTCTCTCTCTCTCTCTCTCTCTCTCTCTCTCTCTCTCTCTCTCTCTCTCTCTCTCTCTCTCTCTCTCTCTCTCTCTCTCTCTCTCTCTCTCTCTCTCTCTCTCTCTCTTCTCTCACCACACACACACACACACACACACACACACACACACACACACACTAATATATATATATATATATATATATATATATATATATATATATTATATATATATATAATATATATACTCACGCACGCACGCACACACGCACAATAATTATATTTTGCCCCATCAGCTGAACAACTGACGACTACTCACATAAAAATGTTTAATGCAGAGTTCAAAGATCTTGGATTTTCCCGTTTATTTACGGAAATCTACGAAAGTATCGATATTTGCCAGAAACACAACAAAAATAAAATAACATTCAAAAAATGAATAATCATAAGAAAAACAACATTTTGAATCATTATGGTAAAAAAAAGAACACAATACAGCACAATATAAATTGTCTGTATCCTACATGCTTCTCAGCCTGAATTCAGATATATATATATATATATTTCGCATTTTCAGTTAGCTAAGAGACAGGCACCGTGGCCTGTTGGATAAGACGACGGGCTTGTGGTCTGTATGTCCTTGGTGCCATGGGTTCGAATTTCTGTGAGAGTTTAGTTGTCAAAATTATGCCCTTAAAAAAAAGGTTTAGAGGGTGGGAGTAAAAGGGGGAGGAGGGGGTGTGGGGAAGGCGGTTGTAGGGGAATAGTATTGTATGGGTTAGGTGGAGGAGTCGTGGGAGGGGAAAGGGTTATGGTGGGGGTATGTAGGTAGTTGTGGTAGCCCTCGAGAAGGGAGTATGGTGGGGGGAGTATGGTGGGGTAGATGTGGAGGGGGAGTATGGTGGGGGGAGTATTGGTGGGGGAGATGTGGAGGGGGAGTATGGTGGGGGAAATGTGTAGATGTGGAGGGGGAGTAAGGTGGGGTAGATGTGGAGGGGGAGTATGGTGGGGGAGAGTGTGGAGGGGGGAGTATGGAGGGGGGTGTGTGGAGGGGTAGATGTGGAGGGGTAGATGGTGGAGGGGGGAGTATGGTGGGGGAATGTGGAGGGGTAGATGTGGAGGGGTAGATGTGGAGGGGGAGTATGGTGGGGGAGTGTGGAGGGGGAGTGGTGGAGGGGTAGATGTGGAGGGGTAGATGTGGAGGGGTAGATGTGGAGGGGGAGTATGGTGGGGGAGTGTGGAGGGGGGAGTGTGGAGGGGTAGATGTGGAGGGGTAGATGTGGAGGGGGAGGTATGGGGGGGAGTGTGGAGGGGGAGTGTGGAGGGGTAGATGTGGAGGGGTAGATGTGGAGGGGGGAGTATGGTGGGGGAGATGTGGAGGGGGAGTGTGGAGGGGTAGATGTGGGAGGGGGAGTATGGTGGGGTAGATGTGGAGGGATAGATGTGGAGGGGGAGTATGGGAGGGGTATGGGGGGGGTAGATGTGGAGGGGGAGTATGGTGGGGGGGGGAGATGTGTGGGGAGTATGGTGGGGGAAGGTTTAGAGGGGGGAGTATGGTGGGGAGGTGAGGTTTAGAGGGGGAGTATGGTGGGGGGTAGATGTGGGGAGGGGGAGAGGAACTTTAGAGGGGGGATTTATGGGGAAGGGGGAGGGAGTATGCTGGGGGAGTATGGTGGTGGTAGTGTGGGGAAGGGGGGGA
>CM060343.1:10658503-10661003 GCA_030674155.1 Stramonita haemastoma
AACACTGTTTTTTTTCCTTCACATATATGTTACGCCTTTTTGGACTCTTTAAACTCGTGTTCTTGAACACGGCTTGAAAAATGTTATGTTTCGGCGTAACATCATGTTGTTGATCAAATGTTTGTTTGCTGTTTGTTTTTCCTTCTTCTGTTATGTTTTTGTTTGTTTGTTTGTTGTTTTGTGTTTTTTTGTTTTATTTTTGTTTGGGTGGGTTGTTGTTGTTGTTGTTGTTTTTGTTGTTTTTCTCCTTTTCTTCATAATATTGTTTAAAAGTATGAAAGATTCGTTATGTTTTAATATGTATCTTTTTTGTTCGGGCTGCTCTCTTCTCCGCTGTCACTTCTCAATTTTAATCTATTTGATTTAATTAAAACCAGTGTATCTCCTGACATAAATGTTCTGGTCGGTATGGGATTATGTGTTTGTTGAATACATATCTGTCTCTTTTGTCTTAAACAAGTATTACTGTAGCCAGTGGGGATTATGCATTTGTTGACTGTATACTTATCTACTTCTCATCTCCAAAGTCTGATGGACTTAACCCGAGGCCGTGTGCGAACGCACGCAGACATCTTGCGCACGTTAATCCTGTCGCTTTCGTAAGTAGGCATCGTGGCGGTGGACAGATGAATTTTACAACTGATCCAGGGGACGATGAAAAAGCATGATTGCTTTGTACTCGATATAAGAATAATATAATAAAATCAAGTGACTTCTACCTGTGTGCGATGTGTTTGCTTCTTTTGTTGCTTACTGCTTCTCTGCTTCTTGGCTTTTCTCTGTTTAGGGAATGAAGGGAACCGGGTGAAATTCAATTGTTAATGCCTGTCCATCGCAAATGAAAGATAGGTCTTCAAAATAGGTGTTAAACTGAGAGAGAAAGACTGACTGATTGACTGACTGATTGACTGACTGACTGACTGACAGACTGACTGACTGACTGATGATGAATGAATGAATGAATGAATGAATGAATGAATGAATGAAATATCTTTATTTTTCAAGGGTAACACAGTAAGCATTTACATACTTTTCTTCATCCGGCCCTTGCCCTGATTAGGGAATAGGAAAAAAATGGACCCTACCAAAACAGGAGAAAACCCGAAAAGGAGAAAAGGGGGAGCGAGGCATCAGAGACCTCAGCTTCTCTAGGGGCCAGCATATTGAGGGCGGCGCCCATCTCCTCTCCCTCGCTGCTTTACCTTCCCATTCATCTGAATTGCAGGAGGCAGATGCCTATCGCTACAGATGTGTACATACAAGGAGCTTGTTGCTGCTGCTGTTAGTGTTCTTATTCTTGGTGATGGTGTACTTGTGGGGGCATGCAGGAGAGCTCAGTGGTCAGAGCACTCGCTTTCCCCAAGCTAAGGTTAAGCAGAGTCGAGCGTGGTTACCAAGTGGACTGGTGATCGTTTGCGCGCTTTAGCTTCAGTAGGCTTACAGTCCCCCAGTTCACCCAGCTGTAAATGGGTACCTGCCCTCTTCAGGGTCAGGGAAGGTAAAGCAGCGAAGGAGAGGAGATGGGCGCCGCCCTCAACATGCTGGCCCTTAGAGAGAAACTGAGGTCTCTGACGTCTCGCTCCCCTACGACCACACAGGTTATGGGACACCTTTACCTTTCTTTTTTTCAGTGTTCTAGTATCGCCGGAACAGAAAACTACTGTTTCCAACCAGGAAGCCGGACCTTATTTGGCATGTGTTTCTATCTTTGAATTCTCACATTGTAAAGAAGGTTGGGGGAGGGGGGCTTGATCATGACATTTGGCTGTGGGTTTTTTTTGTCTACAAACACGCACGCACGCACGCACACACACACTGATGACATCATCATCATCATCATCATCATCATCATCATCATCATCATCATCATCATCATCATCATCATCATCATCATATACTTATAATCAAAATAATAATAATAATAATAATAATAATAATAATAATAATATATAATAATATATAATAAATATAATAATAATTAATAATTATAATATAAAATAATAATAATAATAATATATAATAATAATAATAACGCTCTACTTTCAAAACATAAGAGCTCTGGCTCCAATCTGTTCAAACTGTCTGCAGTGAAAAGAGGACAGTATCATTTACGTCAGTATCTTTGCTTCTTTTTTTTCCCCCTTTTTTTTTTTTGTTCCTCGGCCGAAGTTCGGAAGGTTTACCAAAGGTGAGATTTTTCAGTATGAGACCGTTTTCTTCCCCCTGCCACCAAGAAAGGTAGCCGCATTCCGACTTCGGGGATTAACATGCTGGGTCAGAGGTTACGCTATTCAGCGACCTGAGGAAGAAAGTGTGGCCACAGAGATAACCCTACAGACCAAGCTGTACGGCCCACGACAGGAGCTGGAAGGGACAGGAATGCCATTATTTTTCCAGACACATCTGACAGTGAAAGGCGAACGAGAGAGAAAGATGTGCAGGGTATGGTCGTGTTCCCGTTACCCACAGAGTGTTGACATGAAAGTTGTGGGGCTTTAAC
>CM060343.1:10671003-10681003 GCA_030674155.1 Stramonita haemastoma
TGTGTGTGTATGGTGTGTGTAGTGTGTATGGGGCGGGCTGGGTGCGTGTGCGGGTGTTGTGTGTGTATTCAGTCCGCTTGTCTGTGTGATTGATTGGATGTCTGTCTATGCGTTGGTCTCGTTCTTTCTCTCCTCATGTGTTTTGTTTGTTTGCTTGTCGAAGTATTGGTGTCCGAGTGTTCCTAGAGCAGACTCATCAATCTCTAACACCCTACCTGCGCTCCCGTCTTCCTTCTATCTTTTTGTCACACTTTTTTTTTTTATTCATTTCTTTTGTTACATAGTTATAGGTAAAAGGTAAAAAAAAGAAAAGAAATTAGTACCTTTACATTGTTATACCAAATACAAAATATATAAATGGTTGTGTTGACAGAGAGAGAGAGAGCGAGAGAGAGAGAGAGAGTGAGAGAGAGAGAGTGAGAGAGAGAGTGAGAGAGTGAGAGTGAGAGAGAGAGAGAGTGAGAGAGAGAGTGAATGAATGAACGAATGAACGAATTTTATTTGACAAAAGCTACAAGCCCATCAGTCAAAGGGGGTTAATAAAACATGAATAATAACTCGAATCCAGACAAATATCAACAACTATTTTTAGTTATTACTTATAGAATCTATTTGGTTCATAGTCTGCTTGCGTTTTTCTAGAGCCTGAGTTACATATATTGCTAAAGATATCATCTCGGACATATTATTTGAAGTTAACACTTTTTGTACACGACTAGTGGACCTGTTGGTTGGGTTTGTCAAAAAAGTAACTTTTTGACGAATTTCTTTGTAAGCTCGACATGTAAACAAAAAGTACAATTCGTCTTCTTCTTCTTCTCCACATGCTGGACATGGATTAATGTCTGTCTCCTCTGTAATATACCATTGTCTACAGTTCAATAGACCACATAATCTCAGTCGAAATTTCAGTAGATTGCTTCGAAGCCTCTTATTAGTTAACGATATCAAATATTGTTCTGGACCAAACGCATCTTTAAATGAGCTATACCAATGGTATTTTTCACTCGACATTAACTTTTCGTGCCAGTTTTGATGGAAACATGAAATAAGTCTATCTTTCAATTCTCTAACAAACATTTCTTCATAACCTACCCCCTGGCATAGCCAAACAATACCAAATCCATTTATCGTCAAAAGATCTTTTACTTTAGTTGCCCAGTTTACTTTACCATTATTGTGTTGTATAAGTAACATCTCGTATGCTTGTCTGTTTATTCTGGACATAGGCAGCTTGATAAGTTTTAACCAGTATTTAACGCATTTCGTTATGGTTCTAATGTACAATGGATATCTACCCGTTTCGCCATATATAAGTGTATTTGATGCATATAATGGGATACATAAAAACTTTTTCATTGCGAAAGTGTGCACTTTTTCAATCTGGGTAGTATCTTCTAAACCCCATACCTCTGCTGCATACGTCAGGGCAGGTTCAATTTGAGCATCAAACAGTTTCCAAAATAGAGTGCAATCAGCAGAAGCTAATCGTCTCATTGATTTGATAATTTGCATAACTCCATTTTTGGCTTTTTGGCACATCATGTCAAACATAGAGCTAATGCACAATTTTGTTGAAAATGTTACTCCTAGGTACTTGTAGTTATTTGTTACTTTAAGTTTTTGGTTCCCATAAGTCCATTTTTCTCTCACTCCCAAGTAGCCTCCCATTCTAAATACCATAACCATCGTTTTTTCTGAATTTACTGTGAGACAAAGACGATCTGCTTCTGCTTTTAATTTGTTCAGTTGATTTTGCAGTCCTATAGGTGTGCTGGACAAAAGAATGACGTCATCTGCGAAAAGTAACAGGAATAATTCGACTGCACCTGGGATCATTTGTATTCCATGTTTTCCCGATTGTGCAACTTCTATGGCTAGCTCGTTTATAAAAATTGAAAACATTAATGGACTTAACAAACAACCTTGTTTAACACCTCTGGGACAGTTAAAGTAATCTGTGTAAGAACATATATTCCGTACACACGCGGTAACCGATGAATAGATATCCTTTATGGCCCTGTACATTTTCCCCTCTATTCCTGATTTCTGAAGTATAAACCATAGTACGTTCCTATCTACGGAATCGAACGCTTTTCTGAAATCTATGAATGCAACATACAACTTAGCATGCTTCTGTAAATATTTCTGCACAAGCCCATAGAGAGTAAAAATATGATCAACTGTGCTATATCCCTGTCTTAAGCCTGCTTGCTCTTCTATGATTTTTTCATTGGTTTCTACCCATTCAGAAAGTCTTTTATTCAAAATGCATGTGTATACTTTACTCATTATACATGTTAGAGAAACTCCCTGATAGTTGTCAGGTGTACTAGTTGCTCCCTTTTTATATATTGGTACAATTATGGATTTAGACCACTCCTTTGGAAATAGACCCTCATCAAAAAGCTTATTGAACAACTGCACAAAATAGGCAATTACGGTATCATCCACATTTTTAAGCATCTCTCCTGTAATTCTATCTGGACCTGGACTCTTTCCCTCTTTCAATCTGTTTATTGCTGCTATTACTTCTTGTTTAGAGATAGGTTCATCGAGGACTGGGTCTTGCACATCATCTGTTCTAACAATTTCATCTTCCACTGGTTCCTGATCCTGTATGTTATTCTGAAAGACTTGGAAAACACTACGGAAATGCTCATGCCACTGGTCATTAGAAATTGAGTTACAAATTGTTCGTTTACAATTAACAGAACGAATAGTCTTCCAAAAGGACTTGGAGTCCCTTACATTTTCTTTCAGTTTTGACAGTCTATTCTGGTCAAAATCATACTTTTTTTGTTTAAGCATCTTTTTATATTCCTTCTTACTTTGTACAAATGCATCTTTCACTTCAAGTCTATTTGTCCTTCTAAACTCTCTCAGAAGCCTTTTAACCTGATGTTTCTTTTCATGGCATTCATGGTCAAACCAGTCATTTGTTTTTTTCTTCTTGCCTCCAACAGTTTTTACCATACATTCTGCTGCTCCAAGCAGCGCCTTTGTCATTATATCCACTGATTTATCAATATTTTCGACTAATGCATTACTGGCGTCTTGAACCATCTCCTTAAATTCTAATGAGGTTATCTCATCCCTGTATACTTGGGCAAACTCATCTGACCATACCACCCGAGTCTCTTTCATATCACTTAAGCTTGTAGTTTCAGAACTTCTACCTATGTTTTTCAAATGCAATTCCACAGGTAGGTGCCAAGAGTCTAAACGATCCATGATCTTCATAACAATGTTTCTTTGAGAAAACAAATTTTGAGACACAATAAAATAGTCAATTACACTAGAACCATTTGGACTTATAAATGTAAAAATCCCCATTCTTATCCCCCTGACATACACCATTCAGAATAATGCAATCAAGCATAAAGCATAAATCAAGTAATGAACGACCAAAACTGTTAACTGTTATATCCTTAGAACACCTGTCAAACAATCCCTTACTTCTAAATCATCACCATCATCATCATCATCATCATCATCATCATCATGGGAAAAGACTGGCATATTTTCTAATTTAGCCTGATGGGAAGCTGTACGGGCATTCAGATCTCCACAGATCATAAAGTACACATCTTCATTACCTAACTGATTGGTAATGTTGTCCTCTAATATCTCAATGCCATTTTTGGCTACCATATGGTCGTACAAAGGGCACAACATAACATGCTATGAATAGGACATTTTTGTCTGTGCTGAAAAAGGACTTATCAATCATTACAGCAATTGTGTTTGCACAGCTTATCTCTACCTGCTTCATATATCCTTCGTACAAGTTACGTTTAATGAGCAAAATCACCCCTCCAGACCGTCTTCCTTGGACAGACAATTTCCTTGCTGGTGACACCAATATGACATGCTCTGGGAATAACCCAGTTAAATCAAAAGAATGATCAACAAAAGTTTCTGTTAAGCATGCCATGTCAAAAGAAGAAAGATAATGCATAAAAGAACGATCATGGATTTTACCAGCAAGGCCTTCCACATTAAACGTAAGAACTGACACACCAGATGAATGACCCAGCCTGTCCTATGGTTTACAGTTGCGTTCTGAGCGACGTGGCTGAGAGCTTCTCTGATTCCTTTGAGAGCCGGGACCTCTCCCTGGAGCCCTGGGGTCCCTCAGATTGTACGTGTCCGGTTGTCTTTGTCCTCGTCCATTTGCTGATTGATTGACGGTGATCACCACGTGCAGGAGAGCGCCTCCCACTCCTGATGTCTGGCAGGGCAGGTGACCCATGCTGGCTTGAGGTTCTGCTGGAGTTCTCCCATTCCTGGTACCCCGGTGACCTTGATGATTCCCTGTTTGCTCGTTCCTGGGAGCTGGCCATGTTCCTCTCCTCCAGGGTGGTGACGTCATGTTTACTCCTGTTCCTGTTTTCACTCCCAGCTGGACTGATTTCCATGCGTGCCCTCTGTCCATTTCCTTCAACCATCTCTGCGTATGTTCTTGGGTCAGGTTTTCTGGGCTCTACAATCATTTTGCCCTGTTTAAAGTATGCAAACTTTCCCTCACTCTTTGCAGCTGCTACAGCCCTTATTTGTGCTTTGGTCAAGTCATTTGCCACCCGGACTCCCCTTTTGCTCAGTTCTTCTCTGTAGGGTTGGTTTGAAAGGATTGCCATTTTGTCACTCCACTTGTTAAACTTGACTATCACTGGTCGTGGTCTACCTTCTCTGCTCTGGCCGATTCTGTGAGCACGAGCAATGTCCTCAGGTTTCCATTTCTTGGTTCCTTCCACGCTGTTGAGGGTGCTTGTCACCAGTTCTGCACACGTGTTGAAGTCTTCATAATCAGAAGCTGACTTTTTGTGCCGCACACCAAACAGTCTCAAATTGTCTCTTCTGGAAAACTCCTCTAAACGATTGACTTTACTGGAGATTTCCAATCGTTTCCTCCATGCTTGTCATTCTTTCTTCAGCTTTCTTTGCTTCTTGCTTCAGCCTGTCACTGCAGTCAAACAGATGGTCAATGTTCTGTTGATTCATCCTGGCTGATGCTGCCAGTGCTTCTTGTTCCACTTCAATATTGCCACACCTTTTTTCTATTTCCACACATTTTGATTTGACCTGCGCCACATCTCCCTTGATTGTATCGATGCCAACCTGAATTGTTGACATTTTTTGCTCAATTAGAGTGAGAGAGTGAGAGAGAGAGTGAGAGAGAAGAGAGAGGTGAGAGAGGAGTGAGAGAGAGAGAGTGAGGAGTGAGAGAGAGAGAGAGAGTGAGAGAGAGAGAGAGAGTGAGAGAGAGAGAGGAGAGAGGGGGGGGAGAGGAGGAGAGTCTTTTTTTTTCTTTGTTATCCATGGCTACCTGTTCAGAGGAAAATACATTCAAAAATTCTCTTATTTACATTTTCTTTCCATGTATATCCATTTGTCGTTTAGCTTCCACCTTCTGAGTCTGTGCTAGGAATTCCCTCTCTATTTCTTTATTCTTTCTTTTTCTTTTCTTTTTTTCTCTCTCCTATTCGTTTCATCTCTCTCTTGTCATTCTACTCTTATTTCTTCAGATCTTCATCCTTCTTCTCTTCTCTCTTCTCTCTCTTCTCTTCTCTTCTCTCCTCTCCTCTCTCTCTTTTCCTCTTTCTCCTCTCTCTCTCTCTCTCTCTCTCTCTCTCTCTCTCTCTCTCTCCTCCTCTCTCTCTCTCTCTCTCTCTCTCTCTCTCTCTCTCTTCTCTCCTCTCTCTCTCTCTCTCTCTCTCTCTCTCTCTCTCTCTCACACGCTGGAGTCAAATGTGCTGGCCTGACTTGTCAGTATATATTTCTGTATAACACCCATCTGTTGAAAAAAATCTCTCTCACACAGGACCAGACCTCTCGTTCATCATATAAAAGCTGTTTGGTAGTGGTGGGTGGTTGATACAGCCTATAAACTGGATAAACCCGCTGGGACTCTGATATAATCAACAAAGAAAAAAAGAAAAAGTCCAAACACGTCATTTTGGGGGCTGTATACACACACATACACACACATACACTCACACACACATACACACACACAAACACACACACACACACACACACACACACACACACACACACACACACACACACACACACACACACACACACACACACACACATACACGCACACACACACAAAACGGTTAAGCAGCATCCAGCATGATAACCAATTAGATGGGTGACCGTTTGCGTGCCATAGCTTCAGTACAGTCCCCCAGTTCACCCAGCTGTCAATGGGTACCTGCCCTCTTCAGGGTCAGGGAGGGTAAAGTAGCGAGGGAGAGGAGACGGGCGCCGCCTTCAATATGCTGGCTCCTAGAGAAGCTGAGGTCTCTGATGTCTCGCTCCCCTAGGGCCACATAGGTTATGGGACACCTTAACCTTTACCCGTTACCTTAAACATGGTGGTGTTGTATTATATCATGGTGTAAGGGGAAAGCTTAAGTTAAGGTTATTCTGCCACGACAAGATTTTAACAAAACAAACAATCTGCACTCTCCTGTAAAGAGACCCAAACAATCCTCTGAAATCGGAGTGTGGCTGCCTACAAGGGTAGCGGAGTGCCTAACAACAGTCAGAAACGCAAATTTCTTGTGGGTAGCATTTTGTGGGCATGCTTGTTTTAGTATAATGGTGCACAGCATTCAAGATGCAGTACTAGTTATTGTATAGCCGATTTCCCGCCATATAGAGAGTTCAGATTTAAGATGCAGTACTAATTATTGTATAGTCGATTTCCCGCCATATAGAGAGTTCAGATTTAAGATGCAGTACTAATTATTGTATAGTCGATTTCCCGCCATATAGAGAGTTCAGATTTAAGATGCAGTACTAATTATTGTATAGTCGATTTCCCGCCATATAGAGAGTTCAGATTTAAGATGCAGTACTAATTATTGTATAGTCGATTTCCCGCCATATAGAGAGTTCAGATTTAAGATGCAGTACTAATTATTGTATAGTCGATTTCCCGCCATATAGAGAGTTCAGATTTAAGATGCAGTACTAATTATTGTATAGTCGATTTCCCGCCATATAGAGAGCTAAGATTTAAGATGCAGTACTAATTATTGTATAGTCGATTTCCCGCCATATAGAGAGTTCAGATTTAAGATGCAGTACTAATTATTGTATAGTCGATTTCCCGCCATATAGAGAGTTCAGATTTAAGATGCAGTACTAATTATTGTATAGTCGATTTCCCGCCATATAGAGAGCTAAGATTTAAGATGCAGTACTAATTATTGTATAGTCGATTTCCTGTCATATAGAGAGCTAAGATTTAAGATGCAGTACTAATGTTTAGTCCATTTCCCTCAATATGGAAAGCTCAATTTCAAGATTAGTATAGTATTAATGTATAGACCATTTCCTGCCATATAGAGAGCTCAAATTCAAGATGCAGTATTAATGTATAGTCCATTTCCCACCATAAAGAAAGCTCAAAGTCAAGATGTAGTATATTACTAATGTATAGTCCATTTATCGCCATATAGAGAGCTCAAAATCAAGATGCGGTATAGTACTAGTGTATAGTCCATTTCCAGCCATATAGAAAGCTCAAACTTCTTCATATCCTGCACAAGCCTAACATACCCACACCCACACCCGCTACCCGGTCCCCCCCTCCCCAACCCCCCCCCCCCCCCCCCCCAAAAAAAAAAAAAAACGAAAAAAAAACGAAAAATCAAAACGAAAAACATTCTTTGTTCCTCAAGGTCACTTTGATAAAGGTCACTGTCCCCACAGTTCGTTTGTCATGACTCTGGTTGAGTTCCCCCCCCCCCTCCCCAATCCAAACTCAAACATACTGACTGCCTTTTTTCAACAAAAAAGGGACATCTCTTAGAACCACTCCCAAATTATTTCTCTCTCTCTCTCTCTCTCTCTCTCTCTCTCTCTCTCTCTCTCTCTCTCTCTCTCTCTCTCTCTCTCTCTCTTTCTCTCTCTCTCTCTCTCTCTCTCTTCTCTCTCTCTCTCTCTCTCTCTCTCTCTCTCTCTCTCTCTCTCTCTCTCTCTCTCTCTCTCTCTCTCTCTCTCTCTCTCTCTCTCTCTCTCTCTCTCTCTCTCTCTCTCTCTCTCTCTCGTGCAAATAATCTTTGCATTGTACCGTGTTGAGGTGGGGTGGAGGTTTTTCTATGTGATTCTGGATGGTGCTTTTAAGAGGGTTAGTAGAGTGCAATGATTAAAAAGATTTTTTTTTCATTTATCATTAATTTTGTTATCTATTTACCCATCTATTTATTCATTAAAATCTCTCTCTCTCTTTCTCTCTCTCCAGTCTGGTATTTGACGTCGTGTGCTTACAATAACTATTTGCTTTACATCTTACAATAACTATTTGCTTTACATCTTACAGAATTTGATTTTTTCTTTTTCTTTGTGAAAATATTGGGGGGGGGGGGTTGTTTGGTTGAGAGGTTTTGTGTTCTTTTATGTTTGCTTATGCCATAACCCTCTTTAAATAAAATTCATTCAACTCTCTTCTCTCTCTCTCTCTCTCTCTCTCTCTCTCTCTCTCTCTCTCTCTCTCTCTCTCTCTCTCTCTCTCTCTCTCTCTCTATATATATATATATATATATATATATATATATATATATATATATATTATAGTGTAGTGGTCAGAACATTGCGCTGGCAATTTGACGACCCGGGTTCGAGTCCGGTCGAGGAAATTTTCTTCCTGGAGTTAACATCAGTGCTGACTCCACTCTCCCAAAAGTCCTTCGGATGAGACTTTAAACCGAGGCCCGTGTGCGAGCGCACGCAGAATATCTTGCGCACACGTTAAATCCTGTTCCGCTTTTCGTAAGAGTAGGCCATCGTGTGCCGGTGGGAACAGATGACAAGATTTACAAAAATGCATACACACGGGGACCGGATGAAAAAAAGCACATGATTGCTTATTCTGTTATCCTCGATATAAAAGATAAATAAATAAATAAATAAATAAATAATATATTATATATATATTATTCATTTATTTATTTATTGAACACATACTTATCTCTTTTCTCAAATTATTTGTAACCAATATACCTGTTTTGACATTGATGTTCAAGTCAGTTGGGATTATGTGATGTTGAATACAAATTTATATCCTTTTTCTTTTAATCAAAAGTTGAACTCTTGTTCTTTGCTATTTTGTTGGGTTTCTTTTTATATTTGGGGGGTGTCTCTTTTTGTTTTTGTTTTTATTTAGGGGGTGTCTTTTTTATTTGGGGGGGGGTGTCTCTCTTTTTGTGTTTTTTTTATTTGGGAGTGTCTCTTTTTTGTTGTTGTTGTTGTTTATTTGGGGTGTCTCTTTTTAGTTTTTTTTATTTGGGGGGGTGTTTCTTTTTTGTTTGTTTTTTTATTTCGGGTGTCTCTTTTTTGTTTGTTTTTTATTTGGGGTGTCTCTTTTTTGTTTTTTATTTGGGGGTGTCTCTTTTTTTGTTTTTTTATGATTCGCTGAATAACCTTAATCAGGGCAAGGGTCAGATGAAATAGTAAAGTATGTAAGCGATTATACTATAACCCTTGGAAAATAAAAATCACTCATTCTCTCAAAAAAAAAAAAAGAAAGAAAGAAAAACAAGATTTTTTATACCTTGCAAACATTTGCATTTGTTACAGCAGTTAAACCCATGACGTGCAATCCTTGCCACGAGGATTATTTTGGGGTGTTGATATATTTTTTTCAGTTTTTAGAGTAACAGAGTACATATTGTTAATGGCCCACCCCTGCACAATACCTCAGGTGGGCATAGCCACACAGGGAGGATGTGACCTCCCGGAAAAAGCTGAATACATTCTACATCTAAGCCTGAAAGCGAAGAGTATGTAAATGAGAGTTTTCAACCCCCACCCAAGGAAACAGGCTGCACAATTCACAGCTGTGTCCCGATTTAGAAACACGACGCTGCCACAGGGCCCTGATCGCATGGGAGGTAATCTATTTCATTTTATTTATTTATTCCATTTTATACCACTTTATGTCACAGCAGATTTCTCTGCGTGAAATTTGGACTGCTCTCCC
>CM060343.1:10683503-10686003 GCA_030674155.1 Stramonita haemastoma
TATGTATGTATGTATGTATGTATGTATGTATGTATGTATGTATGTATGTATATGTGTGTAGGGGTGTGCGTGCGCGCGCATGTGTGTGTGTGTGCGCGCGCGTGTCTGTCTGTCTGTCTGTGTCTGTATGTCTTTGTGTGTGTGTGTGTGTGTGTGTGGTGTGTGTGTGTGTGTGTGTGTGTGTGTGTGTGTGTGTGTGTGTGTGTGTGTGTGTGTGTGTGTGTGTGTGTGTGTGTGTACATACGTGCGCTCTCATTCTCGCTCGCTTGCATTTCCATAAATGAATTCTGTCTAATTTTCTTCTTTTTTCAGAAACATCCGAGTCAGGAGAGAAAAAACATTACCTGGGATTCTGAGAAAAGGTAAGCCAAAGGTAAAGGACATGAAACACACACCTGACGGTTTATCAGCTGCACAGGTAGATTGCAGATAACACCCAGTCCCTTGTGACTAACAACCTACTGGCTTTCTTTCGGTTTATTTGTTTGTTTGTTTTTTGGAGGTGGGTGGTTAAGGGTTTGTATGTGTATGTGGGTCGCCTTCAAAACCTCTTAGGGCATGGAGGGTTTCGGTTAACAAAGTCAAGTGTAACATATATAATTTGCATTTACAAAACGTGTACAGCACTGCATGTGACAGTAATAAAATGTAGTCAACCTTTTCATCCATGTCTTGACTGCAAATTTGCTAAGTTTTAATGATGTTCTTAACACACACACACACACACACACACACACACACACACACACACAACACACACACACACACACACACACACACACACACATGGATGCACGCATACACACATGCACACACATGGATGCACGCATGCACGCACACACATGGATGCACGCATGCACACACACATGGGTGCACGCAGGCACTTACACACACATACATTGTATATGATTAAATATATATACATTATATATAATTTTTTATATATATATATATATATATATATATATATATATATATATATATATATATATATATATACCGTGGGTGTATGTGTTCGTTCTTTCGTTTGTGTATTTAATGTCTGTTCACTATAAGTGCTATCAGATAGATGTGTGTGTGTTTATTTTATTTTTTATTCTTTTATATCAAGAATAATGGAATCAACACTCGTGTGTTTTTTTATCCAGTCCCCGTGTGTATGCAGTTTTGTAAATCGTTGTTGTTGTCTTCAATTTAACGTCTGTTCACTCTAAGTGATATTAGACAAGAGAAGTGGAAAGTGTAATGGAAGTTATGGAAGTGAGTGGAAGGGGTGAAAAGAGAAAACATTATAAGATAGCATTAATGGTGGTGTTTTTGTACCTTCAAAAAAAAACAAAAAAAACAATACTCTTAAAACCAGGAGCAAAATTTAAACTCAACAAAGTAGGAACAATTAACAATAATAATGTAACTACAGTAAATGTTCAAGTGGGCTGTGCAGTAAACATCCAACTATGGCAAAGGCTAACTTTGAATTTTCAAAACATTTTCCAGAGACTGCTCAGAAAATGCAGGCAAAAATGGAATTGAGCACTCAAATATGATATGACTGTTTGAAATATTATCTCCACATAGACATCGGACATTTTTTGCAAAATTTGGTAAGGAATGCATTTAATTTCATTCTAAAATATAATGAACTAACCCTTCTTACGGTTAGAAAACTTAAATCTTTTTGAAAAGGAGCCATATTACAAGAAATATGGGCAGTAGTTAGACGACTCTTTAAAGACCGTCCCTTGAATTGACCAGATTCTTTTAACTTACCCCATGATGTCTGCTCTAATATACGGTATCTCTCCTGTATAGATAAGGGAACATGCAGTTCTATCGATCCCATTTCATGTCTTGCCCCCTTTTTTGCAACTCTGTCAGCCCACTCATTTGAAAAAATTCCAACATGAGAAGGTATCCAACAAAATGAAACAGGGATACCTCTTAAACTTAGGAGGTGTATGACATGGTTAATTTCAAAAATATTTGTGGAAACTTTCTTAAAATTTGGGGATTTCAGAGCATACAGTACCGACTTCGAGTCAACACAAAGTAAGATCTGAAAGAAGAAGCATGGAACATCAAGAATATAGTTAAGAGCCATAAGAATTGCAATAAGTTCAGCTGTAAATATTGAACGATGTTTACCAAGATAATATGATTTTTCTATTTTAAGCGCTGGTATGACAAATGCAGAGCCTGTGTTATGATTTTCTAAAACTGATCCATCTGTATAAACTTTTAAGTAGTCAGAATACTTATTTTCAATATGGGACCGGACATCTGCAACCATGACGTTTTCATTTTCGTTCTTTTTTTCATCAGTATAATCTATATCAAAACCTGCTTTATTCATCTCCCATGATGGACATGGTAGCACTTCTTTTTGTGTTTCTAAGTTATATTGATTAAGTTCAGATTTTTTTAAAAGTTCTGATACGTAAGTGCCAATAGGCTTTAAACATGAAATATGTTTAGCCCTTTTTGGAAAGTTCGTTTCTGC
>CM060343.1:10691003-10696003 GCA_030674155.1 Stramonita haemastoma
TTCGTTTTTCGGCTAAAACTCCCAGGTTTACCAATGGTGCGAATTTTGCGTATCCCAGCTGTTTTTTTTTTATCTGCCTTCCATTTATGTAGCCGCACTCTCCAGTTCGGGAATGGTGTCTGAACACGACACCTGTGTGCATACAGGGTTTTTTATCGGTTACTACCAAAACATACTCTTTCGAAACGCAGAACGGGTTTTAACATGTACGGAAGATGTTCTGTGTGCGTTCGCACATGGGGCCTCGGTTTATAGTCTCATCCAAAGGACTTTGACATTCCCTTCGATTTTCTCGTGAAACTGGCAAGAAAGGGTAAGGATGGGAATCGAACCCAGGACACCATGGTTTACTCGTTAAGGCAGGTGAAGGTGCTAACAGTCCTCCCATCTACCTTCTTATTCTTTGGATCAAACCCATGATCGATCGCCGAAGTCGCAACGCAGCTACCTTCATGGTGGGCAAAAACTGGTTGCATACGCAATGGTGAATTTCGCAATTTTAGCTAAGGAACAAAAAAGAAAAAGACACTTACTAAAGAAATATTTAAAAAGTCACAAGATTCTCCGTGCATTAAACATCCTGCATTCCAAAGCTTTAAAAAATTAATTTTAAAAATATTTTTAGAGAGCAAATACACACACACACACACACACACACACACACACACACACACACACACACACACACACACACACACACACACACACACACACACACATAAACAAACAAACAAACAAACAAACAAGCATATATATATTATATATATATACACTTTTATATCCATACATACTCCCTATACGAACTATTTCTCAACATCAGCATACATACAAGTGAGGCCAGGGGATAATACAAATAATTTTTTAAAAAGTATAGAGAAAGACCATTCAACAGCTCCAGATTTTGACCAACCAAAATTACAAGGGGAGGGAGAAAAGGAAGAGCAGGGGTGGGGGGAGGTTCTGGGATTTTTGTTGGGTTGTTTTGTTGGTAACTGGAGCTGGCCCGAGGAAAGCCTGAAGACAGGGCGGCCATTACCGAAGCAGATCCTGTTTCTTTCCGCCCCAGGTGTGTCTCCTCGCCACCCTACCTTCCTTGTGAAGCACCGCCAACACTGCCAACACACACCCTGTGGGCCTATAGTAGCCAGCCCCCACCCCCCCCCCACTCCACCCCCCCCCCCCCTAAAAAAACAAACAAACAACGAAACCCAAGAAGTAACCCAAGAACCCAAGAACCCAAGAAGTAGTCGAGAGAATGAATGAATGAATAAATGAATGAATGAATGGGTAACAGAGTAAGTATTTACATACTTTTTTTTCATCCAGACCTTGCCCTAATTATGGAATAGGGAAAAAAAGACCCCTACCAAAACAGGAGAAAAAAAACCCACAAATCACCCAAAAAAGCAAAGATAAAAGCAGAAAGCAAAAATGAAAAAAAGGAAGAAAAACAAAATCACCATCACCAAGAATAGAAGTTCAACCTATGATTGTAAAAAAGAGATAGGTATACAGTCAACAAATAGCATAATCCCCACTGGGTACATCAATCCTGATTTAAAACAAAAGAGATAGACAATTATGTATTCAACAAACACATAATCCTTAATTAACCCGAACATTCATGTTTATTTATTTATTTATGTATTTATTTATTTAATCTTTTATATCGAGGATAACAGAATAAGCAATCATGTGCTTTTTTTCATCCGGTCCCCGTGTGTATGCAGTTTTTGTAAATATTGTCATCTGTTCCCACCGGCACACGATGGCCTACTCTTACGAAAAGTGGAACAGGATTTAACGTGTGCGCAAGATGTTCTGCGTGCGTTCGCACACGGGGCCTTGGTTTAAAGTCTCATCCGAAGGACTTGTCAAGAGATAAGCTGGTTATAATTAAATCAAATAGATTAAAATTGAGAGGAGACAGCAGAGAAGAGAGCAGCCCGAACAAAACAGAGAGAGAGAGAGAGAGAGAGAGAGAGAGAGAGAGAGAGAGAGAGACGAGAGAGACAGAGAGACAGAGACAGACAGACAGACAGACAGACAGACAGACAGACAGAGACAGAGACAGACAGAGAGAGACAGAGAGAGACAGAGACAGAGAATTGTGTTTTGGTCAGGCCAGCTCCTCTTGAGTGACTACTGTATTGTAGTTCTTGGTCTAGCCCATGTCATGGTCAATGGCTTAGCCACCGTGCCTGTGTGCTTGAGAGAGGGGGGGGGGGGTAAGGGAGATTGTGGAAGGGAGAGAGAGACTGAGAGAGAGGGAGAGAGAGACAGAGACTGAGAGAGACAGAGAAAGAGAGGGAGAGAGAGACTGAGAGGGAGAGAGAGAGAGACTGAGAGGGTGAGAGAGAGAGAGACTGAGAGAGAAAGAGATTGAGAGGATGAGAGAGAGAGAGAGAGAAACAGACAGACAGACACACAGACAGACAGCTACAGAGGGACAGAGAGAGAGAGAGAATGAATAATCTTTGAATGAATGAATTATCTTGAGAGAGAGAGAGACAGACAGACAGACAAACGGAGACAGAGACTGGGAGAGAGAGAGAGAGACAGACCGAGACAGACAGACAGAGACTGCGAGAGAGAGACCGAAAGAGAGAGAGAGAGAGAGGAGAGAGAGAGAGAGAGAGACAACAAACAAACTGAGACAGAACCAGAAAAAGGCTGGGGCTAGGCTAGGCCTAGTCTACCCTGTAAGAGTGTCGATCTACCCTGGGTAGGGGTAGGCCAGGCCTATACCAGTGTCGGTGGCTGCCAGCCCTGTCTGCTCGAGTAGCCGAGAAGGACTGAGGGTTAAATTTAGGTACCGACCTTATATACCCGGCAAGCGCATGCCGCCGCGACAGAACTTTTGTCCTTTTTTAAAAGCTTTCACAGACCCCCCCCCCCTCCCCTCTCCCTCCCTCCCTTACTACCCTTACTTCTACCCCGGCGGCAAGAATGGAAGGGAAGGGAAGAGGGAGGGAGTGGGGGAAGGGCGTGACGGTGGGTGGGTGGGTGGGTGGTGGTGGAAAGGTCATTGTTACAATGTATGTTAATTCAGGGTAGGGAGACGTGGGTGTTTTTGTTTTGTTTTCTTTTCTAAGGACTTGGTTGGTTGGCCTTCTTGTTGTCGTGGGTAAAGCGTTGATGGTGCTTCTGGTGTGTGTGTGGGGGGGGGGGGGGGGAGGCGGGATTGTATGTGTATGGGTTCTGTGGTGGGGGGAGGGGGGTGTATGTGTGTGTTGTGTTGTTTGTGTGTATGTGTGTTTGTTTGTTGGGATTTTTTTGTTTGGGATTTTTTGTCTAGTCTGTCTGACTCTCTGTCTCCCTGTCTCTGTCTCTGTATCTCCTTCTCTCTCTCTTTCTCTGTCTCTCCATGTCTGTGTCTCTGTCTGTCTATCCGTCCGTCCGTCCGTCCGTCCGTCCGTCCGTCCGTCCGTCCTGTCTGTCTGTCTGTCTGCTGTCTGTCTGTCTGTCTGTCTGTCTTCTGTCTGTCTTCCTCTCTCTCTCTCTCTCTCTCTCTCTCTCTCTCTCTCTCTCTCTCTCTCTCTCTCTCTCTCTCTCTCTCTCTCTCCTCTCTTCTCTCTCTCGCAATGTTGTTTACGTAGGTCACGCAGGTTTTTTTCTCTGGAGGACAGAGACAGCTCATGTTACTGCTATATGAACAACAGTCATCAACAGAGACAGCTCATGTTACTGTTATATGAACAACAGTCATCAACAGAGACAGTTCATGTTACTGTTATATGAACAACAGTCATCAACAGGGACAGTTCATGTTACTGTTATATGAACAACAGTCATCAACAGAGACAGTTCATGTTACTGTTATATGAACAACAGTCATCAACAGAGACAGTTCATGTTACTGTTATATGAACAACAGTCCATCAACAGAGACAGTTCATGTTACTGCTATATGAACAACAGTCATCAACAGAGACAGCTCATGTTACTGTTATATGAACAACAGTCATCAACATCATATGTTCGTGTTTCCGTAAGCCACCTAATGCTGACGTGAATAACGGGATCTTTAACGTGCATCTTTGATCTTCTGCATGTGTATACATGCACGAAGGGAAGGAAGGCACTGGCAGGTCTGCACTTGAAGTTGACGTGGAAGATCCCCACCCTTAATTCACCAGACGCCGCCGAGATTCAAACTCACGACTTCATAAACCCACAGGATTGAAGTTAACGGCTTAAAGCACTCGAGTGTGGCATCTGTCGAGACAAAACTGAATACTTTGAAAACGAATGAAGCATGATACAAATTCTTCTAGAGAGACATCAGTCAAGATTCCTGTTTGTCTGTTGTGTTCGACAATGACCTCCAAAACAACACAAGTAGCAGCTGCTGTTTCGGAAATTGGGCAGAAATTTTATTTTAGTTGAGGTGCCTTGCCCACAGCACACCCCCACTCTCTCCTCCAAGAGGGCATAAGGACAGTCAGTGTTGGAGATGTTCTCCAAAGGCCAACTAGCCCCCTGCAGCACATAAGGACTGTGCAAGTCAAGCCTCCTAGTCAGAGAGTCATAGTCGATCACTAAAGACTAAGCTGTAAAGTGGAATTCCATGAGTGGGAAAGCCACTGGTCATACAGCCTCTCACTTTGTTGTTGCCCCCAGCGTCAGTGGTTTAATCGAGAACTGTGATAAAGCCCAGGCGCTGAAGGCAGTCAGAATGATATGTATGAGAACTTCAATATTTTTTCTCTCTGTTTTCAGATTTCTCAAGGATGGGGTCACCCTATGATAGTCATTTTGTACACACAGCAACATGCCTGAAGACGAATTGAAAAAAATCAGATTTGAATAAGTTCATTCCTGTCATCCCTTTAGGGGACGGGGACAGATAGCTCAGTGGTCAGAGCACTCGCTTTCCCCCAGCCAAAGTTAAGCAGCTTCAAGCATGGTTACCAAGTGGATGAGTGACCGTTTGCACGACTTGGCTTCAACACAGTCCCCCAGTCCACCCAGCTGTAAACGGGTACCTGCTCTCTTTA
>CM060343.1:10718503-10721003 GCA_030674155.1 Stramonita haemastoma
GCCACAAGCAGAGAACATCATTGCTGAGGAACAAGCAGGTTTCAGAGCAGGGCGTAGCACAACAGAACAGATATTCAACCTCAGAATACTCTGTGAGCGGTACCTTCAACACCAACAAGACCTCCACCACGTAGTTATTGATTTTAAGAAGGCATTCGACAGGGTGTGGCATGCAGCTTTGTGGGCAACCATGAATTTGTACAGCATCAATGCAAACCTGATCAGTCATCAAAGAGCTGTACAACAAGGCCACCAGTGCAGTGTGCTACAACAGCAACAATGGAGAGTGGTTTCAAACAGCACTTGGAGTAAGGCAGGGCTGTCTACTCTCACCCACTCTTTTCAACATCTTCCTTGCGAGAATCATGGCTGATGCACTGGAACACCATAAAGGATCAGTCAACATTGGTTGCAGAACAATCACAAACCTCTGCTTCGCAGATGACATTGACGGACTAGCAGGATCAGAACAGGAGCTTGCCAGCTTAACAAAACACCTGAACAAAGCCTCTAAAACACACGGCATGGAAACCAGAGCAGAGAAGACCTAACTGATGACCAATATCGCCAAGGGCATCAGCACTGATATCAGAGTCAATGACCAGAAGCTGGAAACAACTGAAAGCTTCAAGTACGTTGAATCGGTTGTATCAGACCAGGAGTCAAGCCAGAGGTAGTGTGCAGGATTGCACAGAAAATATGATTAATATTGATAGATTGATAGATAGATCGATATATCGATCGATCGATCGATTGATAGACAGATAGATAGATAGATAGATAGATAGATAGATAGATAGATAATAGATAGATAGATAGATATAGATAGATAGATAGATAGATAGATAGATAGATAGATAGATAGATAGAAAGATAGATAGATGAGAGATGGAAGATGAGAGAGAGAGAGATAGATGAGAGAGAGAGAGGAGGAGAGAGAGAGAGAGAGAGAGAGAGAGAAGAGAGAGAGAGAGAGAGAGAGAGAGAGAGAGAGAGAGAGAGAGAGAGAGAGAGAGAGAGAGAGATCGATGATAGATAGATGAGATGATAGATGAAGATGATAGATAGATAGATAAGATAGATAGATAGATAGATAGATAGATAGATAGATAGATAGATAAGATAGATAGATAGATAGAAGACAGACAGACAGACAGACAGACAGACAGACAGACAGACAGAAGACAGACAGACAGACAGACAGACAGATTGACAGACAGAAAATAGACAGAGAGATAGATAGATAGATAGATAGATAGATAGATAGATAGACAGACAGACAGACAGACAGACAAGACAGACAGACAGACAGACAGACAGACAGACAGACAGACAGACAGACAGACAGACAGACAAGCACAGACAAACACTAAGACACAAAACGAAAATCTACACAGAGAGTTGAAAAATAAAGAACAATAACCTAGATAGCCACAAACCCCACATATTATATTTTAATCTCTTATCTTTTCCAACGAATCTACTAGACCAGGTGATCAATTCTACCTTTGGAGTGTCGATTTTTCAGTCCTGGCTTGAAGTGCCTATTCTTTCCCGCTAGGTAATCTACCTACCCACATCTCGGGCTGACAGCTTTAGTAAACCTCTTGAAATGTTAGCGTTATCAGACGGTGAGGGTTTGGGGTGGTTTTTTATCTTTGCACTAGAAGAAACTTATTGCTTTATAGGTGTGTGTTTTATCTATTTTTTCCATATTTACTGATATTTGCTTTCGCTCCCGAGCCACTTTTTTGCATACGACCCATCCCCCTCTTCACCCCCCCCCCCCCCCCTCACCAGGGGACAAAACTCAAGAGTCATGTGTGAAAAGAAGAATGGTTCCTTCCTGTGTATGCCCATCCAGATGATCGAATGAGAAAGTAAAGGTGTCCTATAATCCATGTGGTCTTAGGAGAGCGAGGCATCAGAGACCTCAGCTTTTCTAGGGGCCAGCACATTGAGGGTGGCGCCCATCTCCTCTCCCTATCTGCTTTACCTTCCCTGACCATAAAGAGGGCAGGTACCCATTTACAGCTGGGTGAACTGGGGACTATACTGAAGCCAAGGCGTGCAAACGGTCACCCATCCAACCGGTAACCAGGCTCGATGCTGCTTAACCTTAGCTTGGAGAAAGCGAGTGCTCTGACCACTGAGCTATCCCGTCCCCCAAGAAGATCAAACATGCACATGAATTAAAGATCCTGTCATTCCTATCAGTGTTCGGAAACATGAACGCACCCAGCATACATCCCTGCAGTCACAATGCGGCTACCTTAAAGGTGGGTAAAAACGGTCACATACGCAAACTCTCACCCTTGGAGAACCTCGGAGCTCTACCCGAGGAACGAGGAAAAATCTGGATATCTCCTCTGACTGCTTGAACAGTCTAGGAGACACTACACTAGATTTTTCAGATATATGTCCCATGTGCCAAAGCACGCAGAACTTCTTGCGCACACGTTAAAATCCGTTACGCTTTTCGGAAGAATAGGCCATTGTC
>CM060343.1:10728503-10733503 GCA_030674155.1 Stramonita haemastoma
TTACTGGTGGCAGTATTTGCGGGCTACAGGATTATCATAATATTGCTGTGAGAGTAAAATGCTTCTGTATTTTAGAGAGGTGTTTCCCCATAATGTACCAGGGATGGTTAAGCAAAACCTCCGTGAGACCTCTGATTCTGGCTCATCGAGGAGTCGAAACTGGAGTCAGGTCAGGGAAATCAAATGGTCCTTACTGCTAAAGGGTCTCCAATGTTATCTACAAAATTTTACAGTTAAAGCAAAGATTTATTTACGTTTGTTTTAAATTTCAAATCTTTGGAAGCATTTTTGCAATGGTGAAGGAGTTTTAATAGTTACCTTCACTTGTTTTCCTTCACCACTCTGCGTGTGTGTGTGTGTGTGTGTGTGTATGTGTGCGTGTGTGTGCGTGCGTGCGTGTGTGCGTGCGTGCGTGCGTGTGTGTGTGTGTGTGACTCCTATACATTAGTTGACATATATATTATGTATATATATAAATATATGTATATATATATACATATACATACATATATACACAGATAGATAGATAGATAGATAGATAGATAGATAGATAGATAGATAGATAGATAGATAGATAGATAGATAGATAGATAGATAGATAGATAGATAGATAGATAGATAGATAGATAGATAGATAGATAGATATCATATACACAAGTCGTTGAACTGACCACTGTGCCGGGGCAGTGGTCCATGGTAGCGTACCTTAAGGTGTGGCCAGATGGAATGTCTTTTATCTGGCACAGTAGAGCTTCCAGTTTGGGGAAGGAGGGAGGGAGGGGTGGACGGGAGAGAGGGAGGAAGGAAAGGGTGGTAGTGGTGGTAGGTAGGTGGCAAGGGGGGGAGGAGATGGGGGAGGGAAGGTATGGAAATATCTCCCCGTGTGTAACTAAAGATTGAGGGGCAATATACAGGCGAGGTGAATGTTTAACTTGCCAAGTGATGGTCAAGTGCTTTGAAAAACTTGTCATGATGGGGAGGGGATCTTCACGTCTGAAAAAGGTTTGGTTACTGGTAGCAGCCGAAAAATACCCAAACTTCCTTTTTCGTCGTCGCCATCGAAGGCTCACACAGCAAGTATTGTTGTCGGTCATGTATACAGGTCTTACGAAGCAGCTTAACAAGGTGCAATTCAGAAATATATACTTTTTTTTTTAAATCTTTCATTCCTTCAACCATTTTACTGTGGAATTCTTTACCAGACTCTATCAAAAAGAGCCATTCTTTCAGTCAACTCAAACGATATCTATCCTCCAACGATCCCATTGTACCTGTGTATTTTTATCATGGTGAAAGTAAAGAACAGATATTGCATTGTTGATGTCGACTTGGAATAAGTGATTTAAAATGTTTTTTCCTCTTCGTCTCCCGCCATGTACTGTTGTACTCTTGTTAAGTTAAAGTCTGTCCCGAGCCTAAGGCTTATCAGGCCGGTTCTTATCCCAGTTTCAGTGGCGTTAAGCGACTGAGAGTCATAGACTCCCCCCTGGATAGGACGCCAGTCTATCGCAGGGTTAACCCCCAACACAAGGTTGGTACCCCTTTTACACCTGGGTGGGGTGAGAAAATAGCCGTAAAGTGCCTTTTCCAAGGGCACAACGCCATAGCCGAAGGCTGGGATCGAACCCGCAACCTTTAGATTACGAGTCCAACGCCCTAACCACTGACTACAGCGGCGGCTACTTGTACTCTTGTACCCTCCTTGTATCTCTCTCCTCTCTCTCTCTCTCTCTCTCTCTCTCATCTCTCTCTCTCTCTCTCCTCTCTCTCATCTCTTCTCTCTCCTCTCTCTCTCTCTCTTCTCTCTCTCTCTTCTCTCTCTCTCTCTCTCTCTTCTCCTCTCTCTCTCTCTCTTCTCTCTCTCTCCTATCCTCTCTCTCTCTCCTCTCCTCTCTCTCTCTCTCCTCATCTCTCTCTCTCTCTCTCTCTCTCTCTCTCTCTCTCCTCTCTCTCTCTCTCTCTCTCTCTCTCTCTCTCTCTCTCTCTCCTCTCTCTCTCTCTCTCTCTCTCTCTCCTCTCTCTCTCTCCTCTCTCTCTCTCTCTCTCTCTCTCCTCTCTCTCTCTCTCTCTCTCTCTCTCTCTCTCTTCTCTCTTCTCAACAATAGTCAGGAACTATAAAAGAACGTGATAGATATCAACCGTATTGATCATTTAAGACTATTGTCGAAAGAGGAAGTTATGTTCTAGATGTCGAAAATTACTGTCTTCGTGTTGCCATTACGCAATTACGGTTTAATGTACTCCCACAGCAGTAATGCACGCCAGTATAGTCAATGTGTTCAGGATAATTTCTGTCTATTTTGTAAAAACGAAATCGAAAATGAAAAACATTTTGTGTTAATTTGTGCTATGTATGAAGATTTAAGGGTATTTTTTCTAAAATAATCAAGAGTAAATAAATAAATAAACAAATAAATAAAATCTCTCTCTCTCTCTCTCTCTCTCCTCTCTCTCTCTTCCTCTCTCTCTCTCTCTCTCTCTCTCATCTCTCTCTCTCTGCAACCCCCCCCCCCCCATTGTTACCAAAGTTTGCTAAAGACCTTTATTATTGCGAAAACATCGGCCCTCCCCTTACAACACCCCATTCTCCTACCCCCACCCCCACTCCCACCCGCCAAGTTTCATCACGCCCAGACACCACAGCCTCTACTACCAGCACTACTACTTTTATGCAATTTTCTCTCATATATACCTCTGCGCCAACGCGAAAGTAACCTACAGCCCCCCCACCCCCCACCCCACCCCCTCGCCTCTGTCCTCTTTCTCCACTCACATTCAGATTATCCCCTCCCCCCCCCTCCCCCACCTCCACACCCATTCTCATCTCTCCTCCAAACCGTCTCCTCCACACTCTAGTTCACAATAGTCACGCCTCTTGATCATCCACACCCCCTCCCCCACCTCCCCCCACCCCATCCCACCCCCCATCCAGACCCCCTCCCCCACCCCCCACCTCCCTCCTCACTCATTTTTTTCTCCTAACACCCCCTTATTTTCTTTTTAGGTGTCCCCCCTCCCCCCCCTTTTTTTTTGCCCCCCCACCTCCCCCCAACCCCCCTCCCCCTCCTACCCTCACGGAGTCTCCCCCCCCCCCCCCCCGTTGTTCCCACCCGGATGGTTTGTGAGGAGGGCGGGGTGGGCTAAGAATAGGCGGGGTATATAAAGGAGGGAAGGCAGGCCTGCAGCGGTCACTGCTTCTGGTCTGTGACATTGCTGCCGGCTGGACTGTCAGATCCGGCCAACTCCTGCCTGTCCGGCCTCTAAGAGTGGAAAGCGGCCACGAGGAATGAAGAGAGACGGACAGACTGACGGACAGACAGACAGAAAGAGATAGATAGACAGACAGAGAAACAGAGAGACAGAAAGAGGTCAATTAAATCAAATCAAATTCTCTATTTCGAGGATAATGAATAAGCACTCATGAGAGACAGACAGACAGACAGAGACCAAATCAAACCAAATCAAATTCTCTTATTTCGAGGATAATGAATAAGCACTGAGAGAGAAGAGAGAGAGAGAGAAAGAGAGAGAGAAGAGAGAGAGAGAAGAGAGAGAGAGAGAGAGAGAGAGAGAGAGGGGAGAGAGAGAGAGAGAGAGAGAGAGAGAGAAAGAGAGAGAGAGAGAGAGAGAGAATAATCTGTATTTTTCAAGGGTGACAGATAAGCATTCGCATTTTGTTTTTATCCGGCCCTTGCCCTGATTAGGGACTATCAAAACAAAAACAAATCTCCTTAAGAAACAACACCCACAACAAATAAACCAAAACAAACCAAAACCCAAAAATATATATATGGTAGCAACCCCTTCCCCCATAAAAACCACCACCAGTAACAATAAAAGTCAAGTCTATGATTTGAAAAAAGGAGATAGACGTACTATTCAATCACATGATCCCCAACAGGATATTTGATAACAATTTTAACAAAAGAGATATATGTGTATTCAATAAACACATAATCTGCAATTGACCCGAGCATTAATGCTAAAACAGATACACTGACTCGTAGCGTATATGTGAGGGGGGAGGGGACAAACAAAACAAAACAAAATAAAACAGAAAATATTGCCTTTATTCAAACAATAAGAATACCGTTTCAAATTCAACACAAGAGCCAGAACATTTCTATCTAATGATTAGTTATGAAAGTTATGTGAAGTTGAAGATAAAGAAAAAGATTATGTGAAAGTTGAAGAAGAAAGGAAGAGAGAAGGAGAGAGAGAGAGAGAGGAGAGAGAGAGAGAGAGGAGAGAGAGAGAGAGAGAGAGAGAGAGAGAGGAGAGAGAGGAGAGGAGAGAGAGAGAGAGAGAGAGAGAGAGAGAGAAGAGAGAGAGAGATTTTGATTTATTCTTTTATATCGAGGATAATGGAATAAGCACTCTTGTGATTATTTTTTACATCCAGTCCCCGTATGTATGCAGTTTTGTAAATGTCATTTGTTCCCACCGGCACACGATGGCCTACTCTTACGAAAAGCGGAACAGGATTTAACGTGTGCACAAGATGTTCTGCGTGCGTTCGCACACGGGGCCTCGGTTTAAAGTCTCATCCGAAGGACTTCGGGGGAGAGTGGAGTCAGCACTGATGTTAACTCCAGAAGAAAAATCTCCTCGACCGGACTCGAACCCGGGTCGTCAAATTGCCAGCGCAATGTTCTGGCACTAGGCTATCCGCAGAGAGAGAGAGAGAGAGAGAGAGAGAGAGAGAGAGAGAGAGAGAGAGAGAGAGAGAGAGAGAGAGAGAGAGAGAGAGAGAGAGAGAGAGAGAGAGAGAGAGAGAGAGTCTCCGGGTTGTATGATCATCTAAAGAAATGGTATGTATTGTAACACCCTCACAAAATATCTCTCATCATATACGGCTACCAATAAGTAAAAAGAAAAACAAGCCCCCCCAAAAAATAACCGAGCAAACATGAAAAAGAAAAAAAGAGAAGAACAAAGAGAGGGAAAGGAGAAAGACTCAAATGCAGTATGCATAGAAAGTCTACATAAACAACTGTCAA
>CM060343.1:10738503-10758503 GCA_030674155.1 Stramonita haemastoma
GTCATACCTGCACATCCTGTTTGTCTCTGTTCTGCCTTCTTGGTCCATTCTTCTGCCTTTTTTCCCGAAAGGACTTCAGAGATGAACCATTCTCTCTCTCCTCACCCCGAAATCAGATGTGCCGGGTCTGACTTGTCCGGCGCTTAACGGCAGCGCTAGACGTTTTCGTTCAAAGGTCACACAACCAGAACTGCTGTCTGAGTGTTCGACGTAGAAGAAGTTTATCATCTCTCAGGTACAAGTCATAATTCTAAGACTCCGCACTGGGCACAACAGGCTAAACCACCATATGTCCACAAAGCAGAAACTTGCTCCTTCTCCCCTGTGTGCCTGTGGCAAAGAAAACCAGACAGGCGAACACATCCTTCAAAGGTGTACGCTATTCAGCGACCTGAGGAAGAAAGTGTGGCTGACGGAGATAACCCTACAGACCAAGCTGAACGGCCCACGAGAGGAACTGGAAAGGATATACCTAGCATACATCCCCGATGTCGGAATGCAGCTACCTTCATGGTGGGCGGAAACGATCGCATCCACAAAAAAATCTCACGATTGGTAAACCTCGGAGCTTTAGCTGAGGAAAGAAAACAAACAAACACACGCACGTGCGCGCGCGCGCGCGCGCGCACACACACACACACACACACACACACACACACACACACACACACACACACACACACACACACACACACACACAGAACATCTTGTGCACACACGGGGACGGGATGAAAAAAACACATGAGTGCTTATTCTATTATCCTCGATATAAAAGAATAAAATAAAATAAAAAACATACGTCACACACACACACACACACACACACACACACACACACACACACACACACACACACACACACACACACACACACACACAGAACATCTTGTGCACACACGGGGACTGGATGAAAAAAAGCACATGAGTGCTTATTCTATTATCCTCGATATAAAAGAATAAAATAAAATAAAAAACATACGTCACACACACACACACACACACACACACACACACACACACACACACCACACACACACACACACACACACACACACACACACACACACACACACACACACACACACACACGTCCCACAGGGACTGGATGTAAAAAATAAAAAAAAATAAAAAAGCACATGAGTGCTTATTCCATTATCTTCGATATAAAAGAATAAATAAATATAAAAGAATAAATAAATAAATAAATAAATAAATAAATAAATAACACGCACACACGCATACACACACACGTGCGTGCGCGCGCTGAGAGAGAGAGAGAGAGAGAGAGAGAGAGAGAGAGAGAGAGAGAGAGAGAGAGAGAGAGAGAGAGACAGACAGACAGACAGACAGACAGACAGACAGACAGACAGACAGACAGACAGACAGACAGACAGACAGACAGACAGACAGACAGACAGACGGACGGACGGACAGGACAGACAGACAGACAGACAGACAGACGATTAACGGTAAAGGTCTAGAGTATGAAAACTGTCAGACAAGAGGTGTGACAATCCCCAGTTTCAAGGCATTAAAGTTAATACCGTGGGTGAGATTGACTAATCAGTGAGTCACGCCATCATTCCAAGAAGACCGTTTTTACCTTACAGGTAGTTTCTGTTCATTCTTTTTCAGAGCTCAGCATACATGTTGTGACACGCTATAACCTTCTTGAGCTGGAAAGTCGAGAGAGGACTTACAAAATCCATTGTTGTGCCCTGCTTCCTACTGCTCATTGATTTTGCCGTCATTGTGACTCTTGCTTAAATTCCTGCTTTCCCTTTCATTTAGTCAGGGACGGGATAGCCTAGTGGTCAGAGCATTGCGCTGGCAATTTGACAACCCGAGTTCGATTTCCGTTCGAGGAGATTTTTTCCCTGGAGTTAACATCAGTGCTGACTCCACTCTCCCCAAAAGTCCTTCGGATGAGACTTTAAACCGAGGCCCCGTGTGCGAACGCACGCAGAACATCTTGCGCACACGTTAAATCCTGTTCCGCTTTTCGTAAGAGTAGGCCATTGTGTGCAGTGGGAACAGATAAGATTTACAAAACTGCATATACACGGGGACTGGGTGTAAAAAAAAAAAAGCACATGAGTGCTTATTCCATTATCCTCAATATAAAAGAATAAATAAAATAAGGTTAAGGTGTAACATGACCTATTTTGTCGTAGGAAAGCGAGGCGTTAGAGACCTCAGCTTCTCTAGGAAGCAGCTTACTGAGGGCGGCACCCATCTCCTCTCCCTCGTTGCTTTACCTTCCCTGGCCCTAAAGAGGGCAGGTACCCATATCACACACACATCTTGTTTCACAGCCCTGTGTGTGAAGACAGATGTAGGAAGGGAGATCAGCAATACCATCAGTGCTGTCGGGCCGGGTGCTCTCCCTTCCTTTACAGCTGTTGAAGACTGTCCATACCTACACCTACCTCCACCATACCCCTCCCTACATCTACCACCATTATACTCTTCCCCCCCCCCTCCTTCCCTACACCTACTCCTATCATACCCCCCCTCCCATAAATGTTCCCATAAATGTCCACTTCCCTACGCCTAACCCCACCCCTCTACCTCCTCCTCCCCTTCTCAGTCTTCTCCACCCTCCCTAGACCTTCCCCCATCATGCTTCCTCTACCTTTTTTTAATATTTTTTTGCTGCCTCATTTTCTGTAACATCTCGGTCCTGCTGCTCCCATGCAGCTCCTGTCAATCTCCCCACCACAGCCATACCCTGTCTCATCCTCAGGGTCCACCTCCTTCCCTACACCTATCCCTCATACTCCTCTCCCTAAACCTCCTCCATCACTACACCCATCATACTCCTCCCCCAAAACCTCCTCCTCTACACCTACCCCTATCACACTCCTCCCCCTAAACCTCTTCCCTCCCTACACCTACCCCCATCATACTCCCTGTACCTCCTCCATACCTCCACCTCCCTCCCTACATCTACCACCATAATGATATAATACTCCTCACCCTAATTCACTCCCAGACCTACCTCCTCATACCCCTACCCCAAACCTCCTCCTCCTTCCCTACACCTATCATACTCCTCCGTCCTTACACTTACCCCCATCATACTCCTTCCTCCCTAACCTACCCCCATCATACTCCCCATTTAAACCTCTTCCCTCCCTACACCTACCCTCCTCATACCCCTCCCTAAACCTCCACCTCCCTTATACCTACTCCTCCCCCTAAACACCCTCCTCCCCCTTAAGATCTCCCTCCCCAGACCTACCTCACCATACCCCTCCCCCTAAACATCCTCCCCCTTCCCTGTAGCGAGCCGTTTATAGTCTAGTTGTTTATGCACCCACCAAACTCCTCCCCTCCTTACACCCATCATATTCTTCCCTCTTAACCTCCTCCCTCCTTACACCTACCCCCATCATACTCCCTGAACCTCCTTCATACCTACATCTACCTCCACCGTACCCTCCCCCTAAAACCTCCACCTCCCTCCTATATCTACCACCATTATACTCCTCCCCAAAACCTCTACCCCTCTTTACACCTCCTCCCCTATCATTACACCTCCTCCCCTTCCCTTCGCTACACCACACCCACATTACTCCTCCCCCTAAACCTCCACCTCCTTCCCTACACCTAACCCCATCATACTCATCCCCCTTCCTACACCTACTCCCATCATACTCCTACTTCCCTACACCTACCCCCATCATACTCCTCCCCCTAAACCTCCACTTCCCTCCTTACACCTACCCCATCATACACCTCCCCCTAAACTTACCTCCCTCCTTACACCTACCCCCATCATACAAACTCCCCTAAACTTACCTCCCTCCTTACACCTACCCCATCATACTCCTCCCCTAAACCTCCTCCACTTCCCTCCTTACACCTACCCCCATCATACACCTCCCCCTAAACTTACCTCCCCTTACACCTACCCCCATCATACACCTCCCCCTAAACTTACCTCCCTCCTTACACCTACCCCCATCATACTCCTCCCCCTAAACCTCCTCCACTTCCCTCCTTACACCTACCCCATCATATACCTCCCCCTAAACTTACCTCCCTCCTTACACCTACCCCCATCATACACCTCCCCCTAAACTTACCTCCCTCCTTACACCTACCCCCATCATACACCTCCCCCTAAACTTACCTCCCTCCTTACACCTACCCCATCATACACCTCCCCCTAAACTTACCTCCCTCCTTACACCTATTCCCATCATACTCCCCCCCCCCCCTTAAGCATCTCCTTCCCCAGACCTACCTCCACCATACACCTCCCTCTAAACATCCTCCCCCTTCCCTGTAGTCGAGAGTTTCTAGTCTATCACTCCCCAAACTCCTCCCCCCTCCCTACACCCATCATACTCCTCCCCCTAAACCTCCTCCTTCCCTACACCTACCCCCATCATACTCCCTGCACCTCCACCATACCCCTCCCCCTAAACTCCACCTCCCTGGTACATCTTCCACCATTATATTCTTCCCCCCTCTTTATCCCTCCTCTTCCTCCTTCTTTACACCTCCTCCCCCCTCCTACACCTACCCCCATCATACTCCTCCCCCTAAACCTCCTCCCCTTTCCCTACACCCAACCCCATCACACTCCTCCCCTACACCTACCCTCACATACTCCTCCCCCTAAACCTCCTCCCTCCCTACCCCTATCCCCCTATACCTCCTCCTCACCTACCCCTACCCCCACCATACCCCCATCACATTTCTCCCCTTTCCCTACACCTACCCCCACCATACTCTTCCTTCCCAACACCTACTCCTATCATACCCCTAAGTCTCTTCCCTCCCTACCCCCACCATACTCCCCATAAATGTCCACCTCCCTACGCCTAGCCCTCCTATACTCCACCCCTCTACCTCCTCCTCCCCGATCTTCCCTCATCATGCTTCCTCTACCCTTTTTTTGATATTTTTTAACATCCCGGCCACAGCCATATATGTTGCCATACCCTGATGTTGGGTCTCATTGTCAGGGTTGGGAGTCCACAGGGAGCCCATCAATATTAGGCTGCCGTGGGGCCACCAGCCAGAGGGGCCCTGCACTTCTACTGGGTCACTTAGGTGGTGTTCAGTGGTGCCTGCTCTGAACCAACATACGCAGGACACCGCTTACAAAGCCCCCTACAGTATTAGCTCAGTCGAGGAGCCAGACTGAGTGAGTCACCCGAGGTGGCGACCACCACAACATCGTCCCTCCAACAACTGCCCTCCGCCAACCACAAACTCACCACAGGCAAACAGAATCTGAGGTCACCAGGAGACCAGAGCAAGGGGGGCTCTACTGAATCAGAGGCAATTTTATATTGCATGATAATGGTAATGAGAATGATGTAATGATGCTGCTGTGGAAGTGCATCCACTTTGAAGACTTCTTGACAGGGTTGTACTCAACTCTGAGGTGTTACTATCATAATATCATACTGGCATCAACCAGGCCCCAGAGATACAGACACCTGCAGTATTGGTGTTGGTTAGGTTATTTGAGAAACAATATCAAATTCGCATCCGGAAAGTGGATGACGCTCAACAGCAAACTCACTCTGGGTAGGGCTCTTATGGATTCAAACCCACGACCTTCCAGTCTTTCGCGAAATCCCGTGGTGGCTGGTTACTTCCCCTAACTTTCCTCCACCCTCCATGCACATTTTTGGTGTGTTTTTTTTTTTTTTTAGTGCATAATTTTGACTGAAATTCGAACCCATGACACTAAGAACATACAGATCACGAAGTCCGTCGTCTTATCCAACAGGCCACGGTGCCTGTCTCTTAGATAACTGAAATGGGAAATATATATATTCAGGCTGAGAAGCATGTAGGATATAGACAATTCATATTGTGCTGTATTGTGTTCTATTCTACCATAATGATCTCAAAAAAAAGTTTTTTTTATGTTTATTGATTTTTTATTTCATTTTACTTTTAGTTGTGTTTCTGGCAATATCCACACTTTCGTAGATTTCAGTAAATAAACGGGAAAAGACCAGATCTATGAACTCTGCATTAAACATTTTTTTATGTGAGTGGTCGTCAGTTGTTCAAGTTGATAGGACAAAATGTAAATAATTGTCTTATTTTCTTCCGTCCTGTTCCTGATGTATGTATAATTCTGATCATTTGGCATTGTGGAACAGTGTGTGTGTGTGTGTGTGTGTGTGTGTGTGTGTGTGTGTGTGTGTGTGTGTGTGTGTGTGTGTGTGTGTGTGTTGTGTGTGTGTTGTGTGGTGTGTGTGTGTGTGTGCTTATTTTTTTTCATTTTTTATTTATTTTATTCTTTTATATCGAGGATAATAGGATAAGTTATAGTTAATATGTGTGTGTTTATTTTTATTTATTTTATTCTTTTATATCGATCATAATGGAATAAGCACCCATGTGCTTTTTTGCATGCAGTCCCCGTGTGTATGAAGTTTTGTAAATATTGTCATCTGTTCCCACCGGCACACAATGGCCTACTCTTACGAAAACTGGAACAGGATTTAACGTGTGCGCAAGATGTTCTGCGTGCGTTCGCACATGGGGCCTCGGTTTACAGTCTTATCCGAAAGACTTTTCGGGGGAGTGGAGTCAGCACTGATGTTAACTCCAGAGAAAAAATATTTGACAAAGTTTTGACAAGAAAGGCATAGTAATTGAATTTGACCGTGCCAGTTTACATATTATGTGTGCACCTTCTCTCTCTCTCTCTCTCTCTCTCTCTCTCTCTCTCTCTCTCTCTCTCTCTCTCTCTCTCTCTCTCTCTCTCTCTCTTTTCTCTCTCCAAAAATATCACAAAATGTCTAATCCTTACAAAAATATCACAAAATGTGTAATGCTTATAAAAATATTACAAAATGTCTATTATGTGCTGTGCCATATACATGTATAGTAGTGCATACATAAAGCGTGTATATATTTTTTTTAAACCATCTATTAAAAAAATTTTAAAATGTCTTTTGCACGGTTTCGCTCTACATATTGTTTTTTGTCCGGTGGTGGTTTTATGAAGAGGTGGTGGTGAACTTCACGTAGCCAGGACGATCATTTACTGGCCCAAAACCGTACAGCCTCTTCAGAACATCTTGCGCACACGATAAAACCCTGTTCCGCTTTTCTTAAGAGTTAGGCCATCGTGTGCCGGTGGGAACAGATGACATTTACAAAACTGCATACACACGGGGACTGGATGTAAAAAAGCACAAGGGTGCTTATTCCATTATCCTCGATATAAAAGAATAAATCAACTCAAATCAAATCTCTGTATATCATTAGTTAATCTTTTGTTATGCGCTATATATTTTCCTTCTCCTCCTTAATCTGCCCCCCACTCCTCAATCTCTCCCCTCCCCCACCCTATCACCCTCAAATAGCCCCCCCCCCTCCTCCCCCCCCCCCCCTTTAAACCCCTTCCTAACCTATCGTCCTCCTCCCTCCCCCGTAACCTCCTCCTTCTCTTACAGAGAAACAGTTACACAGACAGGCGTAAACTGAATAAATGGAAATAAATAAAATGAACAGTTTCATCCCTCTGCCTTTGTGGTGGCACACTCATTTGATTTGATTTCATTTCATGTGGTACATAGCCCCACTGACCACGAAGACATTTTCCTCTTCGTCTAACGCTCAGACAGCAACTATTGTTTATCATATGAGGGAAAACGCGTGCGGTGCTATCAAGCACCTGACGTGTCAGGCCCAGTGGGGAGGCCCTTGTTGCCTTATAAGTTTCTGGGGGAAAAGGCAGGAAAATGGCCCAAAGAGGCAGGAAATAGACCGAAAGGAGGTGACCCGAAGAAAAAACAAGGCAGAAACAAAGAAAGGGATAGAAAAGAGGGAATTCCAAAGCACAGAATAAAAGGGAAGGAGAGGATGGGAATATCTGGGTGGATGGGGGGCAACACTACAACAAGGTGCATGAACATTCCCATGGGGCACAGATTCATTGTTTCCCTCACTAATATTGTTCACTGTGATAGTACGAATGTGTATGCAAACCGACATGCTGTCAATCTTCATGTCAGATTTTAATCCTTGGCGGCTGTACTTTATAGTCACTGCTGTTACAGCAAAGACATGTAAAGGGGGCAACCAAACAGAACGCAAACACTGAGTTAGTTCCCTTAGACCATGAGAGGCCTTCGATATTTATTATTATTATTATTATTATTATTATTATTATTATTATTATTATTATTATTATTATTATTATTATTATTATTATTACCAATCATATCAATCACTCATTATCCCTTAGATCATCAAGCCTTCGATTTATTATTATTATTATTATTATTATTATTATTATTATTATTATTATTATTATTATTATTATCATCATTATCATTATTATTATTGTCTTATGTGCACTCATGCTTTGCTCTTCCCTCTTGATAGCCATCATTATTCCCAGATATGTCTCTCTTTGTTTCTCTGTAACTCAGAGGAGTCACCGGAATGAAACTGAATTGTAAACGTGTGAACTAGCTCTCGGTCAGGTATAAGGGAAACAACTCATATGACTGTCTAGTAGAGTGCAGTTATCCCTCGTAGATTGTTGATGATGTGATAACCCCCCCCCCCCCCCCCCCCCCCCCCCCCCTCTTTCTCTCTTTTCCTCTCTCTCTCTTGAATGATTGTATTTTAAATTTGACTCTGTTCCTTGCCCCTTCTTTATGTAGCCTGATTCATGATGTTAATGCCTTATCCAGTTATTGGCTCATTTTTTTTATCAGTTATGCAACTTTTTGTTGTTACTCTCTCTTTTACGACTTCAGATACCAGTACATGGGAAAGTACATGAGTAATTTGCCATCTTAAAGAGTCCATCGGCCATAACAGTATATAACCATGTCTAATTCATTTTCATTGATATTGTCTCTTGTGTACTTTTGTTTTGCTCTTCCTCTTTATACCCGTCATTCATTTATCGATATGCATGCTTTTTGTTTCTCTATAGCTCAAGAGTTAATGAGAATTGTGATTGGCACGTTGAAGAGAGGTTAAGGGTGAACATTCCAAGGATACCGTGCGACTGAAATTCCTCCATTGACAGAATGGGTTCACCTCGTTATAGACATCATCTTCTTTTTCTTTTTTCTTTCTTTCTCTTCTTTCCAGACCTTTTCCGCTTTTTTTCAACTTTGAATATTCAATGTCTAAAAATCACGGATTTCTAATGAACAAATGGATCTAAATTCAAGAAATACTATTTTATGTCAGTCTCTAAATTTGATATCCTTATCATATTCATTCTTAGTACGGTGATAATACTGAAAACACTGAAATATTGTTTTCCCTATGTTTCCAAACTTTTTATAATGATTATTATTATTATTATTATTATTATTATTATTATTATTATTATTATTATTATTATTATTATTATTATATTTCATTTTTCAACAGAAATAGGTTGTGTTTTCTTCTGTTTTCCAATGTTATCATCTTGATCAAATTTCTAACAATATGATAAAAAGTTTTTTTTTAATATTTTTTTTTAATAGATGATTTCCCTCTGTCTTCAAACTTAATCGCCTGATTACATTTCTTTCTTTCTTTCTTTCAACAAACAAAAATCTATTCGCCTTTTTCTTGGTGGTGGTGGGCTTTTGTTTGTCTTGTTTCCCATATTGGGAGATGGGGTTGTCTGATTGGTTAGAGCATTGTGCTCGTGATCTGCTGACCCGGGTTCGAAACCCGTTCAAGGAGATATTTCCCCCCCCCCCCCCCCCCCCCCCTGGAGTTGTTAACATCAATGCCGACTCCACTACCCCAAAAAGTTCTTCCGATGAGACTGTAAACCAAGGTCCCCCGGGTTTAACATTTTCCGCACAAGTTAAAAACATGTTCCACTTTTCATTAGAGTAGGCCGTCGTGTGCCAGTGGGAATGGATGACAAAATCTATGAAACTGCATACACAGGGAGACTGGATGTAAAACCGAAAAAATGTAAGCACATGACTGCTTTTTCCATTATCCTCAAAATTAGAAGGAAAAAAATTGTAATTAAAAATTACTGATTTCACCTGCCCTCATGGTGTGGTCAACAGTTGGGCCACCACTTGAGGTTACGCAACCATCTTCCTCCACTCCTAGCGTTCTCGGCTTCCCGTAGGCCTAAGTATGTCGTTCAACTCAAGGCCAGTCCTCTCCCTGATGTCCTCTTCCTCCTATTGTTTTCTCTGTCTGTGTCTCCGTCCTTATACTGTTCCCTGTAGGACAGTCTTGGCCAGTGCAGATGTTCGTGCGATGTGCCTGTACTATTTCAGTTTGTGTTTTCCCATTGAAGTCGAGAGCTTCATATGGCCTGATTTTTTTTCTTCTTCTGGTTTTCATTTCCTCATTCGTGGTGTGCTATCTGTATGAGAGAGCAAGAAGTTTTATTGAGGAAACAGTTGTGGACAAACACAAGTGCAGGTAACAATTTACTTCTCAGTCATTTCGAAAATGACTGATAAAAAAATAAATCACAAAAAAATTAAGATTAACAATAAATTCTAGGGATCGATGTCTTTCAATGGCAGCATTTTAGGCTCTTTTTTTTCAGTAAGAACCATGCCTTTGGCCTGACCTGACGGCTCCTGGATGAGCCTTCATCAGAGGTCCCCGCGGTGATTAAAGTTCCACCCGCTGTGGTAGCTTACAGCAAGACTTTTTTTGTCATTTTTTTATCAGTCATTTTCGAAATGACTGAGAAGTAAATTGTTACCTGCACTTGTTTGTGTCCACAACTTTTTCCTCAATAAAACTTCTTGCTCTCTTTTTTTTTAGAATTTAAAAGTATTAATTGCATCCACAAGAATACTCTATATCCCTGTGGCCTTTTGAAGCTGCCCTCAAACGATGACAATAAAAACAGAAAGAAAATATGCTTAGAATAGATGTTTGGCAAAAACAAAAATGAATAGGAGAAAAATAAACACCTTGTGAATCTTTGTGTCATGATTGGGGATCCTATTGTGAGGATGCAAAGGAGATCATAGGTTTGTGGCCAGCCAGGTGGTCAGTCTTAGCTAGGACCTAGATAATGACCCATGCATTGCCATACACCGGTAAGGCGACGGCAGTTGTTTGACAGCTGTTAATTTATTTATTTAATTTCGTAGGCTGTTTTTATCATTCTTCTACGATGACGTGACATTTATGTCATTCTGAAAGTATGTGGGCTGCCTGTTTGGTTTTCTGTTTTTGTTCTTTTTGTAAGGGGTGGGGGAGGAGGTGGGGTGGGGGTTCGACGTGGTGCGTTGCCAGTTCCTCGACCTGCTAGGTAATAGTGGATTGGTTCGACTTCCCGGGATGATCGTTGGGTTTAACTAACAATATTTTGTGTAACGTTTTATCGATCGCTAGATCACGCTGGTTATTAGGCATATAGGCTTGCTAACAGTGTTGCGCATGAGCTGAATTATACCATGCTCCGATATATATATGCACTGGTGGACGTGTGTGCTCGTAAAACTGGGATATATTGACACAGTCGCACGTGTATATGCATATGTACGAGTGCGTGAGTACACGCCCCCCGCACACGCGCACGAACACACACACACACACACACCGCGCGCGGCGCGCGCGCGCGCGCACACACACACACACACAGAGACACACACGCAACCACAGACACAGACACAGAGACACAGAGACACAGACACAGACACAGACACAGACACACACACAGACACACAGACACACAGACACACAGACACACACAGACACACACACACACACACACACACACACACACACACACACACACACACACACACACACACACGAGAGTTACTAACGAGATAGCCTAGTGGTCAGAACATAGCGCTCGCAATTTGACGACCCAGGATCGATTCCCGTTGGAGGATATTTTTCTCCCAGAGTTAATATCAGTGCTGACTCCACTCTCCCCAAAAGTCCTTGGGATGAGACTATAAACCTAGGCCCCGTGTGTGAACGCACGCAGAACATCTTGCGCACACATTAAATCCTGTTCCGCTTTTCGTAAGAGTAGGCCATCGCATGCCGGTGGGAACAGATGACCAGATTTACAAAACTGCATACACACGGGGACTGGATGTAAAAAAGCACAAGAGTGCTTATTCCATTATCCTCGATATGAAAGAATTTAAAATAATAATAATAATAACTAGGATACGGAGATGGTCAATAGCCTATCTATGATGTTAACGTGAAGAAGATTAAGCCAAGCATTCGTGTGCCTATGGATTTGTCACAGTGGCTAACGTGTTGGAGTCAAATAATAATAGTGACACCATGAGCCGGGATAAAGTGGATGAACGCATGTTGTCTGGTGTACAAGTGTATGAAGTTACTTGTTGTTCTCGTCACGCACAGAGCAGCATCTTACTTAGGCCGTGGTTGTTTGTGAAAATTCCAACCCTGAAACATCGTCAACTGTGATGCGCTTGTTGTGAGCCAACGTATCTTCGCCCTTTGGACCAATCAAAAGTTGCGAGACAAACATACACCGAATACTCAATCATGGCAGAGGCGAACAAATCGGGAATTTTGGCGAAGGCACAAAAGCGTATTTCTAGGACAAAAACAAAGGTAAGAAGTTTGCTAAAGTTCATCAGAATTACGATGTGTTTTGTTGTTACATTTCACATCAAATCGAATGCTAATATGTGCTTGTATTTGTAAGAAAGAAGTGTTTGAAGTGCGCAGGTGTGTTGGCGTAACAGTCCGAGAACACTGTTTCGTGCCTGACTGTGTCCCCTCCCCCTGTTACGCGGAAGCGCTTTCGTCTCATTGTTGCTGTTTGCTGTACTTTCAGTAACATTAGGGCCAAATTATTTTTTAAAAATCGTTAAAATGCAGTATCATGTAATCGTACTATTTACATGCTCAATAACAACAGTATAACTTAGAAAACTAAGTGAAGTTTTGTCCGTTTGTATGGCATGGGAAGACAACTCTGTGGATCGCCTATAGAAAGATGACAGAAGCAGACGAGACAGATTAAAGCTGTCAGACTCCAAAAACATAAGGATAAGAAACTAACTAGGCATGCACATATGATCATGATTATTCGATTTTTGTTTTGAACATTAGAAAAATATGTTTATGGAGAGAAAATTCCCATTTCTTTGATAGAAGTAGAGCATGCAGATTTCATTTAAATAGGCATATAAACTAACAAAATATATCATTCATCAACTAAGTAAACTTTTTTTTTATCAATAGTTCGGTATTATTGCAAAATGAATGATTATGGTAAATGATTATAAGTATGAATGATGTTATACAAGGTTTATCATTTAGTTCATAGATCTTATAGAATTTTAATCAATCGAAAAATGCTTGATTCATATTTTTAAAAAATTGCTGTTATGATTTATTACTAATATTAGGCATAATCATTGTTTATTTCCTGCTGGTGACAAATGCCACATCAGGGCTATTATCTCATCATAGTGATAATGATACCAAGAAGAAAGTAGATTATTTGGACCAGTTTTAGTGGCAACCGGAATGAATTCTTAATGGTTAACCAAAAAAAAGGAAAATAATGATTTCTGATTATTGAGTGACTGAAGCGAAGGGCATCTGCTACTTGGTAAATAATTTTTGTGTAATTGTGGTATTTTTGTTATCATTCTGTTTCATATTTTATCTCCATAGTAGAATAAACTGAGTTATTTCTCTTGGAATATTTCTTGTATTTTGTTTGTTCAGCACAATTATGGATTTATTTTTAATCACTTTTTTAAACAAAAAATGTTTTGATTTACGACTGCTGTTCGCATTACATCTATTAAAGATTTGATAAATTAGTATGATTCCATCAGCCTACTTTCAACGGTTTTCATAGTTAGATGTAGTTGAAAGTTCTTATAATCTTAGAATAATACGTTTTGGCATGAGTATGTTCAGTAACTGAGTAGTGAGTAAGATGGGTTTTTTCCCTACATGTTTTGTAAAATATCATAAATGAATAGTAATACCCTGAAAACTGTACACAAAAAACTATCTGCATGTTAATCTTTGTGGAGTGTTTTAAATACACAACCCCTCACCTCCCATTCAGATTTGGGAGAGTGTACTGTGTACAAGGCTGTGTATAAAATATATACGTATACATGTAATATATGTATGCTACTTTGCTAGCTTATACTTTCTTTGGACTCTGCTAGGGTTGCATGAATCATATATGAAGCCTGAAAAGTGTTAGCCAGCCTGCACTGAGTAGATTTCTCGACATACATTCAGCACTTAAAAAAGTAGGCAGTTGTCTATCTTACGTCTTAGGCTCTGTTCAGTTTATGTTGCTGCTGATCAATTCAAGTGTGTGTGTGTGTGTGTGTGTGTGTGTGTGTGTGTGTGTGTGTTGTCTGTATGTAAGAGACGAACAGACAGACATGGGCCACATTTAAATCATATTATAAATCTTAACAAAGTGACCCTAGAATACTGTCTTTTATTTCATAGGATTGAATTAAGTAAACTTAGTAGAAGAACAATATGAATTATACAATTAAAAGATACTTTTTTCCTTTAATTTCTACCCTCACCTTGAAAAACAAAACCCAAAATAATATTGTCTTATAATGTTCTGAGATCACTCCAAAAAAAAAATCAAATTGATTTATATATTGCAAGAGAAGATTGTTGGAGAGGGGAGAAACTGGTGTGCTTTTAAATTCTATGTGTTTTAAAGGCCGGAAAGTTACAGTGTGCAGTTATAAAAAAAAAAATCTTGACTCCACTGCACATAGGATGGTTTAGTACTAGTAGCCCTGACTTTATTGTGAGAGTTTTCCCCATCTCCCAGATCAATTTTGATTGCAGAACTGCCAGTGCAATACTCAATGTTTACACAGATGCAGAGAATTAAGTAGTACTCAGGTTACGGATTATACATGTATACGTGACACCTCTTTGAGAGGACTATAAATAAGAGAGAAATTCGAGGAGCATGTGTCTGAAAAGTAAGACTAAATCTTATGCTTAAGTGTGATTGTTTGCACAAGATTGAATTGGGTTTTTCACTTATTGTGTAAATGTTAAACAAGATGTGGGAAGTGAAGGGGGGGAGGGGAGATACCTTAGTGGTTAGAGTGTTGAGCTTCTGCTCTGATGGCCTGGGTTTGAGCCATCCTTGAGACATCCGGTTGAGGGGATTATTGCCTTGGAATTAACATCAGTACTGACTACACTTCCCCAAAGTCCTTTGGTTGAGACTGTTTTAATATACACACACACATGCACATGCACATGCCACACACACACACGCACACACACACCACACACACACACACACACACACACACACACACACACACACACACACACACACAACACACACACACACACATTTGTATGTTATATATAATATACATACATACATGCATCTCTGTCTGTTTCTCTAACTCCCTCTCTTACTGAGTTACTCCCCCTCTTCGCCCCCTCCCCTCCTCTCTCTCTCTCTCTCTCTCTCTCTCTCTCTCTCTCTCTCTCTCCTCACTCTCTCTCTCTCTCTCTCTCTCTCTCTCTTCTCTCTCTCTCTCTCTCTCTCTCTCTCTCTCTCTCTCTCTCTCTCTCTCTCTCTCTCTCCCTCCCTCCCTCCCTCCCTCCCTCCCCCCACATGACACACATGCATGCATGTACACATTAAGTTGGTTAACACAAAGTGTATCATTTTTTCACTGTAATGTCACAAGGATGTGGTATCAAACAGACCATGCTTCAAGTGGTTAATAATAGTATACTCAGAGACTGTCATTTTGAAGTCATTGGATGAGGCCCCGTGTGCGAACGCACACAGAACATCTTGCGCACACGTTAAAAAACCCCGTTCCGCCTTTCGGAAGAGCAGGCCATTGTGTGCCGGTAGGAGCGGATGACAAAATAATAATTAAAAAAAAACAGCATGCACACAGGTGTCATGCTTAGACACCATCCCTGAGGAAAAATCAGGGCGTTGGAGTCCCCAGGGCGGCTCGGGGCTGTATATATATATAAAATATATAAATAAAAAAATTGGGTAGGCACTGCACTTGTGGTGACAGGCTCTCCCCGGGGAGAGCAGCCCAAATTTCACGCAGAGAAATCTGCTGTGACATAAAGTGGTAGAATCTGAATAGACTGGTTGGATTTTTTTTCCTCAACACAAGTTTGTGGGAAAGAAAAACACAACCAAAAGAAAAGGCTTGGGTAAGTTTATTTACATAGTAGAGACAGCTGCATCGTTTATTGATATTAATGGGCTGTCTTCTGCTCTCTGTGTGTGTGTGTGTGTGTGGACTGTGTGACTGTGGTGTGTGTGTGGTGTGTGTGTGTGTGTGTGTGTGTGTGTGTGTGTGTGGTGTGTGTGAGAGAGAGAGAGAGAGAGAGAGAGAGAGAAGAGATATTGGCTCTGTGTGTGTGTCTGTACTGTGTTCATATGTGCATGCATGTGCATGCCTGCTGACAATCATTCACCTGCAGGTGGGAACTATGGTTAGAGGACGTGTTCACAGCTGTCACAATTCCCACAAATGCTGATGTGGGGACTGTCTTACAAGCCTTATGTATATTATGTCATATGTGACAATGCTTGAGCTTTTTTGTGACTAAAGTTACTGCTGATATTCATCCATTGCAAGTTACATCTCTTCCACCCAGCATTTTGATGATTTTGTCATTTGTTGTCTGGAAATGTGAAACAATCTGTGTTATTATTATTTAGTAAGAACAGAGAAACCAAGAAGGGCAGCAGCACTATGCACAGATAATGAATATGATATTATAATCCCGTGTAGAAGAAGGAAGATGACAGGGTGGTTAAGATGTTTACCTGCCTAACAAGTAAACAGTGAGGTTCTGGGTTCCACTCCTAGCCTTACCCTTACTTCCCAATTTGACAGGAATATCCACCTGAATGTCAAAGTCCTTCAGAAAAGACTATAAACTGAGGCCTTGTGTTTAAGTGCACGCAGAGTATCTTGCGCACTCATTAAAAACTTGTTCCACCTTTGAGAAGTATAGGCCATTTTGTGCAGGTAGTAATGGATGACAGCATGAACATTTTAAAAAACTCATGCTCACAGGTGTCATATAAAATTTACTATTTAGACACCATCCCTGAAGTCCTTCTTCTACACGGGATTATGGATGTGGCTACATGTGGCTACCTAAATGGTAGGGGATGGGCAATGGTTGCATACACAAAAATCTCCCCATTCATAAACCTCGGAGCTCTTGCAGGGGAACAAAAAATCCCTTGTAAGTTGTATAGATCCATGATATACGCAGTCTTACACTTAGAGATACTTAAAGATGTGCAATCATGCATGCATACATGCACATCAGTGTGCATGAACCATACACACACACACACACACACACACACACACACACACACACACACACACACACACACACACACACGCGTCATCACACAACACACACACACACACACACTCACACACACACACACACACACACACACACACACACACACACACACACACACACACACACAACACACACACACCACACACACACATGTTCACACGCATGGATGCAGACTGACTTATTCTTGCTAGGTGTGTATTCTGGGTCTGTTGATTGGAATGATATTTAAAAGCTGTTGTCTTTAATTTTCATTCCCCAAATTCTTCCTTTTTGAGTACTTTTTTAACAAGAAAACCCAAACCCTGAAGTGGCCATCTGCAGATTGGAATGTTTTGCGTATAAGTAACCGTAGGTGTAAGCCACAAGAAGCCTCATGGGACACATAGAAAAATGAAAGTAGTGGGAGCTGGATAAAACAGTATTTTGTGACACTGACAGAACTGAGCCCTTTTTAAAACAACATGAGATGAACGCTATAGCTGAGTGGTTAATGTTTAACTCCAATCCAGTGGGTCCATGAAGTCATGGGCTCATATCTCAATTCTCAGCAGTGTCTGGTAAATTAGTGTAGGATCTCTCATCTCTAAGATCTCTCAGGTCAACAACAAGTGCAGATCTGCCAATGCCTTAATTCCCTCCATGTACACACATGCAGAAGATCAAATATGCATATATTTGAAAATATCCTGTTATTCATGTCAGTGTTGAGTGGATCATGGAAACATGAACCCACCCAGCATACATCCCTGAAGTCAGAATGCAGCTGCCTTGATCATGGTGCATTAAAATGGTTGTGTACACAAAATCTCACCATTGCTGAACCTCCAAGCTCTAGCCGAGGAACAACAACAAAAAATTGTAAAACAAAAATACAGGCAGAATTTGGGTTTCTCTGTGTCCATGAAAGCATTGCAAACTGAAATGTGCATGACACTGATATGATATGTAAACACATCTATAGATCTGTTCCAAGCAAGCCTCAGGCTGACACAATCAGAGAATGCCAGTGTTTGGAAAATGAAAGGCTGTTTGGGAATGTATTGATCTATTTTCCAGACTGGTAATCGATTCAGTAGTGGCTGACAGTGACTCACATTGGTGGCCACTTTTTTTTTTCCATTCCAATTTCCTTGCCGAGAGTTCTGAGGTTTATTGACTTTGGTGAGACTTTTGTGTATGTATGCAACCATCCCCCCCCCCCACCCCACACACACACACCACACCATTTAGGTAGCCGTATTCCAGCTTTGGTGATGGGGGCCACAGTTATTATTTATGAACCAAAGTGAACACTAGAGAGTGTTGAGCATATTTAGAAGTAAAGGAACTTACAAGGAGGGTGAAGTGGTAACTGCAAGGGTTTTGACATTCTTGAACAATGTTGTAGTCAAAGTGATTGATAGAATAACTTCAGTAAGAGATTTATCTACAGCTACATCAGCTCTGTTTTTGCTTTTTAAGGTTAGTAGGGGCTATAATAGTTGATTCATTCATGGAATTCTGTGGATATGGAAAGAAAATTTGGATTCCACCCCCCTCCCCTGTTTTTTTGGTGGTGTCATGCATATTGAAACCATGACAATTCCAACATTATATTTAAAAAAAAAAAATCTTGACAGCTCTATCTATTTAGCTCCCCACCCCCTCCCCTTTCTCCTCTCTGATGATGATGATGATGATATCCAATAATCCATAATCTGTCTTATCACCAGATGGGACACTACTGTATTTTCGAAATGGTGTCATGATAAGATTTTGTCATTTTTTATCTCTGTGTGGTGTGTGTGGTGTGTGTGTGTTGTGTGTGTGTGTGTGTGTGTGTGTGTGTGTGTGTGTGTGTGTGTGTGTGTGTGATGTGAGAGAGAGAGAGAGAGAGAGAGAGAGAGAGAGAGAGAGAGAGAGAGAGAGAGAGAGAAGTGAAAAAGAAAAGTTTAGTTAAAATAGCTCTCTGAGTTAAACTGACAACGGTAACTAATAGGATCAGACACTTGTTCTGAACTTGGTATGTTGTGCTATCACAAAATGCACAGCAGTTTTAAACAGTGGCGTGTTAGGAAGTTTCACTCGTTTCTATGAAACAAGCATCTGCTCTTGTAAATTTTAGCAGAAGACAATTTGAAGACAAATGTAAATTTGACAGAAAAATATATATATGTCAAATAGGGCACATTGTGTATATATGATATATTTAATTGTGGTTCCTGTTGTTTTGGATGGATAGTTCCTCAGCTATAGATGGGAAGGACCTGTACACATTTTTTTTCAGATTGTTGACCACTGCTTTTATTTTCAGTAATCAAAAGTCTCCCATATCTCAGATATCTGCATTTTCATTTTTTAAGTGTCGTACTATTCACAAAATAGAAGGTGAATGAGCAGTGATCCTTTTCAAAAGAATCAGAACTTGTTCAAAAACACTAAACACACAAATATCACCAGGTAGCTCAACAAAAGGGATTTGAATTTAGGAGAAAATCCTTAAAATAATTCAATGATGATGTAGTGTGGGAGGTATTATGAGGGCTTTTAAAGAGATTAATTTTAGAATCATCAGACAACAAAGATTTGTCATCAAAATAATTCAGTTAAAGCAGTTAAAATAGACACACCGTAAAATGATTCAGACATAAAATGTGGGTGTTATAGTGCTTCAGGCCAAATGAAATAAG
>CM060343.1:10768503-10781003 GCA_030674155.1 Stramonita haemastoma
TGTTTTGGTTTGAGCAGCATACATGTAGTTGATGAATTACACACAGAGAGGGACTCTGTAGCTGAGTGGACTGAGCATTTTACCTCTGTCTGTGTGAGTCCATAAAGTAGTGGGTTCAAGTCCCAGCAGTAGCATGTGGTGAATTAGGGATTTTTATAGTCTGTGAGGTCAGCTTGAAAGAGCAGACCTGCCATTTCTTTAATGCCCTTCATGTATTGTATGCACTGTGCGCATGCAGAAGATCAAATATTGATGTTGAAGATCCCATCCTACATATCAGTGCTGGGTGGGTTACAGTTCTAAGCGTGAATGTACCCAGCATGCATGAAGTGCCTGGAGAGGGGTGGGCTCCATCAGGTTCAACTTGCTCAAGAGACCCAACCTGCAAAAAATCCAGTGTCAAGCCCCTACAACTTCTCAGGGAGTTTGATTAAGGAATAGAGAAGTTACATAGTAATGAGAAACTGAAAATCACAATGGCCAAGACAACTCTTAGAAAGAGAGAGAGACATAGACACAGAGAGAGAGAGAGACATAGACACAAGAGAGAGAGAGAGAGAGAGAGAGAGAGAGAGAGAGAGAGGAGAGAGAGAGAGAGAGAGAATACTAGCTGATTTACGCTAGAGAGAGATGGGGAGGGGGGGGGGCACACCCCAGCATATATTCACATATTTCTCCAGCGTATGTGACGACCCACAACATTCTGTCCCCAAGCCTACCTTCGTGAGACAAGAAACCCAAACCTGCTATTAGTTTGGACTGGGCTCCAAAGGGAGACAGTTGAAAAATGTTTTGCCTACTGCCTGGTGGTTGGCATGGAATGTAGGCTAGGTGTGGTGGTCCCCAACAACGACAGACCCAGGGCAAAGAAAGGGGTGTGTTTTGGTCGTAAACTCTAATCTTCAAAGTAGTGAGTGCCCACACCTCCCTCCCTCATGGTTAAACAAAAATGGGAATCAGCTGGACCTGGTGATAGAAAATTATATATGATTTTTTGAAGAGTGGGGGCTATTTTAAATACATATATTATGCATGCCAGGAGAAGGGAGACACTTTGGAATACTAAGGAAAGTCTATGCTGGCACATAAGTTGTGCATTATGTATGAATATATAAATTTATATCAGCTTGTCTGCATAGGTGTGTGCAATATATATATATATATATATATATATATATATATAATATATATAATTATTTATCCATGTGTATTAAAATGTATGTACACATATGCACACACATGCATACACACATGCATACACACATACATATATGCATGCACACACACACACAAATGCATGCACACACAAATGCATGCACATAGACACACGCACACATCATCATGCACACATATGCACACACATATGCACACACTTGCATTTATATGCACACACATATTCACACACATGCACACACACACACACACACACACACACACACACACACACACACACACACACACACACACACACACACACACACACAGTCTTTATTATGACAGAAGTCTGAAGAGTTTAACAGCTTTTGGTGATTTTTTAATATCGTTATCATTCTTGTGACGTTTGCACTCATCAATATTCTTAGAAAAGGAAGTAGTGTACAAAAGCCAAACAAAACAAAACAAAACAAAAGCTCAGGATAAGGAAGAGAGACGGATTGAGATAGAGAGATACAGAATGAAAGGGGGAGAAGAGAGAAGAGAGATAGATAGAGGAGAGAGAGAGAGAGAGAGAGAGAGAGAGAGAGAGAGAGAGAGAGAGAGAGTAGAGAAAGAAGAGAGAGAGAGAGGAGAGAGAGAGAGAGTTCCTATACTACTAGAAGTAGGTAGGCACCCAAAACGGCCCACCAGAGAAAATCAGTGAGGAATGTCCTTGGACTTTACAGGTCGTTTGTCAGCATCAAGTCAACCGGAAAGGGTCGGAGGACACCTCTCCTTAACTGCATGGATGGCTGGTTTAGGATCAACAACCAGAAAAGAAGAAGAAAAGGAGAGGAGGGAGGGAGAGAGAGAGAGAGAGAGAGAGAGGAGAGAGAGAGAGAGAGAGAGAGAGAGAGAGAGAGAGAGAGAGGGGAGAGAGAAGGAAAAAATCAAAAGCTGAGTGGGGGGAGAAGAAAAAAAGAAAGATGGATTATGGACAACTATGCATAGTGTTCAGTACAACCTTCTTACTGTTCTTTTTTGTTTTTTTAGTTTTCCTGCTTGACTTTGTAAAAAAAAAAAAAAAATTTTGGGGGGGGGGGGATCTCTTTTTTGTTGTTGTTGTTGGAGGGGAAATTTTTTTTTTAATGATCTTTCTAGTAAGGTTTTTAAAAAAACAACAAAAAAAAACACCTCAGTGAATAACCATGATTCATATCCCTGTGTCTTATTGTCTATCTGACCATCTGTCTGTCTATCTGTGTGTACAAGTGTGTGCTTTTGTGTGTGCAAGGTTGCATGCATACATAGGGTGCATAGTACCACACATGACTGCACATTTGCAACATGGAGGTATGCATGCACAAGCTTGCATGGAGACATAAGCTATGCAAGCACATGTATACATGTGCGTGAATGATCACTAGCACATACATGCAGATTTTGAATAGAACTGCAATCAGTACGGTTACCAACAACTCAACAGTCATGAATCATTCAAAGACTTGCACAAATGTGTTCACATCCAGAAAAATTTAATGTTGTTTTATAGGATATAAGATTGCAAATTCAGCAAAAATGGTAAATGTCTGTGTGATGACATCACTGATACATACCTTTTTTTTACTGAAAGAGGTGTAAAACCTTTCATGCCCCATTTTTCTGAAAACTCCCTCACCAGTGTATTCAGTAATAGAAAATGGGCTTTTGATATTGTGAAAGGTCTCTGGCACGGTCCCATAGGACATTAATTTGTTATAAACTTTGCATTTACTTTACTGACTTGGTTTTTTTTTATGGTTTTATCATTCCTGTTGCATTGCCAAGTTTCTTTGTTTGGCATATTTTTTCACTTTTTTTATGGGATATTGCCCCCCCCCCCCCCCCCCCCCTCTTTTTCCCTTTCATCTAATATTATTGAAAGTAAAGAGACGTGAGTAAAATTGAAGGCAATATTAACACATGCTTCAGCATTCAAAATATTGTTGTTTTTGTTTGTTAGTTTATCCCTTTTTCATTGACAGTGAATTTCAAGCCTCTGCTTCTGGAGTGTTGAGATGCGCAGGATATTAGGCACCAGCATTTTACTGCAGACTCCCCAAAGTTCCTTTTTTGTGATGTTTCATCAGACACCATTTTAAACTTCCTGAGAGAATCTGGCTTTTTCTGTCTGATGTGAGTGAAGATGTCATAGTTAAGTTAGTCACGAAGAACATGGTTGTTTTAAGGAATCTGGTTTTGGTTTTATCTCATTTTATGTGTCGTTGATGTGGCTTCTCCCACAATGTGGTGACTGTCCTGGGTTGACTGTTATGGTTTGCCAGGGTGTTGGTACAAGGAATGACAGTAGAGTTTAATTATTATCCCTGTTTTGATATGGATATAGTTGCACGGTTCTATTCTGAGATATAACACTTTAGGAGGTGACATCCCTGATATAGTTTCTGTGGTCAGTGGGGGTATGAACAGCAACATTAGATTGGATTGGATTGAATTTCAGCCGTGGATGTTGTTTTGTGTGTGCAGGTGTTACAGACGCTAGGCAAAGCAGAAAAATACACAGATGAAACCTTTGATGATCTGGTGCTGAAAACAGAGAAACAGCATGTGAGTTGTTCTGTGGTTGGTTTTGTTGTTATGTAACTGTTGTTATTGTTCTCTGTGTGTGTGTCTTGTGTGTGTGTGTGTGTGTGTGTGTGTGTGTGTGTGTGTGTGTGTGTGTGTGTGTGTGTGTGTGTGTGTGTGTGTGTGTGTAAGGATGGAGGGGTTGTTAAAGAGATAGTGTGTATGCTACATGTTATATAGTGTGCATGTAAGTGAGAGAGAGAGAGACAGTTGTGATGTCAACTCATGCACGTTTTTCTTTGTGTGTGCACATGCATGCAGGCATATCTGTGTATTTATGAGTGTTTGTGCATGTGTTGGTGGGCATGTGTGCATTTGTGTGTGTGTGTGTGTTTGTCTGCATGCATCTATTCCATTCCACATGTCTCCTTTATAAGAGTACCCCCTCCCCTCCCCCCCTCCCATTCAAGAGAAATGAATATTTGAAATTGAATGGCATACATCCAGCCTTTTGCGCTATTGCTCTCTCTATTTCAAGTATTTGATTCCAAGCTTGCTCTGTGAAACCTTTTTTTTTTTTTTTTGGTGGGGGGGGGGGGGGGGGACCACCCAGGGTACCAAGTGACTGTCCCTGCAAGGTTGGAACTTATACTATGACAGGAGAATTTTTAGCAGCCTAAATGCCTGGGGGGAAAAGTGGATCCACTTGGAACTACAGTCATGTTGGTCATTGTCAATGAACAGATAGATCTATACTATAGTATAGGGTTCATTCAGTATTTGCCCACAGCATGTTGCCTGCTGAGGAAAGTCAGTGCAGGGCCCTCCTGACTCCTCAAGGAGTTAAGGGAGAAGTCAAGTCAAGGGAGAAGTCAAGTCTAGGGAGAAGTCAAGGGTTGACAGACGCTATACGCCCACAGCTGAGTGGTTAGGTTCGTTCAACGTCAGTCCTATGGGTCTATAAAGTTGCAGCTTTGAATCTTGGCAGTGGCTGGTGAATGAAGGGGGGTTATTTTTACCACCATCTCCCAGGTCAACTTCAAGTGCAGATCTGCCAGTGCCTTCTCTTCATGTACATTACACTCATGCAGAAGGTCAAATATGCATGTTAAAGATCCCTTCATTCATGTCAGCGTTCGGTTAGTTACGGAAACATGAATATACCCCTCATGCATCCCCAAAGTGAAAATGCGGCTACCTTCATGGTGGATAAAAAACGGTTTGTACACACACAATCTCACCTTTGATGAACCTCATGCACACAGGCACGCACACAGGTACTGCACACACACACACACACACACACACACACACACACACACACACACACACACACACACCCCACACACACACACACACACACACGTACACACATGCACATGGACATATATGCACACATACATAGATGCACACACACACAAGTTGGAGTTAACATCAGTGCTGACTCCAATCTCCCCAAAAGTCCTTCGGATAAAACTTTAAACTGAGGCCCCGTGTGCAAACACACGTAGAACATCTTGTGCACATGTTAAATCCTGTTCTGCTTTTCATAAGAGTAGGCCATCATGTGCCGGTGGGAACATATGACATTTACAAAAACTGCATACACACGGGGACTCGATAAAAAAAAGCACAAGAGTGCTTATTCCATTATCCTCGATATATAAGAATAAATCAAATGAAATCAAATCACACACACAAATACACACACACACACACACACACACACACACACACACACACACACACACACACACACACACACATGTGGATGCACAAGTATGCATAATATACATGCCTTTTCAGATATATGCATACTTACAGTTACACACATGCACACATGGATGCACATATGTGCGCGCACACATGCATGCACACAAGCACACACCTTAAGTCATTCATTCATTCATTCATTCATTCATTTATTCATTCTTTCAAACAGTGATCTAGAAGTTTGTGGTGCACTACATACTTAATGTGTGTCTTGTGTGTGGTGGAGGGTGGTAGTGGCACAGTGTGTTTTATGTGTGTATATTGTTGGAGGGGAGGGGGGATTGGGTTGGTGGTTCAGTGTGTGTTGTGTGTGTGTGTGTGTGTGTGTGTGTGTGTGTGTGTGTATGCATGTGTGCGTGTGCGTGTGTGTGTGTGTGTGCGTGCATGTGTGCGTGCATTGTGTGTGTGTGTGTGTGTTGTGGTTAGTTCTGTACTGCTGAGTGGTGTTTCCTATGCAGCTACAGTCTTGTTTCTCCTTTGCTGTGCTATCCTCACTGACTGCAGCTAGTGTAAGGAAGGCTGGGTGGTAATGACTCGTGACCAATTAGTGGCCTTTGAAAGAGAGTGTGGAGGCCTGCAGGCCCAGTTCTCAGCCGCCCATCACATGGGGATGGATGCAACCTTCATTAGTCCTTATTGCTTTATCACATCACACACACACACACACACACACCCCACACACACACACACACACACACACACACACACACACACACACACACACAGAGACTTACTCAGACAGACAAACACACAGAGTGAGTTTGTCTGTGTGTGTGTGTGTGTGTGTGTGTGTGTGTGTGTGTGTGTGTGTGTGTGTGTGTGTGTGTGTGTGTGTGTGCAGTTTGTGTGTATGTGCATGTGTGACACAGAGAGAGAGAGAGAGAGAGAGAGAGAGAGGTGTGTGTGTGTGTGTGTGTGTGTGTGTGTGTGTGTGTGTGTGTGTGTGTGTGTGTGTGTATGTGTGTGTGTGTGTGAGTGTGTGAGTGAGTGAGTGAGTGAGTGAGTGTATGCATAAGCATGCATGCATTCGCACATGCATACATGTGTGCATCATCATTAAATTTATCATCCTGGATGAAGCAGATGAAGGGAGAGTGTTGAAATCCAAACGTATGTACATGTGTGTGGTGTGGGTGGATGGGTGCATGTGGGTGGGTGGATGGGTGTGTGTGTGTGTGTGTGTGTGACTGTGTCTTTTGTATGATTCATGTACAGCTGCTGAAGCATTTTCATCACTAAAAGAGAACTTGCTGCTGTTCTTGCTGTTTCTGCAGAAAGACATAAAGTTATTTTTGCTTTGCCTCTTGTTTTGTTTTGCTGTTAATTTTGTTTTCTAGCCTCTGTTAGAATTCTTATGAGATTTTTTTTTTTTTGCTGTGACCTCCTGCACCTTGGAATATTTTTGTAGCCACATTAAGTGAGACAGACAGAGAGACAGAGAGAATGGAGAATCCCTACTACCTCTCTCCAATTTTTGTGTTTACAGGAATGTGTGTTGTTTTTGTTCATAGCGTAACACTGTATGGCCATGAAGTAACGGGAAAAGTCACATCTTACTGCAAAAATTCTTCTTCTTCTTTGCCAAAAGCTCAGACAGCAACTGTTGGGGTCTGTCAGAATTGAGCTTCAGATTCTTTCCCAGTGCAGGAAACTGCATAAGTCAGGGAAACAACTTTTGTTTGCTGGCTTATTTGGGGCTTTTTGTTTGTTTTATTTTTGCAGCTGTAGCTGTGTTTTGTTGGTGATACTGATGTTATGGTCTTACTGTTGTATGAGTCTTAGGTGTTAAGTCTTTCTTTTTTTTTAACTAAAAATTGAATTTTCAAAAGTGTTTTCTTGTTATTAGATTTTTTATTTCATGTCTTTGCATCAAACACTACAGCTGGTGCTGGGATAGTTTTGTTTTGTTCTTTCCAGTTTTAGGTACATGACATATTTTAAAGTAATTTTTCTGGATGTGTAGAATGACTTTGTGTCTGTTGTTAATGGGTTGTTGAATTTTGAATCAAGCAGTATGGCTCCAGACGAGTGGCTGTATTTTGTGGTAACAGAGTATTGGTGATCAATACATGTATACTACAGAGCACTTTTAATCATTGAAAGTGATGGACCTGTACAATAATCATGACTCTGTGTGTGTGACTCAAGACTCAAGACTCAAAATATTTATTGCCATTTAAGTCATGCAGACCTATTTGACACAACAAAACAAAACAAATAAACAAACAAACAAAAAATCAGTTTTAATTATCTTTCTGCCTAAATGATGTCACACCAAAAACATGTCGCATTCTACTTTTCTTTGTCTCGTTTCTCCATACATTCATTCACATATCTAATGATATCTGCTTGATAGATATCAACTGTGATTATGTCGCTTAACTTATCTATACATTGTTTACATTCTTTGTCTCTGGTTTTAATCTTTAGTAACAAATTGTTTCTAAGTTCATCATATAAGACACATTCATTGAGTAAATGAAATTCGTCTTCTATTTTGTCACAGTTTTTACATTTTCTGTCCTCTCTGGGCATATTTTGGTGCCTCCCTTTCTCTATCATTAAACTGTGACAACTTATGCGAAATTTACAAAAGGTAATTTTATGGGTTTTGTTTTCATAGTTTATTAAATATATGTGTGTGTGTGTGTGTGTGTGTGTGTGTGTGTGTGTGTGTGTGTGTGTGTGTGTGTGTGTGTGTGTGTGTGTGTGTGTGTGTGTGTGTGTGTGTGTGTGTGTGTGTGTGTGTGTGTTGCAGGAAGTGGCTCACCATCTACAGAAGGAACTCAAAAGCTACCTCCACTGCATGCGAGGTGAGTTGCTGTCCAGAATATTTGTTTCCTTATCCCATCCACCACCTTTTTTTTCTTCTCCTTTTTCCTCTCCCTCTTCTTCTTCTTCTTCTTCTTTCTTCTTCTTCTTCTTCTTCTTCTTCTTCTTCTTTCTTCTTCTTCTTCTTCTTCTTCTACTTCTTCTTCTTTACAAACTAAACAGTGGGAAAACAAAAGCACACAAACACATTCTGCTACTAAGAAAAGCAACAGCCTTTCAGAAGAGTAGACCACTGCATGCTGATAGGAATAGTTGATGAAATTTTTCAAATTCAGTCACACCAGTACGTGTCATGTTTAGACATCATCCTTGAAGTCAGAATGTGGCTACCTTAGCAGTGGGCAAATGGTAGCATGCAAAATCTCCCCATTGGTGAACCTGAGAGCTCTAGCCAAGGAATAAGAAGGGGGGAAAAAAGCCCTGCAAAAGTGGAAACCTGAATGTGATAATGACATGCACTGCCACACGCCTCTATGGAAAAGGTAAGGGGAGCACTGTATACCTGACTTGCTGAATGGCATGCATGGAAGTCCCTAACAAAAGGAGTTCTGAGTTCAGCAGAATGTTTGGCAACACAATCGCTGAATCAGGCTGATACTAGTAAGTGTGTTGTTAACAGTCCTCATGAGTAGGTCATGCTGAAGAATTTGAAAGGGGGGTCTTACCTTTAGCATTCCGGGTTTCTTTTTTTTCTTTTTTTTTTTCTTCCTTTCTTTTAGGTTTTTTGTTGTTGTTGAAGTCTTGACTGTGTTTCCATTGAGTGTAAAATTAAAAGACCTGATGGCACTGATGAATAGTAGTAGTAGTATCACATAGTGTGTGTGTGTGTGTGTGTGTGTGTGTGTGTGTGTGTTGTGTGTGTGTGTTGTGTGTGTGTGTGTGTGTGCGTGCGCGCGCATGAATTCACATTTTGAAGTCGGCATACTGGACTTTATCGGGTTTAATTTTTTGTTGAAAGAATGCCGTAAAAAAATGTTTATATTTTGTTTGTTTGTTTTTTTTCTCCCCAGCTAGTAGAGCTCTGAGATTTTGTGTATGCGACCCTTTTTGCCCACCAGGAAGGTATCTGCATTCTGACTTAGGGGGTTAATATATTTAGATTATAAATGAATTGGTGGGATCACACATCAAGGAAGAAAAAACAAAGACTGAATATTATTTAGATTTTTTTTTTTTAAGTATAAAGAAAAGAAGTGATGGTATAGATGGTATAAGTGAAAAATGGTAGGAAAGTTCTTTGAATATTTCAAGTGAAAATTTAAAAGTAATCAAAAGAGTGAGGACAGTAATTTTTTGCTGATTAAATCTGGAGTGGCTTTTGGTTTTCTTTTAAAAAATGTTGTCTGTGATAACAAAAAAGAAATCTCAAGTTTTAGTCTGTTTCCGTTATAATAATTCAGTTTTTCTCCCCTGGGGGAGGGGGGGCAGTAAATAACTCGGTACTTGGCCCTCAGTCTTTGAACTCATAGAGTCATAGTAGTAGTAGAAACAGTAGAAGTAAAAGTGGTAGTTGTAATAGGAGTAGTTGTAGTAGTAGTAGTAGTCGAAATAGTAGTAGTTGTTGCATCAGCAGTAGTAGTTACAGTGATGTGGTAGTAGTAGGAGTAGTAGTGTAGTAGTAGAAAGGGTAGTAGTATTGGTTCTAGAAACGGTAGTAGAAGTAGTAGAAATGGTAACTAGTGCCAGTAGCAGCGGAAAGAAGAAAATGATGAAGATGGGTTGGTTTGGGGTGGGGTTTTTTTCAGCTGTAACCCATTTCTATACGTTTCACTCTGCAAAGAAGTGTGTGTGTGTGTGTGTGTGTGTGTGTGTGTGTGTGTGTGTGTGTGTGTGTGTGTGTGTGTGTGTGTGTGTGTGTGTGTGTACATGTGTGAGTTTTACTTTGTCAGTGTGTGTGTGTGTGTGTATATGTACATGTGTGTGTGTGTACATGTGTGTGTGTACATGTGTGTGTGTACATGTGTGAGTGGGGGGGGGGGGAGGCACACAGAGACTGGAGAGGACGTTTTTCATTTATCAGACTGTCAGTCAGTTACTCTGTACAGGGGTTATCTGAGTGTAAAACACTGGGATTGATTCAAGTGTAGGATCAACCAAGCAGCCCTTCGGGTCACTGTGACCTCAGGACAGGAAAGTGTTGGAGTTAGAGGTTAAAGTGACATCAAATTTCCTTGTAGTTTGACGCTAATTGGCCGTTATCTATATACATGTAGCCTGTAGGTTCAGACATCTTTTTATGCTCATACATGGCTGTAAACTGTGTCATGAACATGGAAATATGCCTCAGTGCCCTCTTCTTTTTTTGCTTTTCTGGTCTTGAATGGTAAGAATATGATTAGGATGTGTGTGTTGTGTGTGTGTGTGTGTGTGTGTTGTGTGTGTGTGTGTGTGTGTGTGTGTGTGTGTGTGTGTGTGTTGTTTGTTTGTTTTGTTTGCTTAATGCCTTGATTTGTCAGAAATCCTTTCAGATTTTGCCAGATTGGACAGTATATGACTGCATTGTGTTCCTTTTCTCTCTCTCTTTAATGACCTTCTCACTCCACATTAGAGTGAAGATTAAGAACTTCTTCTTTTTTTAAAGTTTATAGCATATGAACAATGGGTGCTATTTTGCCATATTAGAGGGAAACCACCTTGATTTACCATAGTAAAGATGTGCTTGTGCATGCGTGTGCATGCACACACGCACACACACACACACACACACACACACACACACACACACACACACACACACACACACCAACACACACCAACACACCCACTCTCTTCTCTCTCTCTTCTCTCTCTTCTCTCTCTCTCTCTCTCTCATCTTCTTTCTCTCTCTTCTCTCTTCAATGTACCATTTGGAAATAAAATTTTGATTTGATTGATTTGGTTCACACACACACACACACACACACACACACACACACACACACACACACACACCACACACACACACACACACACGTGTTGTGCTTTTTCTCTCAGTGATGATGGGTATTATCATATTGTGTCATTATTGTGCTTATTGTTTTTTTCATTTTTGTTTGTTGTTTGTTTTTTTACTTTTGATATTTTCCTTCCTTTTTTAAATATAAAGTATGAACTGAAGTATGGAGATATTATAACCTGATTTAATTTGTTTGATTGACATTTATGGCTTTTTTTAACTCTGAAATAATGGTATGGGTAATATTGTAACTGATATAATTTGTTTGACACTTTATGATTTTTTTAAAAACTCTAAATGTGTGCACGCATGTACGTGCATACATGCTTGTGTGGGTAAGAGTGCGCACGCGTGCATGTGCGTGCGTGCATGCGTGCGTGTGTGTGTGTGTGTGTGAGACTTTTGAGTGCATTTTTTTCATTTCTTTTTTCTCTTGTGTTGCTTGTTTTCATCTGTAGGTCTATATTATTTTTAAAGCTGTTGAAATCATGCTAGTTAAATAGTATTGGTGAAATGGGGTTGGTTTTTTTCTTCTTTCATAGATGAAAAAAACCAAATCAATGCTTATCCAGTGTACCATCTGGAAATAAAAATTTGACACACACACACACACACACACACACACACACACACACACACAACCCCACACACACACACACACACACACACACACACCACACACGTTCATTGTAGTTTAGTAGGTAAGTAACATTAAGGGTTTTCATCAATCCACATGTAGGCCCTATTGATCCCCTGAAATTCCATCTTCCATACATTTCCAACTACACCCTCCTCCCCAGACATTCATACACCCTTCCCCCTCTGTCTTTCTCTGTCTCTCTCTCTCATTCCCGTCTAATATCACAATTTGTGAAAAAACGTTAAAGGAAATTGAACATACATACACACACACACACACACACACACACACACACACACACACACACACACACACACACACACATTAACACACACACACACAACACACACACACACACACACACACACACACACACACACACACACACACACATAAAGGGGGGGGAGCTTCATTTCAGGACCTGCATTTGACAGGTTAGAGATAGGACAAGACCCTCAGGAAAGGCAGCTGTATAGCCCTGAATGGACTCCTCAACCCTAGAGGTTGAACAGTAGAAAGTTCTGCAAAGAATGATGCCAATACATAGATAACCACTTTTCTGCGAGGGAAAGAGATTGAAGACCTTTTTTTTTTTGTTTTTTTTTTTTTTAAGAATGA
>CM060343.1:10786003-10788503 GCA_030674155.1 Stramonita haemastoma
CTCTCTCTCTCTCTCTCTCTCTCTCTCTCTCTCTCTCTCTCTCTCTCTCTCTCTCTCTCTCTCTCTCTCTCTCTCTCTCTCTCTCTCTCTTCTCTCTCTCTCTCTCTCTCTCTCTCTCTCTCTCTCTCTCTCTCTCTCTCTCTCTTCTCTCTCTCTTCCTCTTCTCTCTCTCTTCTCTCTCTCTCTCCTCTCTCTGTCTGTCTGTCTGTCTGTCTCTCTCTTCTGTCCTGTCTGTCTCTCTCTCTCTCTCTCTCCTCTCTCTCTCTCTCTCTCTCTTCTCTCCTCTCTTCTCTCTTCTCTCTCTCTCTCTCTCTCTCTCTCAAGGGACAAAAAACTGCTGAAAGAACTTGTCATGGTTCTGCTGACACAAAGCCTACAGAGAAAAGGGGGGGGGGAAGGTGATGAACTGGGAAGACAGAAAGTAGGTAAGAAAAGAGGTGACAAGAAGAAGAAGAAAGAAAAAAGTACAGGGCAGTGGTGGTGGTGATGGTATGCCAGGAAGCATCCCTCGTTTGTCAGGCTCTAAGGAGCGTGAGTTCCCCCCCCCTTCCCCCTCCAACCTCCTCAACCCCCCCCCCCCCCCCCACCACCTGAAACCTTGGAAGGAAAGAAAGGAAAGGTCAGCATTCCTCGCCTTCTTTAAAAGCTTTGTATTAACCTTTAACCTGACATACACACACAACCCCCTGACCCGTATCCAGTATGCCCCACCCCCATCCCCACCCTATCCACTCCACCCTCACCCCCACCCATAGGGACATGCCCCCCCTCCTCCTCCCCCCCTAAAAAACCCAACGTCCAGCCCCACTTGTCCTTGCTGCCCCTATGGCCCAGTCGTGGTTTTGTGTTGTGTGTTGTGTTGTGTTGTGTTTCATTACTCTGTGTTGTTGCATTATGTTGTATGCCATTTATTTAAAGCCTTGGCAGATTTCTCTTCATGACATTTAGGCCATGATGCCCTATGTTCTAGTGCCACCATTATTTATTGTTGTTGTTATTTGGGGAAGGGCGGATTTGTGTATATGCTTGTGGGGCTATGTTTAGTTCTTTGTGGGAGTGTGTTTATTTTTCCTGGGGGGGGGGGGGGGGGGCAGAATTTTTTAAAGTATAGCCTGTCTTTTACCATGGCTTATTCATAAATCTGTATTGAATATATGTAACATGTGTAAACCATGGCTTATTCATAGATATGTATTGAATATATGTTGCATGTGTAAACAAGGAGCCTGATTTGTCGTTTTATCTAAATGTGACAGACACTTTAGCCAAGTGGTTAAGACCATTGGACTTCAATCCCATGGCTCCATGAATTCATAGGTTCAAATCTCGGCAGCATCTGGTGAATTGAGGGTGGCCATTTTTATGATCTCCCAGGTCAGCATCAAGTGCAGACCTGCCAGTGCCTTCGTTCCCTCCCTGTATATACACATGCAGAAGATCAGATATGCACATTAAAGGTCACGTAATGCATATCAGCATTCCGTAGGTTATGGAAACATGAACATACCCGGCATGCATCCATGAAGTCAGAATGCAGCTACCTTCATGGTGGGCAAAAAGTCACATGGGTAAAATCTCACCATTGGTGAACCTCAGAGTTTTAGATGAGGAACAACAAAAGAAAAAGTCAATTAGTGGTATTTCTTGTGATCTGAACATCTGTGTAAAGTTACATATGTAATTTTTATATATATATATTATATATATATATATATATATATATATTATATATATATATTTATTATATATTACCACAGAATTAAAGCATGTTCATGAATGAAAGAACAGAAGTGAATTATGACTAGCGAGTAGACATCTTGAAAAGTGAGCATGTGCAGGCACTTGATATAATACATGCAGTAGGTCTGAATTTGTTCGTGAAAGTGTCTGCATGTAAATTGTATTGCATGCATGTGTTGTGCAGATGTGTACTGTTTTACTTTCAGGATGGGTGTGTGTGTGTGTGTGTGTGTGTGTGTGTGTGTGTGTGAGTGAGAGGTGTGTGTGTTGTGTGTGTGTGAGGTGGGGTGTGTGTGTTTGTGTGAGGGTGTGTGTGTTGTGTGAGGGTGTGTGTGTTGTGTGTGTGTGTGAGTGTGTATGTGTTTTGTGAGTGTGTGTGGCGGCCAGCTTATTTGGCGTGAGATTGCATTGAAATGTAAAAGAAGTATTGATTCCTAGCGTATTCATCTGTGTAGCAGTCTGTGTGGTGTTCACTGTAAAGTTGTGTGTGCCTGTCACTGTTCTACTGTGCACTTGCCCTTCTTGATATATGAGTAGTATAGTGTTTTGACTCCATCTGTGCTTATGGGTATGCTCTTGTGCACAACACACACATGTGTGCTCATACACAAGCACACATACATGCATGCATGCGCACGCACATACACACACAGACACACACACACACAGTCTTTTTTGGTCTAATATCACTTATGTGAATAGACATTAAACTGAAGAACAACAGAGTCTTTCTCTTAATCTCTCTCTCTCTCTCTCTCTC
>CM060343.1:10793503-10806003 GCA_030674155.1 Stramonita haemastoma
GTAGTGATTGTATTGTGTTGTGTTGTATTTGTGTTGTAGGGTAGTGATTGTATTGTGTTGTTATTTGCAGTGTAGTGTAGTGATTTTATTGTGTTGTATTTGCATTGTAGTGTAGTGATTTTATAGTGTTGTATTTGTGTTGTAGGGTAGTGATTGTGTTGTTTTGTATTTGCGTGGTAGTGTAGTGATTGTATTGTGTTGTATTTGCGTTGTAGTGTAGTGATTTTATTGTGTTGTATTTGCGTTGTAGTGTAGTAATTGTGTTGTGTTGTATTTGTGTTGTAGGGTAGTGATTGTATTGTGTTGTATTTGCAGTGTAGTGTAGTGATTGTGGTGTATGTGCGTTGTAGTGTAGTGATTGTATTGTGTTTGTGTTGTATTTGTGTTGTAACATAGTGATTGTATTGTGTTGTATTTGTGTTATACTTATAGTGTAGTGATTGTATTGTGTTGTATTTGTGTTGTAGTGTAGTGATTGTATTCTGTTGTACCTGCGTTGTAGTGCAGTGATTGTATTGTGTTGTAGTGCAGTGATTATATTGTGTTGCGTCGTGTTGTATATTACTTACTGTTCCAGTAGAATTTTCTGTGTGGAATTTACTCTGCTCTTCTTGGGGAGAGTGCATCAGCACAGGAGAGTGCATCAGCACAGGAGAGTGCATCAGCACAGGAGAGTGCATCACAAACCCTTTTGCTCGTTTCCTTTTTTTTTTTTGGTGCCTGTGTTCTTGCTGTATGTCTTCAGTGAGAGACTGAAGAGTGGCTTGGCTTTGTCAGCCAAGTTGCCCACTTTCCTGGAAGGAAAGGGTGTGTCCACACTTCTTCAGGCTATATATTTTCACCCGTTTGGTCACAACGTCTTTGTCTTTCTGTCTCATATTGTTAACAGCTGAAGGACACCCCTGATAGTTTGCACTGGTCTGTGAGCTACCGTGTTATACATGATAATGGATACATTAAGTTTTTAGATTTTGTTCCTGGGCTAGAGCTCCAAGGTTCCTCAATCAAGAGATTTTGCGTATGGGACCATTATTGCCCACCATGAAGGTAGCTGCATATCAATTTCAGGGATATATGCTGGGTTGGGGTATGTTTCTGTTTCCATAACCCACCAAATGCTGACATGAATGATGGGACCTTTAACATGCATATTTGATCTACTGCTTGTGTATATTATCTATAAAGGGAATGAGATTTCCTCTGGAGTTAACATCAGTGCTGACTCCACTCCCCCCAAAAGTCTTTCGGATGAGACTATAAACCGAGGCCCCGTGTGCAAACGCACACAGAATATCTTGCGCACTTGTTAAATCCTGTTCTGCTTTTCGTAAGAGTAGGCCATCGTGTGCCAGTGGGAACAGATGACACTTACAAAACTGTATACACACCGGGACTGGATGTAAAAAAGCATATTGTCACGCTCCTTAAGGGAGTGTGAAGAAAACCCCACCCATACCCACTCTATCTAACTTCCCGACAACAACAAACGCAGAACACAGAGGAGAAATTTCCAATCTTTACTATTCAATTTTTGATGATAATGAAAATCAACAATCAAAAAAATAACAAGGCAAAACCAACGCACCAAAATACACTTCCTCACGCTCACAAAATCTTATATAGTAAACAACAACAAAAATAATAACAATGCAAAAATCACACGCAAAAAATGTACAAGTTTTCACACCCACATACAACCGCACTCTAATCTAAATATTATATATTAGCTCTAATTTAAGGTCCTGTATTTCTTACTCTTTTCCTTCTTCTCTAAAAACAGTCTTTGAAGTCCAAAGATGAATAAAAAAAAGAAACACGCAAAGAACCACACACCAAAAGAATCACTTTCCTGACAATACGATGAAGAAGACGAAGCAGACAAAGAAGACGTGCTGAAGACAAGGTGCAAGGAAGGACTTGATGACTGGAGGTCGACAGGAACTGGTGGTAACGGAAACTTGTGGTAGACGGAAACCTGTAAAAGGCGATACTTAATAATCCTCCACATACACTGGTAACTGAAGTTATTTCTTGATTCTTTTTAGTTTGGCAAAATACCTGTCTCTCCACATTCAAGGATTCCACCCAGTACTCGGGAAAAATATATATATCTATGTACCTGAATCTAATCCACATTCAACACTTCATAATAGCTATTAACATCCAAATAGGTTTAATTCAAAACCATTCGAAAGACTCTGTCATAAAGCATATTTATAACAGAACAATATCAATCCATACTTACCATCAAACACACTCAATTGCACTATCTCGCACATAACTCAGAAATTTCCATATCAATTCCAACGTAAAACAATGCCAAGTATTACAAAACACAATGAAAACCCTTTCCACACGAACCATTGATGTTTAAAAACAAAAACCAAACAACAACACATAACTAAGGATAAATACCCCTACGTTCGCTATACACCAATACTAGTGTTACTTCACGAAAGATAAATATAATTCAGAACAAAACGCTCAGGATATGCTTATATTTCTTCAGTCCGGATGTTTAATTAACAACAAGAACCAATGCCCATTATCAGAGCCAAAACAACAACACACCGAAACCACGCGGAACCAGACATAACTACGACAAGTACAAACTCTCACCTGTCACTGGAACTAATATGGCGCACTCCTGCACTCCTGCACCCCAACCGACGCGACTAGACGAACAAGCAACAAACAGTGACGAAGAACGAAGAACAAAGGCAGGAACTGGAGAGCGAAACCTCCTACGAGGCGTAGGCTCTCTCCTGCCTCTCGAACGGAGCCAAAAACTGACTCTACGTGGCGCCCAACAGTAAAAACTGGAACGGCGACCACGTCCCCCTGCTTAGCATAAGCCCGCAGCCGCTCCGCTAATCTAACCGTTAGATCTACTCTCGCTGCGGAACTTCTCGAGAGATCTCGCCTAAGCCTAGATCTATACGAAGAGAAAGGAAATGAACGTAGACAGCTATACACACAGAAGTAAGTGCAAAAATGCACGCACTGGACAACTAGCCACTATACACGTAAAACGATCTATTTAAAATATGCGAACCGTGACAATACCCCCCCTAAAATTCAAACCACCCGGTTTGAACTGTAACCAAGACACGGTGCGCATAAGAAATAACGCACCACCATGTACAACACCAACAATCCAGTGGCAAGTGCCACAGCAACAAAGTTTTAACACTGGTGACAAGTGACTTGTTGTCAACCAGACCCAATGAATCTCGATTCCAGTGACAGGTTCCTCAACCTACTTCTGGCCTCCAAGTTACACAAAGTCCCTACGAGAATAAACCATTCACAATACCAACCTACCGAAAATAAATGGGTTCAACTATCTCAAGAAAAACAATGGTAATAATTTAGTATCACAGATATATCCACACTCGCACACAAGGGAGCCACTTAAAAATCTGGTTCACTTACAAAAATACTTAAATTCCCAAACAAAAACAACGTCTAAGTACACTTTTCTAAAACATCTATGTCACCAACAATTCTACCACTACCCTGGGAAAATGGCCAAGGACATCTGCCCCAACACTTTCTCCACCAGGAATGGCTTGCGTTGCGTCTTTGAACGGTCGCACTTGCAGTGCCCTTCCTGTCAGTTCTCCACTGCTGGACTCGCCGCTTCTGGGAGGGTGGAGAATTGCGAGATTCCTTTGAATGATGGAATCCTTCCCCAGAGGGAACCCCAATGACCCTTCCCTTCATCTTCTGGCACATTTCACAAGATCGCACAAATTTTCTTATATCAGCGCATATCCCCGGCCAATAAAAATGGTGAAAAATTCTTTCACGCGTCTGGCTGACCCCTAGATGACCCGACATAGGAGCATCATGCCCAAGCTGCAGTACTGAAGAGCGGAGGTCCTTCGGTACACAGATCTGGGTGGAAGAGCCACAGTGATTTTTGAAGGCTCGAACCAATACCCCTTGCTCGTACCGGTACTCTACCTCGCCAGACCCTGTACTTTGAGTTATGCCTTTTCCGGCCAACTCCCTTGCCTTCTGCAAGCTGGGATCCTGGCTTTGTTTGCTTGCCAACACCTCATGAGTCACTTGCAATTCTAAGCCTGGGACAGCCAAAGGCGAATGAGGTTTGGATTTCTGAGTAGCCTGGGCCCTAGTTTCTACTGCTCCAACAATCTGGGGGTTTGCGTATACAGGCACTCTTGTGATCGTGCCATCAACTCCCCATGCTGAATTGCCAATGAGGACATCCATGACCGGTGCCTCCATTACGGCTACATCAAATTGGCCACAGATGAATGGGGACTGGAAGTCGACCCTGGCAATGGGTAGCACAGACGAGCATTTGGACTCAGCCAGCACAACCCGTACCGTAGCTCCGGTGAATGAGTGAGGGGAGACCAAATGTCGAGCAACCACAATCATGTGAGCTCCAGTGTCTCGCAGTCCTTGCACAACCTGACCATTCACCTTTGCTTCGCAACGAGGAGTGTATGTTTTGGCTGCGCATGGGACGCACAAGGTAGGGGGAAGCCTCGAAGGTTGTTCCTCAGAATACTCTGGCCTAATCACTGCAGAGACTACCTTCAAGTACCTGCACTCCTTAGCAACATGGCCTGTCTTCCCACATCCGTAACAAAAAAGTGGCTGACGGCCCTCACCTCTGCTTGATCGCACTTTGGAATGACCCTCTCGGGTAGAACTACCTGCAGCCCCAGAAGTTGGCTGTGACTTAGTCTGGCCTGGCCTCGACTCGGAACTATCCTGAGTAGGTACCCTCCCGCCAATCACTGAATCAAACTGACCCTGCTCAATTCTCCTGTCTAAACCTCTTGAGGTCTTGAGCTCTGCCTCAGCTAACCTGCCTGCTCTTTTCGCATTGGCAACTTTCGTTGCAATGCGAGCAACATCTTCAGCTCTACGAGGTTCCTCCTTCTGGACCTCAACAACTAGCTCAGGTGTCAGAGTTGATAGGAGCTGTTCTTGCAGGAATAGATCTTTAATGTCGTGGATACTGTTTTCATCTCGGCTACTCGCCAGACACCAGCGAGAGAGACATGTCTTTAAACGGGAAAGAAATTGTTCGAATGTCTCTTCACTAGTCTTGCGCATGGATCGGAACTTTTTCCGATACGTATCCGCATCTAGGCGAAACACCCGCAAGAGAGTAGCCTTCAGGACATCGTACATCTGCACATCTTGGGGAGAGAGACTCAGACACACATCTCTAGCTCGACCCTGCAGTAATGTAAGCAGATGGGCTGCCCAAGTGTCCTGCTTCCACTTATTCAGTCCTGCAATTCTTTCGAAATGGGTCAGAAATGAATCAAGGTCATCTTTCCCATCGAAAGGTTGGATATTAAATTGCTGGGCGTTGCGGACTGAAATTTCTTCTTGTTTAAGCTCCAGCTTTCTTTCAAATCTTTGTCTTTCCTCCTCTTTGTCTGCCTCTCTGTAACTCCTCTCTTCCTCTCTTATGCGCCTCGACTCCTCCCGATCCTCAATCCACCTACGTCTGGCTTCTTCCTCCCTCTTTTCTTCTAAGCGTCTAGCTTCCTCTCTTTCTTCTAGACGCCTGGCTTCCTTCCTCTCCTCTAACCGCCTAGCCTCTTCTCTTTCTTCTTCTCTCAAGCGTCTAGCCTCTTCTTTGTCCACTGAATCTACAATAAAACGAGCGAGTACTTCCCCCGACAAGCCTAACTCCGAACCCAACCTGCGGAACTTGGCATAAGGATCCTCAGAAAAAAAAAACTCACCTTTGGCCTCACTCGCAGAAGAGTCGGAGAAATCACCCTCTAGTTGCTCCTTTACCCAACCTGACAGCCTTTCTTTCTCAAAAGCTCCAGGAGAAGGAGACACCTCGTCCTTTTTCGAGCCTCGGGTCTTTGGCCCTGGAGTGGCTGGCGTACTTGCATTTCTGCGGGTCGACATTTTTTAGAACTTGGGGGGAAGACAAACACAATCACTCAGTTGGGATTAGCTGGCTTATAACTTGCTAGACTAAAAATCACAGAAGGAAGTAGTAACCAAAAAATAAGGTTTTACATCACAGGGTTTAAATCTCAAAGGCACTGATTTTTAAAAGATTAACCACTGTGACTGACTACACCCCATCAGAGGAAAAATAAATAAATAAACCAATGACTTTGGGTTTAGAACAAACCAAGACGCACGAGACAAAACACCCACCCCACAACCAACCTAACTATCCTAACATTTACCCCGCATCTCCACCATTGTCACGCTCCTTAAGGGAGTGTGAAGAAAACCCCACCCATACCCACTCTATCTAACTTCCCGACAACAACAAACGCAGAACACAGAGGAGAAATTTCCAATCTTTACTATTCAATTTTTGATGATAATGAAAATCAACAATCAAAAAAATAACAAGGCAAAACCAACGCACCAAAATACACTTCCTCACGCTCACAAAATCTTATATAGTAAACAACAACAAAAATAATAACAATGCAAAAATCACACGCAAAAAATGTACAAGTTTTCACACCCACATACAACCGCACTCTAATCTAAATATTATATATTAGCTCTAATTTAAGGTCCTGTATTTCTTACTCTTTTCCTTCTTCTCTAAAAACAGTCTTTGAAGTCCAAAGATGAATAAAAAAAAGAAACACGCAAAGAACCACACACCAAAAGAATCACTTTCCTGACAATACGATGAAGAAGACGAAGCAGACAAAGAAGACGTGCTGAAGACAAGGTGCAAGGAAGGACTTGATGACTGGAGGTCGACAGGAACTGGTGGTAACGGAAACTTGTGGTAGACGGAAACCTGTAAAAGGCGATACTTAATAATCCTCCACATACACTGGTAACTGAAGTTATTTCTTGATTCTTTTTAGTTTGGCAAAATACCTGTCTCTCCACATTCAAGGATTCCACCCAGTACTCGGGAAAAATATATATATCTATGTACCTGAATCTAATCCACATTCAACACTTCATAATAGCTATTAACATCCAAATAGGTTTAATTCAAAACCATTCGAAAGACTCTGTCATAAAGCATATTTATAACAGAACAATATCAATCCATACTTACCATCAAACACACTCAATTGCACTATCTCGCACATAACTCAGAAATTTCCATATCAATTCCAACGTAAAACAATGCCAAGTATTACAAAACACAATGAAAACCCTTTCCACACGAACCATTGATGTTTAAAAACAAAAACCAAACAACAACACATAACTAAGGATAAATACCCCTACGTTCGCTATACACCAATACTAGTGTTACTTCACGAAAGATAAATATAATTCAGAACAAAACGCTCAGGATATGCTTATATTTCTTCAGTCCGGATGTTTAATTAACAACAAGAACCAATGCCCATTATCAGAGCCAAAACAACAACACACCGAAACCACGCGGAACCAGACATAACTACGACAAGTACAAACTCTCACCTGTCACTGGAACTAATATGGCGCACTCCTGCACCCCAACCGACGCGACTAGACGAACAAGCAACAAACAGTGACGAAGAACGAAGAACAAAGGCAGGAACTGGAGAGCGAAACCTCCTACGAGGCGTAGGCTCTCTCCTGCCTCTCGAACGGAGCCAAAAACTGACTCTACGTGGCGCCCAACAGTAAAAACTGGAACGGCGACCACGTCCCCCTGCTTAGCATAAGCCCGCAGCCGCTCCGCTAATCTAACCGTTAGATCTACTCTCGCTGCGGAACTTCTCGAGAGATCTCGCCTAAGCCTAGATCTATACGAAGAGAAAGGAAATGAACGTAGACAGCTATACACACAGAAGTAAGTGCAAAAATGCACGCACTGGACAACTAGCCACTATACACGTAAAACGATCTATTTAAAATATGCGAACCGTGACAATACCCCCCCTAAAATTCAAACCACCCGGTTTGAACTGTAACCAAGACACGGTGCGCATAAGAAATAACGCACCACCATGTACAACACCAACAATCCAGTGGCAAGTGCCACAGCAACAAAGTTTTAACACTGGTGACAAGTGACTTGTTGTCAACCAGACCCAATGAATCTCGATTCCAGTGACAGGTTCCTCAACCTACTTCTGGCCTCCAAGTTACACAAAGTCCCTACGAGAATAAACCATTCACAATACCAACCTACCGAAAATAAATGGGTTCAACTATCTCAAGAAAAACAATGGTAATAATTTAGTATCACAGATATATCCACACTCGCACACAAGGGAGCCACTTAAAAATCTGGTTCACTTACAAAAATACTTAAATTCCCAAACAAAAACAACGTCTAAGTACACTTTTCTAAAACATCTATGTCACCAACACATTCTACCACTACCCTGGGAAAATGGCCAAGGACATCTGCCCCAACACTTTCTCCACCAGGAATGGCTTGCGTTGCGTCTTTGAACGGTCGCACTTGCAGTGCCCTTCCTGTCAGTTCTCCACTGCTGGACTCGCCGCTTCTGGGAGGGTGGAGAATTGCGAGATTCCTTTGAATGATGGAATCCTTCCCCAGAGGGAACCCCAATGACCCTTCCCTTCATCTTCTGGCACATTTCACAAGATCGCACAAATTTTCTTATATCAGCGCATATCCCCGGCCAATAAAAATGGTGAAAAATTCTTTCACGCGTCTGGCTGACCCCTAGATGACCCGACATAGGAGCATCATGCCCAAGCTGCAGTACTGAAGAGCGGAGGTCCTTCGGTACACAGATCTGGGTGGAAGAGCCACAGTGATTTTTGAAGGCTCGAACCAATACCCCTTGCTCGTACCGGTACTCTACCTCGCCAGACCCTGTACTTTGAGTTATGCCTTTTCCGGCCAACTCCCTTGCCTTCTGCAAGCTGGGATCCTGGCTTTGTTTGCTTGCCAACACCTCATGAGTCACTTGCAATTCTAAGCCTGGGACAGCCAAAGGCGAATGAGGTTTGGATTTCTGAGTAGCCTGGGCCCTAGTTTCTACTGCTCCAACAATCTGGGGTTTGCGTATACAGGCACTCTTGTGATCGTGCCATCAACTCCCCATGCTGAATTGCCAATGAGGACATCCATGACCGGTGCCTCCATTACGGCTACATCAAATTGGCCACAGATGAATGGGGACTGGAAGTCGACCCTGGCAATGGGTAGCACAGACGAGCATTTGGACTCAGCCAGCACAACCCGTACCGTAGCTCCGGTGAATGAGTGAGGGGAGACCAAATGTCGAGCAACCACAATCATGTGAGCTCCAGTGTCTCGCAGTCCTTGCACAACCTGACCATTCACCTTTGCTTCGCAACGAGGAGTGTATGTTTTGGCTGCGCATGGGACGCACAAGGTAGGGGGAAGCCTCGAAGGTTGTTCCTCAGAATACTCTGGCCTAATCACTGCAGAGACTACCTTCAAGTACCTGCACTCCTTAGCAACATGGCCTGTCTTCCCACATCCGTAACAAAAAAGTGGCTGACGGCCCTCACCTCTGCTTGATCGCACTTTGGAATGACCCTCTCGGGTAGAACTACCTGCAGCCCCAGAAGTTGGCTGTGACTTAGTCTGGCCTGGCCTCGACTCGGAACTATCCTGAGTAGGTACCCTCCCGCCAATCACTGAATCAAACTGACCCTGCTCAATTCTCCTGTCTAAACCTCTTGAGGTCTTGAGCTCTGCCTCAGCTAACCTGCCTGCTCTTTTCGCATTGGCAACTTTCGTTGCAATGCGAGCAACATCTTCAGCTCTACGAGGTTCCTCCTTCTGGACCTCAACAACTAGCTCAGGTGTCAGAGTTGATAGGAGCTGTTCTTGCAGGAATAGATCTTTAATGTCGTGGATACTGTTTTCATCTCGGCTACTCGCCAGACACCAGCGAGAGAGACATGTCTTTAAAACGGGAAAGAAATTGTTCGAATGTCTCTTCACTAGTCTTGCGCATGGATCGGAACTTTTTCCGATACGTATCCGCATCTAGGCGAAACACCCGCAAGAGAGTAGCCTTCAGGACATCGTACATCTGCACATCTTGGGGAGAGAGACTCAGACACACATCTCTAGCTCGACCCTGCAGTAATGTAAGCAGATGGGCTGCCCAAGTGTCCTGCTTCCACTTATTCAGTCCTGCAATTCTTTCGAAATGGGTCAGAAATGAATCAAGGTCATCTTTCCCATCGAAAGGTTGGATATTAAATTGCTGGGCGTTGCGGACTGAAATTTCTTCTTGTTTAAGCTCCAGCTTTCTTTCAAATCTTTGTCTTTCCTCCTCTTTGTCTGCCTCTCTGTAACTCCTCTCTTCCTCTCTTATGCGCCTCGACTCCTCCCGATCCTCAATCCACCTACGTCTGGCTTCTTCCTCCCTCTTTTCTTCTAAGCGTCTAGCTTCCTCTCTTTCTTCTAGACGCCTGGCTTCCTTCCTCTCCTCTAACCGCCTAGCCTCTTCTCTTTCTTCTTCTCTCAAGCGTCTAGCCTCTTCTTTGTCCACTGAATCTACAATAAAACGAGCGAGTACTTCCCCCGACAAGCCTAACTCCGAACCCAACCTGCGGAACTTGGCATAAGGATCCTCAGAAAAAAAAAACTCACCTTTGGCCTCACTCGCAGAAGAGTCGGAGAAATCACCCTCTAGTTGCTCCTTTACCCAACCTGACAGCCTTTCTTTCTCAAAAGCTCCAGGAGAAGGAGACACCTCGTCCTTTTTCGAGCCTCGGGTCTTTGGCCCTGGAGTGGCTGGCGTACTTGCATTTCTGCGGGTCGACATTTTTTAGAACTTGGGGGGAAGACAAACACAATCACTCAGTTGGGATTAGCTGGCTTATAACTTGCTAGACTAAAAATCACAGAAGGAAGTAGTAACCAAAAAATAAGGTTTTACATCACAGGGTTTAAATCTCAAAGGCACTGATTTTTAAAAGATTAACCACTGTGACTGACTACACCCCATCAGAGGAAAAATAAATAAATAAACCAATGACTTTGGGTTTAGAACAAACCAAGACGCACGAGACAAAACACCCACCCCACAACCAACCTAACTATCCTAACATTTACCCCGCATCTCCACCATTGTCACGCTCCTTAAGGGAGTGTGAAGAAAACCCCACCCATACCCACTCTATCTAACTTCCCGACAACAACAAACGCAGAACACAGAGGAGAAATTTCCAATCTTTACTATTCAATTTTTGATGATAATGAAAATCAACAATCAAAAAAATAACAAGGCAAAACCAACGCACCAAAATACACTTCCTCACGCTCACAAAATCTTATATAGTAAACAACAACAAAAATAATAACAATGCAAAAATCACACGCAAAAAATGTACAAGTTTTCACACCCACATACAACCGCACTCTAATCTAAATATTATATATTAGCTCTAATTTAAGGTCCTGTATTCTTTACTCTTTTCCTTCTTCTCTAAAAACAGTCTTTGAAGTCCAAAGATGAATAAAAAAAAGAAAACACGCAAAGAACCACACACCAAAAGAATCACTTTCCTGACAATACGATGAAGAAGACGAAGCAGACAAAGAAGACGTGCTGAAGACAAGGTGCAAGGAAGGACTTGATGACTGGAGGTCGACAGGAACTGGTGGTAACGGAAACTTGTGGTAGACGGAAACCTGTAAAAGGCGATACTTAATAATCCTCCACATACACTGGTAACTGAAGTTATTTCTTGATTCTTTTTAGTTTGGCAAAATACCTGTCTCTCCACATTCAAGGATTCCACCCAGTACTCGGGAAAAATATATATATCTATGTACCTGAATCTAATCCACATTCAACACTTCATAATAGCTATTAACATCCAAATAGGTTTAATTCAAAACCATTCGAAAGACTCTGTCATAAAGCATATTTATAACAGAACAATATCAATCCATACTTACCATCAAACACACTCAATTGCACTATCTCGCACATAACTCAGAAATTTCCATATCAATTCCAACGTAAAACAATGCCAAGTATTACAAAACACAATGAAAACCCTTTCCACACGAACCATTGATGTTTAAAAACAAAAACCAAACAACAACACATAACTAAGGATAAATACCCCTACGTTCGCTATACACCAATACTAGTGTTACTTCACGAAAGATAAATATAATTCAGAACAAAACGCTCAGGATATGCTTATATTTCTTCAGTCCGGATGTTTAATTAACAACAAGAACCAATGCCCATTATCAGAGCCAAAACAACAACACACCGAAACCACGCGGAACCAGACATAACTACGACAAGTACAAACTCTCACCTGTCACTGGAACTAATATGGCGCACTCCTGCACTCCTGCACCCCAACCGACGCGACTAGACGAACAAGCAACAAACAGTGACGAAGAACGAAGAACAAAGGCAGGAACTGGAGAGCGAAACCTCCTACGAGGCGTAGGCTCTCTCCTGCCTCTCGAACGGAGCCAAAAACTGACTCTACGTGGCGCCCAACAGTAAAAACTGGAACGGCGACCACGTCCCCCTGCTTAGCATAAGCCCGCAGCCGCTCCGCTAATCTAACCGTTAGAT
>CM060343.1:10811003-10818503 GCA_030674155.1 Stramonita haemastoma
TGGGGTTTTGGGGTTGTTGTTTTTTTAGAAGGCTGCTCAAAAAAAAAAGTTTATTAGTGATGAGGTCTTGTCTTGAATGTGTTGGTAATGATTACGTGTGTGTGTGTGTGTGTGTGTGTGTGTGTGTGTGTGGATTGTGTGTGTGTGTGTGTGTGTGTGTGTGGTGTGTGTGTGTGTGTGTGTGTGTGGTGTGTGTGTGTGTGTGTGTGTGTGTGTGCTGTGCGTGTGCGCAGGTGAGGACAGCCAAGCGGGGCAGGAAGATGATGGACTTTGACAACGCCAGACACAACCTGGAAGTCTTGCAGGCCGCCAAGAAGAAAGACGAGGCCAAGATCACCAAGGTAACTGACTGCAGGCTGTATATGTTAGCGCTGAGGGAATTGAGGCACTGGCAGGTCTGCACTTAAAATTGACCTGGGAGATAGTAAAAAAAAAAATCCCCACCCTGAATTCACCAGATCCTGCCAAGATTGGAACCCACGACTTCATGGGCTCATGGGGTTGAAGTAGAACAGTCTTAACTACTTGGTTGTAGTATCCATCTGATAGGAATAAAATAGATAATATGGACCTACCCAGCATGCAGAGAGGAATGGGCTCCACAACTTCAACTTGCCCAAGTTATTACTGCAGGACAGGGTGTTGTCTCTGGGACTTTTTAGGAAGTTCTGTAAGTTAGACGAGAAGTGTCAAGGAATTACAAAAAATGGATTTTAAGCTAGTAAATATTTTTCTCTGTCTGTCTGTCTGTGTCTGTGTCTATATGTGTGTGTATTGGATGGTGTGTGTGTGTGTAAGTGTGCGTGCGTGCGTGCGTATGTGTTTGTGTTCTTGTCTTTCATAAGTCAAGATTTTATCTTTTAAAGAAAACTTAGAATACTTTTGATAAAACCGTGTCTTGAGTCGTTATTGTTCATTTATCATTTTGCAATGAACTCTTGCTTTTCAGTACCTGTTAATATTGATAACATTTTTGGATGCATTGTTCCTAGGTTTATTGTTCTGTTGAATTTGTTTGTAATCCTCCATAACCCAAAAGGAGTGAAAGGAATTAAATTATGAATCCTCTGTGTGTGTGTCTGTGTGTGTGTGTTGTGTGATGTGTGTGTGTGTGTGTGTGTGTGTGTGTGTGTGTGTGCATGTGTGTTCTGTGTGTGTGTGTGTGTGTGTGTGTGTGTGTGTGTGTGTGTGTGTGAGGTGAGTGAGTGAGTGGTGAGTGTGTGAGTGAGTGGAGTGAGTAGTGAGTGAGTGAGTGAGTGTGTGTGTGTGTGTGTGTGTGTGTGTGTGTGTGTGTGTGTGTGTGTGTGTGTGTGTGTGTATGTGTGTGTTTGATTTTATTTTATTTTATTTTATTTTATTTATTGATTGATTTGATTGATTTGATTTATTCTTTTATATCGATGATAATGGAATAAGTTCTCTTGTGCTTTTTTACATCCAGTCCCTGTGTGTATGCATTTTGTAAATGTCATCTGTGTGTGTGTGTGTGTGTGTGTGTGTGTGTGTGTGTGTGTGTGTGTGTGTGTGTGTGTGCGTGCTGATACAGGCCCAAGAAGACCTGAATGAATCCAAGCAGATCTTTGATGAGCTTCACAGCGAGCTGTGCACAGAGCTTCCCAACTTCTATAACAGGTAGCAGATGTACAGTACCAGCATTCATATGCGCGCACACACTCACACTCATACACCTGTAAGCACGCACACCTGCACACCTGCACACACACACTCACACGCACACGCACACACACACACACACACACACACACACACACACACACACACACTCTCTCACACTTTCACCTACTACACAACACACACACACACACACACACAACACACCACACACACACACACACACACACACACACACACACACAGTGGCCTCTGTGTATCAATGATGTAGAGTACCACATTTGAACTCCGACATCCCCCCCCCACCCCATGGTGCTAGTCATATGGATGAAATTTTAAGCTGAGGCTGCTACATGTGCAACACACATTTAACACATGTTAAAGAACCCATGACAACAAGAGAGTTGTCCCAGGCAAATTTCCATAGAAAAAAAGAAACCCCGACTCTCAGGAGGAAGGGTTTTTTTTAATTATGTAGGGGGGGAGGGGGGGCTGTGCTCACTTTTCTTCAGTTGGGTAGTACTGCTCCAGTGGAGACCTGCTCTCCCCAAGAGAGTTGCCTAAATTTCACAGGGAGAAGTCGAAATGGGTAGCTTTGTTCATGGTGGGCAAAAACAGTCGCATAAGCAAAAAATTTGTTAACCCTCTTAGTCCCGAACAGGGATTTTCCGGGATTGAATAATTGCAAACTGGGTTTGCCATGATTTACACACTGTAGTTTTCCATCAGGCAGTGACCATCACTAATTGCTACCTCATGTCAAAGCTCTATCAGGCCAGAGGTACAAATCCTGCTAAGAGTCTGGAAGTAATTATAGCTGCTGGTATGTACTAAGAAGGAGGAAAAGGCAATTGAGAATGTGTGCCTGACCTGATTTCACGATGGAATGAGAAATCTAGGGGCAATGTGTGTTCAGAGAATCTGAATGCAAGAGGGTTAATGTCAGCATTGGTGAACCTCAGAGCTGTAGCCAAGGATCACTCACTCACTCACTCAGTCCCATGTCCCAAAGGACGTAGGGGGGACATGAGAGAAGACGCAACAGAGATCTTTTTCCATGCTTCATGATCCTGTGTGGCTAGTAGGAGGTGTTGTAGGGGTTGAGCCAAGGATGGAGAAAGCAAAAAGTGTTATTTGTGTTATGTGTGTTTGTTTGTTTCTTTTTTTAAATTAATTTTGTTGTTTATTCTTTTATATCGAGGATAATGGAATAAGCACTCATGTGCTTTTTTACATCCAGTCCCCATGTGTATGCAGTTTTGTCAATCTTGTCATGTGTGTGTTGCAGTCGAGTGACCTTTTATGCAGACCTGTTCCAGAAAATGTTCAAATGTGAAAACAGACTGCACGCTGAGCTGGCCAGAGTGAGTGGTTAGGATGTTACCAGATGATGTTGTTGTCGTCGTCATTGCCTTTCCTCTGTCTGTCTGTCTCTTCTCACGCTGTCTGCAAGTCTTTGTTTATGCCATCTTTTTTTTGTCAACCTGATTTTTTTTTTCTGTCTCCATTTATATATGTGTGTTGTGTGTGTGTATATGCGTGTGTGTGTGTGTGTGTGTGTGTGTGTGTGTGTGTGTGTGTGTGTGTGTGTGTGTGTGTGTGTGTGTGTGTGTGTGTGTGTTTTCCCCACCTTTTAAAGCACAAAATGGCCAACTGTTCTGAAAGGCAGAACAGGTTTTTAACATGTGTTCAAGATGTTCTACATGCGTTTGCACACAGGAGCCTTGGTTTATAGTCTCATCTGAAGGACGTTGACATTCAGTTTGATTTTCTCATCTAACTGGGAAGGGCAAGGCTGAAATCAAACCCAGAACCTCATGGTTTACTTGATATGCAGGTTGAACATCTTAACCATTCTGCCACCATCCTTCTTGAATGTATACATGTGAAGAGTAAGGGTACTCACAGGTCTTGAAAGCTTGTATATCCTCAAAGTTGGAATGCAGCTACCTTCATGGTGGCAAAAAACATTTGCATGTATACACAAAATCTAACCATTGGTGAAACTCAGAGCTCTAGCTACGAAACAAAAAAAAAAGGCTTGTATCGATAGGCCTGCAGAGGAGAGGAACAAAAGCAGCAAAGAAAAGCACTCTTCTGAAGAGTGTCTGACAGTTTAACCTTTGTACAGATAGCCAAAAGCAGCAATGAAAAGCACTCTTCTGAAGAGTGTCTGACAGTTTGACCCTTGTGCAGATATCGGAGGACTTGACAGACACGTCAGAAAAGCTCTCCAAGGACCACGTTCAGTTTGTGTACACGCCCAAACGGCCACTCAGCAAGTCTCTATCAGACAAGTGAGTATCCCCCGTGTTGGCTGTAGTGCATGCCTGTGCCACTTTTATGTGTTCTTATGCCATGTGTTGTTTCCCTCCTGGTTAACCAACAGTGGTCAGGTGTTTTTGCTCAGTTGGAATTTGATTATACCAGTAAAGCATGTGCATGCATATTTGACTAATCTTTTGATGAGCAAGGTTGCTTTTCTTTTTATCATTCTTTAAGATAGATATATATTTAGAGACAGACAGACAGACAGACAGACAGATGGAGAGAGACAGACAGAGAGACAGACAGACGGATGGACCAGACAGACAGACAGACATGTCCAGACATGTCCCTTTTCAGTAGATATATGGTAAAAGTTGGGTCCTGAACTTGATGACTGTTCTGTGAAACGCTTCTGTGGTAAAGACACATCAAACCATGTATATGTGCTGTATAAAGGCTGTTAGTATTTGATGCTGCGTGTGTGTGCTTTTGTCATTATTTCTGAGAAAGGGAATGCCACTTTTTCATCGGTGGTCCTCTTGGCTAACGTCAATCTTTTTCTGAGTTTTGGCCAAGAGTAATCCATAGCATCCCCACCTTCTGGAAATTGTATGCTAGGAATTCCTTTTCTGTTCCTCTTTTCGTGTTTCTGCCTTGTTCCTTTTCTTCTGATCACTTCATTCTTGTCTATTTTCTGCCTTCTCGGTCCATTGTCCTGACTTTTTTCTCCAGAAAGACTTAAAAAAAAAAAAAAAAGATTCTCTCCCATGCCAAAGTCGGATGTGCTGGGCCTGCCTTGTTAGGCATTTAACAGCAGCGCAACACATTTTCGCTCACATGACAGATAGAAACAATTGTTTTCTGAGTGTTCAATGAAGGAGAAGAAGAAATTATATTAAATACTTTTTGGGGTGTGAACTGAAGCTTGATCCCAGGCTGTCATCACAAGCACAACATTCTGACCACTAGGCTATCCCACCCCCCACCCAAGTATTTCAATTTCACTTAAGTTGAATTGTATGAAATCATGGGGGGTAAAAAAAAATTTTTTTAAGTTGAATCATTTTATATTTTATTATAGATATGTAAAATTGGGGGATGAGGTAGCCTAGTGGTTAGAGTGTTTCATTTGTGATCTAACAGCTAGCCCAGGATCAAGCCACCACAGATGTCCCCATTTTGGGGAATTCAAATTTTCCTTTAGAGTTAACAGTAGCACTGACGTCACTCCCCATAAATCCTTTGGATAAGACTATCAACTGAGGCCCCCTGTGTGAACGCTCATAGAACATCTTGCGCACATGTTAAAAACCTGGCCCGCCTTATGGAAGAGTAGGAGGCTATATCATGCCTGTGGGAACACATGACAAAATCTTTTTTTTTTTAAATGCATGCACACAAGTGATGTGTTTAAAAGACACCATCCCCAAAGTTAGAATGCAGTTATCTTTATGGTGGGGGGAAAAATACAAAAAACGGTCATATACACAAAATCTGACGATTGGTAAACCTTGGAGCTCTAGGCAAGAATCAAAAAAAGATATGATAGGAACAGTGTCCTCTATTTTTTATTGGGTAGTTAGTGTGTGCAAATAATCAGTTAAAGAAGCTTTTGAGTTGGTTTTACTACCATGCTACAGTTTCAGCCTCCTGTGTCTCTTTTTGGGGTAGGGGTAGGGGGGTCTTGTTCTTTGGCTAGAGCCCTGAGGTTCACCAATGGTGAGATTTTGCCTATGTGACCATTTTTGCCCACCATGAAGGTAGCTGCATTCTGACTTCAGGGATGTATGCTGGGTATGTTCTTGTTTCTGTAACCCACCAAACACTGACATGAATGACAGAATCTTTAACATGCCTATTTTGATGTTTTGCATGTGTGTACATGTATATATATGTAAAGGGAATGAAGGCACTGGCAGGTCTGCATGTGAAGTTGATCTGGGAAACGGTAATAAATCCCCACCCTTAATTCACTAGATGCTGCCGAGATTCAAACCCACGACTTCATGGATCCATGGGATTGAAGTTGAACGGTCTTAACCACTCAGCCATAGCGTCTGTCAAGATGTCATTTGAAAACAGACTGCTGTGAAGTAAACGTGTTGTTTCTGTCTTGCCTCCCAGACCTCGTAAACCCAAATCAACCTTTTATTTTGGGTATGACCTTCTGGTTATGGGTGTGAGAACTGGGTGGGTTGAGTTTGTGATTTTGTTTGGGGGGGGGGGGGGGGGTAGACTGGGATTTTTTTTTTTTTTTTTTAACACTGTTTGTGATTTGGGGGGAAATTGTGAGGAGTTGCACAGCACGCATGATGATGCTTTGAAGTGTGTGGGGGGGGGGGGGGGGGGGGGAAGGAAGGGGGGGTGAGTGTTGTCAGATTGTGATTTGTGGAGGCTTAGAGTTGTGGTGCAGTGTATTGTGGTGGTTCAGACAGTTGCTCAGGGCTCCCCATTGTCTTTGGTGTTTTGGACTCTTTTTTTTATTTTTTTATTTTAATTAAATTATCATTTTGTTCCTCAACTCAAGCTTCAAGGTACACCAATGGTGAGATTTTGTGTATACGACCATTTTTGCCCATCATGAGGGTAGCCACATTCCGACTTCAGGGATGTATGCTGGGTATGTTCATGTTTCTGTAACCCATCTAACACTGACATGAACAACAGGATCTGTAACGTGGATATTTGATCTTCTGCATGTGTATATTCACAAAGGGAATGAAGGCACTGGCAGTTCTGAACTTGAAGTTAACCTGGAAGATCGTAAAGATCCCCACCCTTAGATCACCAGATGCTGCCAAATTTCAAACCCACGACTTCATGGACCATGGGATTGAAGTTGAACGGTCTTAACCACTCGGCTATAGTGTCTGTCAAAGACTGTTAAGAAGATTCACCTCTGTTGAGGGATTTTCAGAAAAGTTCAGATTCAGTAGCGATTTTCTGAAAGTTAAGACCCTCCAGCCATATCCCATGTTAATTTCAGATGGGCCGACTCTGTTAATCCACCTAAAAAGGATATTTATTTTTGCCCATGCATGTTTCAGGGCCAGTCTGATATGATTAGCTAGTTTTCCAGATTGAAAAAAAAAGAAAACAGTACCCACCTGTCCATTTTCAGATAGGTACAGAATATACTGGTACACTGTGTGGGTAGCTCTGTCTACACTGTGCAAAAAAAGGTTTTTAGTAGTTTGACTGTATGCGTGCGTATGTGCGTGCATGCGTGTGTGCTTGTTTGTTTGTTTGTTTCTTGTGAGTACTTTTGTTGCATTGTTCATACGGCATAGTGGGCATTTGAATTTTTTTTCCTTGTGTGAGATTTCAGTAAATTTGGTAAAGGTTCGAGTTCTGAATGTGTGTGGGTGTGTATTTGTTTGTTTTTTCAGTAAAGTTTGTGATGGATTTTGTACTGTTATTTGGGCATTTGCTGTTGCTCATCTAATTGATTCTCAGTTGATAGAAAAGTGTAAGGGCTGTCATGGTGTCTATGTAAATGTGACGACTCATTCCCATGAAAATGATGCATCCTCTGTGCTTGTTTTCCTCCCGTTTCAGTGTGCGCAGTATAGAAAATTCCAAGTTTTATTATTGGTGAGA
>CM060343.1:10821003-10876003 GCA_030674155.1 Stramonita haemastoma
TTTCTGAAAGCTTATGATGTTGGTAGAAACATTTGACATGTTACCCTCTGGGATACAGGTTATTTCAGGAGTGAGAGGTGTATCAACAGTGCATTTTCCCCTCTTTGTGCCCTATATTTAGGTTTTGGGGGTAGGGATGTTCACGCTGCGATTATTGCACAAAATCTGGCTTAACTTCTCATAATTTTATTGTGAATAGCATCTAGTATAATTTTCCCGATTATATAGGCACAGTTTTTTGCTGACATATTTAAAACAAAACTACAGTGATGACTTCAATGCGCGGCCGTCCGAACCGCACGCAGCTGAAATCTGTCTTACCACTCAACCACAGCCGAGCGCTGTTCCGTTCTCTCACGGTCAGTTGAGCGGCACTTTCTCATCTCACGCCTTGTGTGTCCGGTGCCAGAAATGTATCCAACTATCAGTATGTTCCACAAAGTATGCACAAATAAGTCTAGATCAAGATGTTATTATTGATCAGAGAATGTCTGTAACACACAGTAAGTACTGCAACAGCCATAAGTATCATTAACGAAGAGGATGTGTTAACCACAGCGCTTTGAGTCTATGATTTTTTTGAGTTTCTTTTTTTTTCCCCTCAAGAAATTACACATAATATGCAGATCAGTCGCACGCGTGTAACACACACACATACACACACACACACACACACACACACACACACACACACACACACACACACCACAGCACATTCAAGTGACACAGATAACATACATCTAAAAATAGAACAAGGCGTGGTCATAATTCGTTGTTCTTTTCAGTTCCGCGTCCTCCACCACAAACGTTGGGGATAAGGCAAACTGTTGAGTAGTACTTTTAGTATCCATTTTAACCATCATGTTTCAGGTCATTTTATTTATTTATTTTTTTTTTATCGAGGATAATGGAATAAACACTCATGTGCTTTTTTCATCCAGTCCCCGTGTGTATGCAGTTGTGTAAATATTTTCATCTGTTCCCACCCGCACACAATGGCCTACTCTTACGAAAAGCGGAACATGATTTAATGTGTGCGTAAGACGTTCTGGGTACGTTCGCACACGGGGCCTCGGTTTACAGTCTCATCCAAAGACTTTTGAGGAGAGTGGAGTCACTGGCAAGTGTGCAGTCTCTCACTGAAAGTGTATTTCATCTTCCCCATGTGACGTTTCCTGTATAAAATGAACATTTCAACATGGCAGATGAACATCCAGTGACCTTCAAAAGTACATTTAAGTGCAAAAGAAAAACTTCCAGGAGTGGGAGAACTTGTATAATTCATTTCCAAAATAACAGAAAAGACTGTAACTCCACTAACTGAAGAAAGCACAAAAAAAACTATTTAAAAGTCTCTTCACTTGAGACGTTCTTCAGATGTGGCATGTTATAGACTAGATGAGATTTGTAATTGTATTCCAGGAGACCTTGACTTTACACGCCATGGTTATCACAGAAGCTGTTATGCACAGTTTACAAGTGTGAAATTTGCCAGGAAAAGAAAGCGTGAGACAGGTAGTGAAGAGGTTGCAGGACCATCAAAACCTAAAGGACTGTCGCTACTTCAGGCCCATTGCTTCCAAAAGACAGTTGCATTTTTTGCAAGAAGAAATTTAAAAGAAAGTTTCAAAAGGGGTTCCATGTTTTGGAAAACTTGGAAAATGTATCACCAAGACAGCAGAACAGTCTATACAGGATGCAGCCAAAACTAAACAAGATGACATTTTCACTCATTATCAAGATACAGATCTTGTAGTATGTGAAGCTCACTATCACGAAGGTTGTAGAAAAGACTATCTGAGATGTGAAGACAGGCATGCTGAAACATCAACAGACCAGAAAACTACTGAGCAGCTACAGGCATACGAGAGGGCATTTGAGTACATATGCGAGTATGATGAAAATGCAATAATCAGAGGTTCACAGGTGGAGAGAATGACCATGCTAGGTGAGAAGTACTGTGAATACATGCAACAACATTCTCCTGACTTCTACAACCCAGGATACAAGACTTACAAACTGAAAGAAAAAAGTAATGAGACATTTTGGCTTCAGAATTCAATTCTGGGCTCCGAACCACCGCAGTGATCTTGTTTATTGTGATGAACTTGCCCAGGGTCAGGCAGTTGAGACAGCTTTTGTGTCAGCAGCTTCAGAAGAAAGACGTCTTGAGGAATCTGCATATGTTCTTCGCCGATACATTATGGATGCTTTCAGGGCAACACCTGATATGCCATGGCCTCCTTCTGCAGAATTTCTTCAGTCTGATGCTGTTAAACCTCCAGATATTTTCACAGACTTTCTAAAAACACTGCTATCTGGAAAGAGTAGTTCTATGAAGCAACCCAAAACCACCAGATTGGCATCCTTAATTGCCCAGGACATATGCTAATCTGTGACAGGAAGGAAGTGGAAAATGCCTAAACATGTTTTGCTTGGAATGTCTGTCAGACATGTAACTGACAGCTCTGAAATCATAAGTCTGTTGAATAGGTTTGGTCATGTTGCTGGATACAAAACCATTGTGCGACTTGAGACTGCTATAGCCAATTCTGTACTTCAGTGCGCAAGTCTTCTTCCTTCAACAGTGAGTTTGACAGAGAACAAGGTTATCCATTTTTGCTGGGATAACTTTGACCTGAACGAAGAAACTCCATCAGGAGCCAACACCACCCACTCCACTCATGGCATTGTCATTCAAGAGGTTACTGGGGACACAATGCCTGACACTTTTCTGTCTCAGACAGAACCTCCTCATTATCAGGACCGCCAATGCTCAGTGCAGTATGAGCCACATGATGTTCCTCCATGCATTGCAAAAGTAAAGGCAGAACCTAAGTTGCATGTTGTGGAAACTCATTTCTCAAACACAGAGGCAGTCTACAAAGCTCAACTTGCTGATTTTTGGTGTGTTTTTTTCCTCCAGATTCTAGGCCACAAATGGAAGTCAACTTGTCCCTGGATGGGGACGGTGGGTATCACTCACAGGAGAAGGGACAGAAAAGAAGCAGTCTACTGTGGACTATATGGCACCCATCCACCACCCTGTCACTGAACATAATAATAATAATAATAATAATAATAATAATAATAATAATAATAATAATAATACATGGAACTTGTATAGCGCTATATCTTGTAAAAACAAATCAAAGCGCTTGCATTCGACCTACACAACACACAAGCAATCAACAGCAATTTACAGTTTTAACAAATTCGAATGTACACTCACTCGCATGCACACACACACACACACACACACACACACACGCACGCACGCACGCACGCACGCACGCACACACGCAGCATGCACGCGCACACACACACCTATAAACGTTATACACTTTGGCAGGTAGATGTTGAAGGCAGGACAGGATTGTACGGCGTTTTCATTTCAATTTTCTGTTTTGTTTTTAAAATATGGGACAGGCGTTCCTTGTGCAGTGGTGACATTAACATATGTTGATAGCCTGTTTAATACCCTTTATTTTGGTACCAAATTTGATATGAATGTGTAAGAATATATTTATATAAATAATGTAAATTAACCTCACCCCCTAAATATTTTCCTTCTGAAGGGTTACCATATTGAATTGCTTGTATATCCTGAAATAACCTGGTTACATGAGGGTAACATATACCATAAAACGTTAAAATAAACAAAGTTTCAGAAAAATGCACCCATAAATCCCCCCCAGGGGGGGGGAGGGGGGTCTACGGAGGGACCAAGGTCTACAATGGGGATATTCTGTGTATGTGACCAGTTATGCTTATCATGAAGGTAGTCGCATTCTGACTTGTTCTGTGATTGAACTAAATATATTACAGTTGGCACTAGTCTTCTGACCTGTTTTCTTGCTATGACTGCTTGGAATTATGTTAGTTATACAGTTTGCTTATGAGTTATTCAGACTTTTTGACTTTTTCACTGTTGTCTTTTTTTGTCGTTTCGCTGTCTTGTTTCCTAAAGAAATTTTCTGCCGGAGGATTCTTCCACCAGGTAAGGGGAGGAAAGCAGTGTGTAGTCTAGAGGGTTGAGGTCACTCGTTATCTATCGGCTTTGGTAGATTAGTTCCCTTTGTTCTTGGCGGGTACTCATGATGGCTTTTTATGTCATATCTCTGTACTTTTGGCGTATGTTTTGTTTTTATGCTGTGTTTGGGTTTGGGGGTAGAAATTGGTGTCTGTGAGGATGATTTGTTTACCATTATAGCCAGTGGAGCAAGCGTCTTTTGGAGAAAGAAAGAAAAGAGAACTACTTCTTCCTCATGGAACGCTCAGACAGCAACTACTGCTGTCTGTCATATGAGCTGAAATGCATTGCGCTGCTATTGAGCACCTGACAGGAGGGGCCAAGTTTGGCGTGGGAGAGGATTTCAGTCTGAAGTCTTTCTGGGAAAAAGGGCAGAAGAAAGGATCAAAAAGGCGGAAAATAGACAAGAAGGATGAGGTGACAGGAAGAAAAGGAACAAGGCAGAGACTAAGAGAGGGATAGAAAAGAGGGAATTTCTAGCACAGAATGTCCAGAAGGTGGGGATGCTGTTTATACTGACTTGCCTGGAATCCCTACGGGGGAGAAAAGAGAAGGGAAAAAGTGATAGCAGTGAAAAAGATTACAGGTCAGACAGACAAAAGTAATAATAGCCGTGAAAATGTTGACAGGTCAGACAGACAAAAGTAATAATAGCCGTGAAAATGTTGACAGGTCAGACAGACAAAAGTAATAGAAATAGGAGTAAAAATGATGAGAGGTCAGACAGACCAAAGTAGCAGGAATAGGAGTGAAAATGATGAGAGGTCAGACAGACCAAAGTAGCAGGAATAGTGAAATTGATGAGAGGTCAGACAGACCAAAGTAACAGGAATAGGAGTGAAAATGATGAGAGGTCAGACAGACAACAGTGATAGAAATAGCAGTGAAAAAGATGAGAGGTCAGACAGACAAAAGTGATAGAAATAGCAGTGAAAAAGATGAGAGGTCAGACAGACAGTGTATTGTACAGTTGCCTGCTCTATCGATGTTGGTGATGGACATATTTTATTGCCTGCAGAGTCTGTGGTGTGTGTATGCATAGTCAGGTTACTCAAGTCACTGCCTGCATTGACTGTTTTATATTTTTATTTATATGTATATATATATATATATATATATATATATATATATATATATATATATATATATATATATATATATATATATATATATATATATCCCAGGAACCATATATATATATATATATATATATATATATATATTATATTTCCCTGTTCCTGGGCTCGAGCTCCGAAGTTCACCAATGGTGAGATTTTTGCGTATGTATACAGCCAATTTTTCACCACCACTTAGGTAGCTGCACTCCAGCTTTGAGAATGGTGTCTGCTTGTGTGGATTTGGGCTTCTTTTTTTTTTTTCCAACTTTAGATTGCAAACTAGTTGGAGCAGTCATTTTCAGGGATATCTTTCTTTTTCTTTTCTTTTTATTTTGTTCTTCTTATTTGTAAGTCTGGATGGTATCTTTATGGTTTTGTCATGTACAAATTTGCATGTATGTTTATACAGTCTTGTGTCACTTGAGCTGTTAAAGACTCAGATCTGAAGTTAAGTTCCAAAAGTTTTCCTAGTCAAAAGAATTTTAGTCATCAGAGTGTAAGTAGTATGTATGTGAACACCATGTGGTTGAATTGCTCAGACTAGGACTCCATTCCGGCCTGAGGTTGGAAATGGGACTACTGTTACTAGGAATGAATGATTGTGTGTAGATTTCTGAGTCAGATGTGGTGTTGTGTTAGCTTGTTGTTAGGTTGGGGTTGTTGTTTTTTTGAAAGTATTGAAGTGTTGCTGTAATTTGATGTGGCGTGAGTTACTTGCCTCTCAACTTTCTCGCTTTGCCCATTATCAAGATGAATTCTTTTTTCTTTCTTTTTTTAAATCTTGATCATTTCAAATTTTAGAGTTTAACTGTACATTTGGAATCAGGGTTCATTACTTTTAGGTGTGAGAGAGAATGTTGTTTATTGTTAAATGAATGCACTCTTTTTTTGGGGGGGTGGGGGTGGGGGGGGGGTCTGTTGTCATTCTCAGACTGATTTTTTGTTGTTGTTGCTTTGTACAGGTTTTACAATCATACTATAGAAAATGTTGCTGTTTTACTGAAGTGTTGTCAGTTCTGTTCGTGCAGAGGTGTGATTTTTAGTCTGTTATAGTTTGCCATCAATACAGCAGTGTTATTGTGCAGTTATCCATATATACCTTTCCCTGCGTTTTTTTATCTGTTTGCAAAATATTTATTTTGGTGATGGATATTTATGTGTGTGTTCTTTGATGTCTCTCTGCAGTAGTAATTTTGTGTATAAATCATTGCATACTCTCTCTCTCTCTCTCTCTCTCTCTCTCTCTCTCTCTCTCTCTCTCTCTCTCTCTCCTGTCTCTCTCCCCTCCCTCCTCTCTCTCTCTGTCTCTCTCTCTGTCTCTCTCCCTCCCTCCTTCCCTCCCTCTGTGCCTTCTCCCCCTAGGAAGAGCAGACCACCCCCACCCACCCCACCCAAAAAATTTCATGCAGAGAAATCTCAGTGGTATACAATACATACATCCATACCACCACCATACAAGACATTCCCAGCCATGCTTATCACCACTCATCCCTTTTATTTATCATTGTTGTTGTTGTTATCATTGCATTGGGGACAGCAGTGAGGAGCAGCCCCTGAACGGTGACTCCAGCCCCCGCCCCGGGACAGACTCCCCTGCCTCCAGTGCCAGTCCTGCCGCCACCCCCACCACCCCCACTGCCAGGCCCCGCTCCTCCGCTCCACCTCCTCTTGCCACCGCTGCTGCTGCTGCCAGTGGTGGTGCTGGTGCTGGTGCTGTGGCTATTGCGGAGGAGGATGGGGAAGAGAAGGACGAGGATGGTGAGTTTGTTTGTTGTTATGGTTTGTTTGGTGGTCGTCGGTTGCTGTCTTTTGATTGATTGGAGTGTGGTTGTTGTTTGGGGGGGGGGGGGGGGGTAGGTCTGGTGTGATAAAAAAAATAAAATCATAAATAAATAAATAAAAAAAGGTCTGGTGTGATATTTTTTTTTAATTGGTTTTTGTTTGTATGTATGTATCTTCACTTTAACGTCTGTTCACATTAAGTAACTTTAGACAACAACAACAACCCACCCCCAAAAAAAACACGAAAACCTGAACACGAAAAATTGAACAATAGCTGAAACCAGTGCCAGATAACAAAGTTAAAATATAAAACTAACTTTAACAAATTACAAATACTGAATTATCAGACGTTTTATTAGCGTTAACACAATGTTCAACAATTGCAATGGGTCAGACAAAAACTGATCCAGTGATTGATTAGGCATAGTGGAGGTGGGTGTGTGTGTGTTTGATTTCTTTTAAAGTCTCTTCACCAATTGTTTGTGTTAGTAGTTTGGGGGGGGGGGGGGCTATTGGTTTGTTGTTGTGTTTGGTTTGGTTTGTTGTTTTGGGTTGGGGGGGGGGGGTTTGGGGGGGGAGGTGGTATCATTTCTTGGCTACAACTTTGAGGTTCACCAATGGTGAGGGTTTTTTTTTTTTTATCTGTGACTTTTTTTCTTCTTTTTTGTGTGCCCACCCTGAAGGCAGTTATATTCTGACTTGGGGGGATGTATATACTGTTATCATGCTACACTACAATCATCAGCCTGGATTCGTCAGCTTTGAAGTAAAGTATTTCGGTGTTCGTTTTGTGGTTTGATTTTTGTTGTAGCGTTAGTATGTCTGATATTGGTATCGCGGTTTGTTCATAAAGGACTAATCAAGTGTTAGATTGTAATTTTGTAATCTTGCATAAATGATTACATCAAGAAGTTTTTGTATTTAGATTTTTTTCCTCAGCTACAGCTACCAAGTTCACCAATGGTGAGATTTTGCGTATGTTTTGCCCACCATGAAGGTAGCCGCATTCCAACTCTTCATTTACCACCAGACACTGCCAAGATTTGAACCCACAACTCATGGACCCATGGGATTGAAGTGGAATGGTCATAAGCACTTGGCTTTAGCGTCCGTCACACTTGCCATATATGATGAGCACCCCTAACTGATGGGTTGATGGTAGGTAACAGTGAAGGTGTCCCATAACCTATGTGGCCATAGGGGAGCGAGGCATCAGAGACTACAGCTTGTCTAGGGGCCAGTGTATTCCACCCATCTCCTCTCCCTTACTACTTTACCTCCCGTACCTAAAGAGGGCAAGTACTCATTGAAAGCTGGGTGAAACAGGGGACTGTACTGAAGCCAAGGTGCGCAAACAGTCACCCATCCACTTGGTAACCACACTTGATGCTGCTTAACCTTAGCTTGGGGAAAGTGCGTGCGGGAGACCACAATACAGGTTGTGTCATTTTCAGACGCTGAACACTTGTATGGCAACCAGGAGGCAGTGAGGGCAGCCACCAAGGTGAATGGAGACGTAGAGTGCGAACCAAAGGTAAGGAAGAAACAAGTTTCTCTGTCGGTCAGGGATTGTCTGTTGTGTAGTGAGCGGTAGGGCAAGGGTGGGCCATTTAGTCAGATGGAAGATAGCTTGGTTGCTTTTGTTGTGCCATGTGTGAGCATATACATGCATAGGCCTGCAGGATTTTTTACAAGGGTTGTTTGTTGTTGTTGTTTTTTTGGGGGGGGTCCTTTTTTCAGGGTTTTGTTGTTGGTTTTTTTTTTGGTTTGTCACTTGCTTTGTTCAGTGGTTATAGTATTGTGCGGAAAGCTTTGAATTGTCTATGCTCTTCTTTTTTTTTATGTTCTTTAATGTCTGTTTTTGTTTTTAAATTTTAACATAGTGCTTTCTGCTTTTAGAAAACTAACATAGCGTTAGAAATGTTGAGAGAGAGGGGGGGGGGGTAATGCAGGGCATACAAAAGGACAGAAAAAGAAAGAAAGAATTGGAGGGTAGTTTGTTGCTTCTTTTAGAAACTGTGCATGTTGCTGTAACATGTGGGCACTAGTGTGAAAACAAGAGTCCTGTGTGTTGACTGCATTTTCATATGGCTTCTATCCGAGAATTCTGTAGTTCTGCCAAACATATTTCACATACAAAATGGGAATCATTCATGGGTTTGGGGGGGGAGGGGGGGTTGTTCCTCGGCTCGTGCTCTGAGGTTCACCAATGGTGATATTTTGTGTATATGACTTGTTGTTTTTTTTCCCCACCAGTTAGATAGCTGCATTCTGACATCAGGGATGACACCTGTGTGAAAAGGCCTACTCTTCCGAAAGGTGGAATGGGTTTCTAACATGTGTAAGATGTTCTGCATGCATTTGCACATGGGACCTCAGTTTATGGTCTCATCTGAAGGACTTCAACATTCAGTTCAATTTTCTCGCCAAATTGGGAAGAAAGGGCAACAAGGCTGGGAATCAAACCAGAACCTCATGGTTTACTTGTTAGGCAGGTGAACATCTTAACCATCCTACCACCTTCCCACATGGTTTAATTCCTTCTTTTAAAAAAAATGATGAAAAAAAAAGACGGAGAAGAAAAGAAAAAAACACCTCAGAATGATCAAATCTGTAGTTCTGCATTTGTGAAGATAAAAGGAGCTCCATAATCACAACAGAAGCATGTTCATGTACTACTTTCTTTTATTTTAATGAAGGGTGTGTTATCCTGAAGATGTTTCTGGTAGAGGGTTGTAGCGTTGTGTGTGTATGTGTGTTGCTCTAATCCAGAGTGAGTCCCTTCCACCTGAAGATACCACCACCACCTCCACTCCTGAAACTGCTGCAGCAGAGGAGGGTTGCCCTGCTAGCAACCCCCCTGCCCCTGCCTGCGATGATTCCAACACCACCGTAAGAGGCGCCACCACCCTCCCCCACCCCCCTGCATTACCCACCCCCCGTGTAGATGTGTGGGATGATAGAGAAGTGCCGCTGTATTTAGCGCCCCTCCCTCTCACCCATGTAGCACCCCCTGAATCTTCCTCTGTCTCCTTGCCTGTCGCCTCTCTGCATGCTGAAGAAAAAGTCCCTCTTCCCTGGGAAGAGAAAAAGGTTCTGCAGATCAGTAAGACTGTGTGTGAGGGGACCCTGCCAATGTCTGCCCCGGTCGCTGAGCAGGAGAAAAGCCCGGACCTGTCTTTGGGGGAAAAGGAAGAAGAACGGCCAGCAAAGAGAGAAAGAGGTGCATGTATTGGTCAGTGCACAGAAGCAGAGAGAGTGCCGTCTGGCGAGTGTCACTCTTTCATCGACACGTCGTTCCAGCAAGAAATGGACACCGCCCTGAAAGAGGAGCTGGAGGCCAGATCACAGCCAGAGTCATCCTCTGCCACCTCGACCTCAAAGGTCAAGGGTCAACACCAGAACGCGCCAACCAAACCTCCTGACTCCGTGTCGGTCACAGAGGCAGAGAGAGAGGCCAGCTCCGAGTTGAGCTCAGCCCCAGCCAGCGTGTCTGACTTTGAGTCTCTGGCAGACGTGTTGGAGAAAAAGCAGGTGATGAGAGACCCTGACAAGAGAGGCGGGGTGATGGGGGCTGGGGGTCAGCGCTGCTGTGGGTCCACCTCAGGGCAGAAAGAGGACCCGGGGTTGCCCCACAACCAGAGCGAGGTGGCCCCCAGTTGTGTGGCCACGGCCTGTGCGGCCATCTCTCTGGCCAGCAGCGAGTTCCTCATCACCAGCTCCTTCTCGGACGTGTCGTCCTGCCAGAACGTGCAGAGCCCCCTGGGGGAAGTGTACGAACACATCACCTTCTCCAGCCAGGAAGACCTGGGGGGGGATGGGAACATGCAGAATGTGGAGGATGGAGACAGACAGCCGGAGACTGCAGCCACAGAAGGGAGAGCGGCCGATGTGATCTCGGCTGAAGCCAAGAAAGTGATTTCGGCCCTGGAGCTGGCCATCAGAAGCGCCTCCTCTCCGGGCCTGCTGCTGTCTGAAGGGGGGGAGGGTCAGGGGCTGAGGGGAGGGCCAGCAGCCCCCCTCCTGTGCTCCACTGCCCAGTCACCACAGGCCTCGGGGCAGCAGCTGATGGCTGGTCAGCAAAACGTGGAACAGGACGACGAGGGTCTGTACGAAAATGTGCAACTGAACTGGAAGTGCCCGCCTCCCCAGGAAACACAGACAGCGAAGGAAAGCCCTGCACAGCAGATGGTTACTGCTCAGAGTAGAGGTCATGTTGGGGAGGATAGTAAACCTCTTCATGACCAAGAAACTGAGGATCACAGAGGCACTACTGCTGGAAAAGGTCTTGCTGAATACGAGGGCAGCATTGTGAAGGATTCGGCTCCAGGCCTGCAGACCCCCGATCCCTCTGTGCTGCCCACAGACCCGGTGACGGGCGTCATGCTGAAGCCCCCGGTGTTCCTCATCGCCCCCTACACGCAGAGAGGGCAGGAGAAGGACCGGCTGAAGAGCTCCCCCAAGAAGGAGGGCGGGAGGACGGGGGAAGGAGGGCAAGAAGAGCTTGAGCCACAAAGGCTTTGACATGGTCAGGTCCATGCTGCACCTCCCCGGCAGCAAGTCCAGAAACTCGGGCCCCAAGAGCAAAGCGGCGAAAAGCGTGGACCTGTGCAGTCCTGGCCACAGCAGCAGCAGCAACCAGCCTGAAGATGACGCCTCCGCCAGCAGACCTAAAAGATTGCCCACGGCAAAGTGGCCCCCCCCTGAATCAAAAAGCCCCGGAAGAGAAGAAGTCTTGGCATCACCAGCCTGTGAGGGCTCCACAGACCTATCTGAAAAACTACCACAAGAAGAAGACCCCCACCAGAAAGAGCGTGACGTGAATCGGAAAGGGTGCCGGCCTGGGAAAGGCGAGAATTGTAGTCAGCAAGGAACCTCCCCAGGTCCTGAAGGTCTGGCCTCAGCACAGGAGGCCCCCACATACACCTGCACCAAAATCAGCGAGGGCTCCTCTGCAGGAAGCCCGCCTTCAGGGCATGGAGACAGTGGAGGTAAGGGCACCACACCTCTGACAGGAGAAGGTCAGCACAGAACAGAGACCCAGCCTTATAGCTCAGCTCTGGGGTCGTCAGTCACCTTTGGAAGTCCCTCTGGAGGACCCAGCACCAGATCCAAGTCTTCCGGCCAGAGCCTCAATCCTCTAGCTCCTCCCTTCAAGATGCCCACCTCCACCACAGGACCCAAGCCAGGATTACAGTCTGCCACCAATCCCACGTATTCCTCCCCCTCGCCTGTTCTCAGGCCCTCTGCTTCAGACGACCCTGCTCACCAGTGCTCCAGTGTGACACAGGCAGCTGCAGCTCCCAGTCCAGTGACTGGTCAGGGTCAGAGTCAAGGTCAGACCCCCAGCCTCTGTGCTGAGGTACAGCCCCAGAGTGTGTTGAGCAGAGCCCCCCTGCCCCTGCAGCACACCGCCAAGCCTGCAGCAGAGGGCAGGAAGGACGATTCCTTCCCCCTGCCTCATCCCCACCTGCCCAGGAACTCCTGTTTCATCAACGCTGTGCAGGACGCGTTCTGTGCCCGACCACGCTCTCAGTCTGGCCCCAACAGAAGGTTGCCCCGAGCGTCCTTTGTCCAGCAGAGTTGGCACCCCAGTGAGGGCTCCTTCAGCCCTCTGCACGGGCAGCTGGAGGTGAGCCCTGAAGGGTGGGGGGGTCACGGAGGCGATGTGGTCACTGGAGCTCCCCCCTCCCTGCCCCTGACCCTGCAGAAGTCGCTGTGGAAGGGGGAGGTGGCCAGGAGTGGAGGGGCACCTCAGCACAAGGCTGGAGGCCTCAACCTGTCCCACCCTCACCTGGGCAACATCTCCAAGCTGGGGGAAGGGGACGTGGCACAGCAACTGGCGGTGTCCCCCCTGGTGAAGGAAGCCATGGTGACCATCGCCAAGTCTCGAGAAGCCCACAAACCCCCTGTGGTGCCCAGCAAGGCGGCGCAGAAAATCAGCATCAGAACCCCCTCCCCCCAAACCACCACCTCCAGCAAAGCCTCGGATGCGTCCTTTGATCTGGACACAGCACGGGAAGTGTGGCGTAATGCCTGGAGGGCCAGCAGCATTCCGGACACCACCACAGAGGACAAGGCTGCCAGTGAGAGTAAAGAGGGCAAGACCTCAGATCCCCACCTGTATGAAAATGTTAGCATGAGCGACGCAACAACAGCATCGAGGAATAACGGCTTAGGCATCAATGCAGCCCGAATCAAGGGGGTTGCTCCATATGAAAACGTCCCTCACCCCCTGCCCAGAACCGTGTTCTCCACCTCCTCGAAAGACGGCTGCAAGTCCAGGTCAGAAAAAGAGGGCTACGTCAGCATGCAGGCAGGGAGGAAGAAGAGCGGGGACAGTGCAGAGGCAGCAGTGAGGAAGACCCCAAGCTATGAAAACATGCAGCAGCTTCACAAAACAGGGCTGGTCTCCAAATCCACTCCTTCCCCCACAAAGGCAGTTGTAGAGACAGAGGCAGAGACCGGAGAGGTCAGCTCTCTGGATGAGCCTCCTCTGGAAAACACAGGCCGTGTAGAAGAAAGTCTCCCCCAGATTTGTGAGAGAGGCGTAGAACACAGCTGGCCTGAAGATGAGAGCCGCCTTGTGTCCAATGAGGAAAAGGGAGAGCAGGTTGATGAAGAGGCAAGTTGTCAGGCTGTATCAGAAGGAACAGTGGAGCCTGCACAGGTCGACCCTACCATCCTCACTGACAGCTCTGCACATACAGACACCCACAAAACCCAGAGAAGAGAGCAGAAAACACCGCTGTGGAAACCTTTGGGAATAGCAGTGAGCCTGGGTCAGACGCTCAGATCCAAGTGGCCTCAGAAAGGGACGATGCTTCAGGGAATCGGGGAGGTTTTGGTGATGGAGCAGTTTCCTCACAGAAACAGTTGGTTAAATCAGACAGTGCACATGTTCCTGAGGAGATGTATGACCAGAGTCCAAACTCGGAGACAGGGCAACCTGCTGGACATGCTGTGTCAGCCAGAGAAGAGGAAAATGAAACAGCCGCTGTGGAGGAGTCACTGGAGAAAGCTCTCTCCCACACACAAGGCTCAGTTGGATCACAGGATAAACTTGAGGTCAGTTTTGAGTGTGATGATAATAAAACTGAGGTCAAAGTTGAGTGTGATGATAATAAAACTGAAGTCAGAATCAGAGTGATGATAATAAAGCTGAGGTAAGTGTTGAGTCTGATTGTAAACCTGATATCAAAATGGAATCTGGTAATAAACCTGACATCAAAATTGAATCAGATGATAAACCTGATGTCAAAGTGGAATCGGATGATAAATGCGATGTGTCTACACCCCTTATTAGAGCTGGCACACCCCTTACCTGTGGTGACTACAAGGAAACGTCTGCTGGCATCGTCACAGAAGACAGCCCAGAAGACCGTGTCATCATCAGCTCCCAAGAAAACGAGGACGTGAGCAGTAGTGAGGTACAACAGCGTGGCGTGGATAGCCCTGCACGCTCCCTGACCACTGCAGAGAATGTCTCCCTGCAGGCAGACCAGGCCTGTGCTCCTCCTGGTGACGCTGAAGCAGCCAGGCATCAGTGCCTGACGCTGACTGCACTCTACCACAGCAGGAATCTTCCTCAGGCTGTAGCGCCCCCTTCCTGGAGACCTTCCCCCAAGCAGCACACAGCACTCTGCAAAGCCTCAGTCCTGCACCTCTGCAAAAGGGGCGTCCTGCCGTCAGTATTGATCATGACAGCAGCACAGCAGCTAGGGTGGAGAAGACCCTCCAGGTCTCTGAGGGGTTGGAGACTCTTGGAGCGGAGGGAGAAGGGAATGAGCAGGGAAGCGTGGAAGAGAGGAAGGCAGCAGGCCTGGACACTGACCTCACTGAGCCTGGAAGTCGGCAAAGCTGGGAACAAGGCAAAGGCCAGGACAGCCGAGAGAGGAACTCCGCAACGCGCAGGACCCAGTCCATGGCCAGTCTGGTGGACAGCAGCAGAGCTGCAGGGCTGGACAGTGGCAGTGAGAGTTGCTTGGACACCTTAGGGCTGCTGCCCAGACAGAGAGACCTGGCCCTGACCCCCAGCTATCAGAGAGAGGATGGACAGGAGGCGTCAGCATCGGGTGACCAGGTGGCTTTCCCTCACGGCCCCTCAGGTCAAGCCAGCTCCGCCACAGAGTCGACCTCTGTGGATGTGACGTCCTGCGACAGTGCCATCAGTGCCATGTGGGAGTCAGGGGAGGGCGGCAGGAACGGAGCCCTGGAGGCTGACCCTCCACGGACCTGGTGGTGGCTTGTGACAGTGGCATCAGCACCCCGAGGTCACCCACAGCTCTTCTGAACTGAGGAACGATGAGCAGGAACCCGCAGAGGAGAGGGAAGAAGCACAGGGTCAGGCGCCTGTGCTGCTGTATCCCTCTCCTGCCCTGACTGGGACACAGGATCTAGCGCCCCCCCACCCCGAGTTAGCGGAGTCTTCTGTGCCGAGTGCAGATGCTCTGGCACATCAGCCAGAACCAGTGAACTGTTCCTCTGAAAATGGTGTGGATGTTGACATCGTGGATCACAGTCTGCATGCTCCCAGCCAGCTCCAGCCTGACTGCAGCGTAGAGTGCAGAGAAGTGAAGCCTGATGCTGTGATGGAGGTGGGGGCTGAAGAGGAGAAGGAGAGCAGGAAGAGAGAGGAGGTGCAGGGGGATGTGGGTGACACTTTGGGCCAGACACCTTCAGAAGCAGACACAAACACCAGCCTCAAGCCAGAAAAACGGAACATAGGCGCAGACCCAGAAAATCAGGACTCCCGTTTTTGTGAAGCCAATGACAGCAGGTGTGCTAGGGGAGATGAGCCAGAAAGTGCTGGTACAAAGGGACATGTGGAGACAGCAAACTGTGCTGAAAAAACCACAAGCCTCCTCTTTCAAGACAGCTTAGCCACTGCTGCTGGGGAGGAAAGTGTCACACAAGTTTGTCAGGAAAGTTCTGCTGCCACGTCAGGAGAAGAAACTGTTCCAGGTTTAAACCTGGCACTCTCAATGACCACACCCCATCAGAACCCAGTCCTTTCTGCAGCAGAGCAGACCACCCAGACTGGAGCCAGTCACACTGTGGACCTTAACTGTGACAGCACTCCTCCCACTTGTGGAGTTTACCCGACCCTGGATCAAGTTACAGGTGATGAGATGGCTGGTGTCTCCACACAAAAGTCAGACCCTGAAACTGAGGCAAGCACAGCATGCCCACAAGAAAACCACAATGTCGCAACCTGGTGTGCCCACAATCTCAAGATAGACACGGCAGATGCAGTCAGTCAGAGGGATTCTTTCTACAAGAGAGGATCCAGCTGTGATACAACAGCAGAGGACAGTGTAGATCCCCATGTCTTGATTGAGGATGGCAGAAAAGCTTATCAGACTGAGGGGAAGGAAGAATCAGTGTTTCAGGACTGTGTGGATGAAACGACCAGGGACATAGACAAAAACACAATCAGCTTAGAAACAAAGGAAAAAGTTCACTCTGAAAACATGTCACAACCTCCGGTAGACAGTCTAGGCAACGGTGATGACTCGACTGCATTAAGCAAACAGGAACAGGACAAAGCTCAGAACGTGAGCCCGACAGAGAGAGAAGTCAAGCACACACAGCTGAAAGTAGGGGAGTGCAATAGCAATCTCATTTTACATGCAGCAGAGGAAAATGCTCAAGATGACTGCCTTCACCAAAAAGACACAGTGGAAGATTCGGCTCACAAAGAGGATTCCACACACAGTAGTTTTCCCACCAAAGATGACGCTGTCGACAATGACCGGCCCGTTGACAAAGGCGATTTCACCCAGGAAGAAGATGACTGCACCCACAAAAATGATTCCCTCAGCAGAGAGGACCCCACCCCAGAGGAGGGGACGGTGTGTAAGGGAGGGGAAGACTCCCCCTGCAAAGAGAGCAGTGTGGAGGGTGAGGGGTCGGAGGGGTTTGAAGTGACGGGCTTTGTGGAGGAAGACAGCATGGACATCGCCGACCAGCTGTGGGAAACTCGGCTGGCAGTTCTGCACTACCAGGTTTTCACACACACACACACACAGAGTTGATCTCGTTGATGCCTTGCCTGCTGGTTTGCCATGCGCTTGTTGCAGTTCTCAGCTGTTGTTGTTATTTTTTGGTATTGGTATTTACTGTTTTGAGGGGGAAATGTTGTGACTCTTGTTATCTTCCTCCCTCAGTTTTTGTTGTTGTTGATGCTCTTACAGTTTTGTTGTTCAAAAGTGGCATCACGGCCATTTTGAAATCAATTTGTTGATGATTGTTGTTGTTGCTGTTTTTTTAATTTTATTTTGATGTTCATGTATTGCATGCTTGCTTGAAATTCTAACAGAATTTGGATGCATGTTGCAATTTTTTTTTTTTTTTTTTTTTTGGGGGGGGGTCACATAAATACAAGAGACCTCATATGTAAATAGTTGCATTCTATTTTAACAGATGGAAGATGTAGTGTGTCTGAATGCTTTCAGGTACTGTGAGTGTAAGTATACATATGTATACACATACATATCTGATCTGAATGACAATATATGATTGAACAGTGGCAATGTGGAATGGGTTGTACAGTCGACCTCTCCCCACCTCCAAATTCCTCCCCCAGAAACTGACAGTCTTGTTTTGTCAGTCCTAGAATCAACATCAGAGGGTGATCATGGGCTGTTGCTGAAGATGTATCAGTTCCTGCGCCTGCTTGTCTGTACAAAGTTGTCTGTGAAATCTGTAACTGCCATCTGTATCTTCCCCCTCCCCCCGCCATGGCTGAGCATTCTCTCTTGCCTGTGTACCACCTCACTTAAGCACTGAAGCTGATGCCATTGTTTTGTTTAAACAGATTTTTTCAAACTGTAAGTCATATTTTTTTTAATGAAATTGTGTCTTGAAATGTTTTTCCCTCCTTTCTGGCTGCTGAATCTTTATGTCAAATTAGGTTTCAACTTTCATATTCATTCTTCATTATCGAACACTCAGACAGTGACTACTGTTGTTTTCCATCATATGAGGGAAATGTGTTGTGCTGCCATTAAACACTTGACTAGACAAACTCAGCACACCCAATTTCAGTGTAGGAGAGAATTGACATCTTTTTTGGAAGAAAAAAAGGACAGAGGAAGGCAGAAAATAGACCAGAAGAAGTGACAGGAAGAAAAGGAACAAGACAGAAACAAAGAGAGGGATAGAAAAGAGGGATTTCCAGAAGGTGAGGATGCTGTTTACACTGACATGCCCCCAGCATCGCCAGGGGGGAATTTCACATTCCTAGTTCTAGCATTATGCAAACAGTGCCGTGCCTCTTTTAGCTCAACACTCATGAAAGAGAAGGGTTTATCATGTGGAACCATCTTCAGGCATGGTTCCAAGGTTTTGGTGAAATCAGCATTCAATTCTGCCTATATATCAGGATGGTTACCTTGGAAAAAAGGTTGCATTGTTCAGAGTGTTGCTCTTGTTTGGAAGAAAATGCCCAAATGATTTTTCTTCTTTTTTGTTTTGTTTTTTGTTTAGTTTGTTTGCTTTTTGTTGTTTTATTTGTACTGATTCACATTGTTATTTGCTTTTAACTTGACAATGCAGATTTTACACTAAAGGGGAAGTCTTTTGTTTGGTTTAGTGTTTTTTGACATATTAATTGTTATTTTTTTAAGATAGTGATGATATTAATAGTCACTATGCTTACAGTAGTGAATAGTGTGAAAAAAATATATTCATATGTAATTCATCATATTTACAAAATAGCAACCACAAACAAACATACAGAATTACCAACTTGTTATACATTTGTTTTTCTTTCTCATTCCCCCTCCTCTCGGCCTCCTCTTTGTAGTTTTCAATATATCTATTTCACTCAAGCTTTTATTTTTATTTTTATTTTTTTTTGTTTGACTTACTTGTTCCTGTTTAGATATTACACGCAAACTTTACATTTGATTGTGAGGGTGTACAAGAATTAAACTGTAAATGACCCTATATACAAATATATTTATATGCATGCTGCCAAATGTACAGACCTGCATTTTCTGTTGGTGTTTTTTTTTTTTGTTTTGTTTTTTTTTTTCATTGTTCAATATATCATTCCACTTCAAAATTCCTGTATGGTCATTGTTAGTATTGTGATTGTTACTGTACTATTCTGATGATTTTTATCATGATGACCATGGTTAGGATGATGATGATTATTTAAAACCCAGCTGAATAATCAGCGCTGAAGTTAAGATATCTCTGGACCAGGAATCTTAGGAAAAGGGTTATTGGCAATTTTTTTTTTATGTACGTTAAATGGTTTTTTGTTTATGTCGGTTTTCTTAGGCGTCTCTCTGTATTTTTTATTTATTGTTTGGAAGGAACTGAAGGGGGGGGGGGGGGGGCTGTTTTCTCTTTTTCTGCCTCAGTTTGTGTGTCTTCCCCTCTCTCTCTCTCTCTCTCTCTCTCTCTCTCTCTCTCTCTCTCTCTCTCTCTCTCTCTCTCTCTCTCTCTCTCTCTCTCTCTCTCTCTCTCTCTCTCTCTCTCTCTCTCTCCCTCCCTCCCTCCCTCCCTCCCTCCCTCCCTTTTTCTTGCTTTCTCTCTCGCTCTCTCTCTCTCTCTCTCCTCACTCTCTCTCCTCTCTCTCTCTCTCTCTCTCTCTCTCTCTCTCTCTCTCTCTCTCTCTCTCTCTCCTCTCTCTCTCTCTCTCTCTCTCTCTCTCTCTCCCCTTTTTCCCTCAACATCCCTCCCATCCTCCCTTCGTCCCATCCCATATTGTAAACCCCAACCCCACTCCCACCCCTCCGAACAAAGCCACCCTCCGAACAAAGCCAGTTTCTCTGCTAAGCGGTATACACTGCCCTTCAGGGATGATTAAAGTGTTTTTGACTTGACTTGACTTGACCATACATTACATGTACTGTCTGTGTCCCTCAGACCAAGGCCCAGTCAGGGAGCAGCACTCTGAACGGCCCCGAGTCCCCAGAAGTGGCTGAGGGGGGAAACGTCTACGAGGTCCCGCCCAAGGGAGACGACAATGAGGACGAGAACAGCGACAACGATGACGATGAGGGAGACGTCTACCATTCTCCCCCTTCCAACAAGCCTGTGTGCGAACCCCCGCCCTCCACCCTGTACCAGGTGAGCGGGCTATGGCCTGGGGCTGTCTGAGCTCTCCTCTTCTCTCTCCTGGTCTTTTCTTGGGAAAAAGAAACATTTGAGGGGGGGGGGGGGGGTTACACCACTTTTAAGTGACGGCAGATTTCTCTGTGTGAAATTCAGGCTGCTCTTCCCGGGGAGAGTGTGTCACCACAAGAGCAGCGCCACCCTCTTTTTTTATTTTTTTTGTCCCTGCCTGCAACTTTATTTGTTTCCCTATCAGAGTGGCTTTTCTCTACAGAATTTTGCCAGGGACAACTCTTGCTGCCGTGGGTTCTTTTACTCATGCTAAATAATCCAAACTCATCACTTCTCCTATTCTTTCACATCTGGACTATTGCAATTCTCTTTTGGCTTGTCTGCCTGCATCATCTATCCACTCCCTTAAGTTAAGTTAAAGTCTGTCCCGAGCCTAAGGCTCATCAGGCCGGTGCTTATCCCGGTTTCTGTGGCGTTAAGGACTGAGAGTCATAGACTCCCTCCTGGATAGGACGCCAGTCTATCGCAGGGTTAACCCCCAACACAAAGTTGGTACCCCTTTTACACCTGGGTGGGGTGAGAAAATAGCCGTAAAGTGCCTTTTCCAAGGGCACAACGCCATAGCCGAAAGCTGGGATCGAACCCGCAACCTTTAGATTATGAGTCCAACGCCCTAACCACTAGACTACAGCGGCGGATCCACTCCCTTAAGTGTATACAAAATTCTGCAGCTTGACTGGTCCTCAGAAAGAAAAAATCTGAGCACATTACCCCTCTCTTGCAATCTCTCCACTGGCTACCTGTACCACAGAGAGTAAACTACAAGATCAGTACCCTCTGTTACAAATGCCTCCACAAAACTGCACCCTCCTACCTCTGTGAATGCCTTCACCAGTACACACCTTCTGGTTCCCTCTGCTCAGCTGCAGATACTTTGTCCTTAAGAATACCCAGATTCAGCCTATCTACTGTTGGCCGCCGCTCTTTCTCTGCTTCTGGTCCATCTATCTGGAATGACCTCCCTCTCTCCACCGGCAAAAGCCTACTTTATCAAACTTTTAAATCCAACCTCATGACACACTTATTTCAAACCTAAAAAAGTGTTTTATCAGCAAGAGTGCATACTACAGCAGATCTAAAAGCATTCAGCAGTGTTAATCTTTTGCCTGTTGAACCTGCAGAAGCCCATCCCTCACCAGATACAGGGTGCATGCTGGGTAAGTGTTGGTTTCCATAACCCATCCAATGCTGGTATGAATTATGGGATCTTTGATGTGCATATTTTATCTTCTGCATGTGTGTATATGTACAAAGGAAATTAAGGGAGGCACTGGCAGGTCTGTGCTTGAAGTTGACCTGTGAGATGGTAAAAATTCCCATTTTTAATTCTCGTGAGACTGCTGTGGAGATTGGAACCCACAACTTGATGGACCCATAGAATGGAAGTCAAACTTTTTATCCCCTCAATTAACGTGTGGATGATTCAAGATGACCCCTCAGCCAACAGGTTTCATAGAAATGAGTGGGTTTTTCTTCAGTTGTGAACCCTCAGACAGCAACCATTATTGTCTCTCATATAAGTGATGTGTTGCACTGCCAAGTCAGGACCAGCTTGGTAGAGCATTGTTATCTTTGAAGACATTCTAGGAAAAAAGGCAGCAGAATGGACCAAGAAGGCAGAAAATAGACAAGAAAGAGAAGGTGACAGGAAGAAAGAATAAGACAGAAACAAAGGGGGAACTCGGAGCACAGAATTTCCAGAAGGTGGGGATGCTGGTTTTACTGAGAGGCCCCCAGGCATCCCCAAGAGGGAGAGTGGGTTGTGGTGTTAACAGTTAGTGCAGACTCCACTCTCCCCAAAAGTCCTTCGGATGAGACTGTAAACTGAGACCCCATGTGCAAACGCATGCAGAACCTCTTGCACACATGTAATGTAGGGGCAGTTTGTGTTCAGAGAATCCGAATGCAAGAGGGTTAAAGAAGTCAGATGAAGTATGACGTTAGGCTTTGTGGTTTACCAGGTGGAAGCCACGCATGCCTACAATGGAGAGGACATCGATGAACTGAGCTTTGACCCTGGAGATATCATCTATGTGGTGCCTTTCGACAATGAAGAGGAACAGGTCAGTGTGGTGTGTGTATGTGTGTGTCTGTGAGTGTGTGTGAGAGAGTGTGTGTGTGTTGTGTGTGTGTGTGTGGGCGCACCGCGTGAGAGTGTGTGTTGTGAGAGTGTGTGTGTGTTGTGGTGTGGTGTGTGTTGTTGTTGTCTGTCTGTCTGTCTGTCTGTTGTCTGTCTGTCTGTCTGTCTGTGAGTGTGTGTGAGAGAGTGTGTGTGTGTGTGTGTGTGTGTGTGTGTGTGTGTGTGTGTGTGTGTGGTGTGTGTGTTGTGTGGTGTGTGTGTGTGTGTTGTGTGTGTGTGTGTGTGTGTGTGTGTGTGTGTGTGTGCTGTGTGAGTGTGTGTGCTGTGTGAGTGTGGTGGCTGTGTGAGTGTGTGTGTGTGGTGTGTGTGTGTAGTGTGTAGTGCAAATGATTGCAGTATGCATGGCACTGGTGTACATTTGTTATTTTTGTATGCAATGTCCCATCGGAACATTCAACAAGCTATGTACAGGCACACAGACAGCAGATGCATGCACGCACATGCATATGCACACACACACACACACACCACACACACACACACACACACACACACACACACACCCTCTCTCTCTCTCTCTCTCTCTCTCTCTCTCTCTCTCTCTCTCTCTCTCTCTCTTCTCTCTTCTCTCTCTCTTCTCTCTCTCTCTCTCTCTCTCTCTCTCTCTCTCTCTCTCTCTCTCTCTCTCTCTCTCTCTCTCTCTCTCTCTCTCTCTCTCTCTCTCTCTCACACACACATATATATACACACACATCCTCACACACACCACACACACACACCCACACACACACACACACACACACACACACACACACACACACACACACACACACACACCTTCGGTAGGAACAGATTACAATATTTACAAAACTGCATACACACGGGGGGACCAGATGAAAAAAAGCACGATTGCTTATTCTGTTATCCTCGATATAAAAGAATAAATAAATTAATTAATTAATTAATTAAATCATACACACACACGCACGCATGCACACACGCAGAAGTGCATAACAGAACCCAGCAAACCATCGGTCCCTACGAAAACCTATCAGTCGTAAAGAAGCATAAACTTAAGTGGTATGGACATGTCACAAGATCAAAAGGACTTGCAAAAACAATACTGCAAGGCACTGTCCAAGGAGGAAGAAAAAGAGGCAGACCAAGGAAGAGATGGGAGGACAACATCAGCGAATGGACAGGCCTAGAACTCAACAGAATTTTGAGAAAGGCAGAACAGAGAGAGGAATGGAGGGAACAGTCACCAGACTAAGGGATGGATAGATAGATAGAGAGAGAGAGAGAGAGAGAGAGAGAGAGAGAGAGAGAGAGAGAGAGAGAGAGAGAGAGAGAGAGAGAGAAAGTTTACAGAGAGAGCGAGAGAGAAAAGATAAAAGTTTGACAGATTTGAAAAGGAAAGTATGTACATCTCTTGCAGGACGACGGTTGGCAGATGGGAATCAAGCAGAGGGACGGACTGAAGGGCGTGTTTCCAGAGAACTTCACCCGACGCCTCTAACCCCCACCCCATCCTGAGCTGCTTGCAGGCAGGGAGTGCCGTGGAGTCATGTGGTGCTGGGGGGGAGGGGGAAGAGTGTGTTCATGGCAGACAGCAAAAGCTCCACCCTGGGGGGTTACAGAGGGAGGGTGTTGGATGGTTTACAGAGGATGGTATCGGATTGTCTACAGAGGGAGAGCATCGGATGGTTGACAGAGGAGAGTGTTGGATGTGGTTGACAGAGGATGGTGAAGGGTTTACAGAGGAAGGCACGGATTGTTGACAGAGAAGGGTATTGGATGGTTTACAGAGGAGGAGGGTGTTGCCTCCCCTGATGTGACAGGATGTTTTTCCTCCGTTTTGGTTTGTTGGTATGTTTTTTTTGTTTGTTTTGTTTTTTTGTTTGGTTTTTGTTTTTTTGTTTTTTTTAAAGAAGTCAGTGCATTGATGAGTAGTTTGTGTCATGTTTTTTGATAGTTTATGACACTGTTGTTGTTGTTGTTTTGAAGTCCCTGTCGGATAGTTATAGTTAATATTATTCGATGTCTGTTGACGTTAATGACCAACACATTCCCTTTTGTTAGTGATGACTCATCATCATGTTGATGTGGATGTTTGTACATCTGTGGTGTCGCATGTGAAGTGAAGTTCAAAGGGTAAATTTAACGTGCAGTGCACCATTCATGGTGGGCTTCAAGACAGCAAAGCATAACAGGTTTTTTTGGTGCGTTTTGCTAATGATCTGCTCGTAAAGTCAGATTGGTACAGAGTGTGTTAAAGGTATACTAGAGTTACCAGTGCTTTAGGGAGCAAGTAAGTTAGGGAGATGGAGAGACGGAGATTTGTCTGTTAATCAATCTCTGATGTATATGGTGTTCAAGTAAGGTGATACCAGACCTGGTAAAATATCCCAAACTGGGCACCCTTGCAGTAAATAAGCTAAGTCACTGATGGAAGGTTGTATGTTCGTTGTTGTTGCCGTTAGCGTGAATATGTGGGCAATAATGAATATAGAAACCAAATGTGAGCTCTGGTTCATGTTGTTTAAAGCTTCATGAAGATAACATTACGTATGAACGGCTTCATCAGGGTATGTGAAAGCAATGTCAGCTTTTGTCACCGTTCTAACAGAAATAATGTTAAATAAAATAAGATGAATCTTGTACTCTGAGGGACTAGGCACCGTTTGGATCTGGTTGGTTTTCTGGTCATAAGAAAAACGAAAAAAGGTTGTTTTTTTATATGATTTTTAAATGTCCATAACTGTACTTTTGGTGGTGTATAATGTGCAAAGGTCCTCAGTAATAACCTCACAACGTTTCAAGGTAAAGAATTTGAAGCATGAGATGTGTACCTTCTTCTTCAGACCTGTACCAGTGCTTTAAATACTTGACTGGATCTCTCTCTTGGTTGAAACCCAAAGAGAAGTATGTGTCTGTGAACACTTTAACTTTTGTGTTTGTTTTTGTTTGGCCAAAGTAAAGTGTGTGGATGTGTTTTAGCTGTGATGTGTAAGTGCATCTACCACCCCCCGCCCTGGGAACCTGCCAACCCCAAACATCTTTTGGCACAAATTTGACACAGGGCCAAATGTTTTTTTAAAAGTCTTTTTTTTTTCTGTGGCTTCTCTTCAGGTTGAAGGAAGTTGGAAGTACACATGAGTTGCTGTGATTTTGGTTGTGTGTGTGTGTGTGTGTGTGTGCGTGTGCATGTGTGTGTGCGTGTGCGTGTGTGTGTGTGTGTGTGTGTGTGTGTGTGTGTGTGTGTGTGTGTGTGTGTGTGTGTGTGTGAGAGAGAGTTAAAATGCAAAAAGTATGCTGGCTAAAGTGGAAAACAACAAGTGAATTTTACCATTTATTTCAAAGTAACAGATGCTATTCAGTTTTTTACTGAAACATGGGGAAGAAAGACAACACGTACAAAATGCAGAGTATAAACAAACGCTTATATTCTTACTGAAAAAGGGTGTGGTTTTTTAAAGTGACAGTTTAAAACCGTATACTATTCATACAGGCAGTAACTTTAATATTTTCTGTAATAAGAAATACATGATTTTATTGGGGCCTGACTGCTTAAAAGTTATTTTAGGAGAGCTTTGTGCAAGAAACAAATTAATATGTTTAACCAAAAAATTGAAATTTGAAAAAAAAAAAATTAAAAATAAAGCGTAATACTGCAAGCTGGCTGCTAAGACAGTGTTTTTCATAGATCTACCGTGATATCCAGTAACTTGCTGATTTTCTGTAAGGGATGTTAGTTATGGTTCGTACCTTCCGTTGTTTTTTTGTTTTGTTTTGTTTTGTTTCTTTTACACTGGCAGCAAGAGCTATCTTTACAGATTGCAATTAACAGTTAAAACAACTTATTTAAAATGTAAACAAACCAGCAGTAACTTGTGTGCAAAATTTCCCATGACAAACTTAAAACTTTAACAGATTTTTTTTTTTTTTTTTTTTAAAGAAAGGGAATGCTATTTATAAGAGGACAGTTATCACAGCTGTGAAAGTTGAAAAGTTGAGGTTTTTTGTTTTTTAATTGTGAATTCAACACACTGCAAAAAAACGGGATATAGAACAACACCATTCACGTTTGCTTCCAATCTCGTGTGTTTGTGTCGTCTTTTCTAGAAGCACAGTATTTCTTCTGTTGTTCACTCATTGCATTGTTCTCATTCAGCTCAGTTTTCACTTGGAAGTATACAGGAATTATCACGCATTGTAGCAAAATGTATCTGTGTTTATGTTTGGCTCAACTTTTTGTGTTTTTCTGCGATAATTGCTGAACGGTTTTCAACAGCAACAACGAGAGAGAGATTATCAAGGTGTGTGTGTTGGGGAGCATCAGTTCCTGTCACTGGCATTATACTGCTCTGTGTTATGGAGCCAAGACAAAGATTGCTGTACATACTGTTTTGTTGTTTGTGTTTTTTTGTACGATGATATAATAATTCTGTGGCGGAATATTTTGTATGGTACCCTCTTCCCCAGCAACAGGTAAACTGTCGTGTTTTGTGTTTGTGTAACCATGTTTATTTATCATTCACCTGGATGTAGTCATGAACTTGGATGTGCAGAGTCTATATATAGATATGTATATCTGTCTGTTTGTTTTTGTGATATATACATATAGCATAAAGTGATGCAACCTGGCTGAGTTTGTTATTTTTGTTGATGTGTATTTTCTGCTGATTTCTCTAGCAGCAATGGCAACGGTTGTTTTTTTTTTACAATCAAGTGTCTCTGCTGTGGATGACATTCCAGTGTTGAAAGAAAAAAAAAAGGGGGTTATTTTTGGAAGTGTTTTGAACTGTGTGCCTTAAGATCATTACTAGATGGGCTATTGGATCATTATGTGTGTATTGTGTATTGTGTGTGTAAGTATTGTGTGTGTGGTGTGTATCTGTGTGTTGTGTGTGTGTGTAAGTAGACGCATGAAAATGGAGACCCAGGTAGAAAGATGTACTGGTCAAGCGACTTTTCTGTATCGTGACCCTAAGTCCTGACAAAGGATGTAGGGGATGTTGCTGTGGGTGACTGAAGCCACTGGCTCACCACAGCCTTCCTGTTTCTGTGCATCTTACTGTTCCTTTTCCGGTAGTTAGTTAGATAGATAGGTAGACACCAGTGCATGCTGATTTGTTTCTACAGAGCCCTTCCTGGCAGTTGCTAATTTATCGTTCGTTTGCTCGAGTTTTTGTTGTTGTTTGTTTCAAACTTTTACCACTTATTTGACAAGTTTGGAAAGCCAAATATAGGTGAGATGAAGGTTGAAGTGACCTGGCTCTGTGCATGACTGTGTGGAGTAAGAGGTGTGGACTTGTGAAAAGGAATGAAGGCACAACTCTCTAAAGAAGAGAGAGAACTTGGGGATCAATATTGGACAGAAAGAGCGGTTACCTGTGGTGGCTGACTGACTCCACAGTACATAGAACAGGATAGTGTTTTCATACACAAGTCTGGAGTCAGTAAGTAATCTTGGCTGTGAACAAGAGCATCACACTAGGCTTAGAAACTGATGTGAAAAAACAGTGGTCACTGTCTAATACAATTTTGACTTGGGCGGGTGGAGGATTGTGGTGGTGTTTGGATGGTGGGAGTCCGTTTGAAAAAAATCCAATTTGTTTGTTCCTTGGTTTGAGCTCCGAGGTTCATCTGTGGTGAGATTTTGTGTAGGCGACCGTTTTTTGCCCACCAAGAAGGTAGCTGCATTCTGACTTTGGGGATTGTTTGAAAACTAAAATGGGACATAAAGTGCAAAAGGATAGAGATGCAGTACCATTTTGATCATCACACAGGTTTTATTTAGCGTTGCAAGGCGCAAAATGTGAGATATTCAAACCTTGTGCAAGATTGGAAAAAGAGTAAGTTATGATGCTTGAAATAAGCCATGTCATTGTTTTGGTGGGAAAACATTAAAATGCAATAACAGTTGGTTGGGGGGTGAGGGGGGGGGGGTGGGCTTTCTCTTCCCACACCATAGATCAGGTCTTGTTTTATTCCTGTAATGAATCCTCTCCCGGCCCCCTAGCCCCATCCCAAAAATATTTTCTTAAAGGAGTAAGAACAATATTTGGAGATTTAATGTGTTACCTCTGGTTTAAATGTGTATGTGTACCTCAACCCTTTCATCATTTGTTCATGTTTTTGTTTCTGTGAATGTTTATTTATGGAGTGCCCTTTCCCTTCTCCTCATACCTCCATTCTTCTTTTCACTTTGGTATTTTTGTGAGGAAGCTCAGCTTTACTAGAGATATCAGTGCTTTACTATGGGTGCAAAAGTCCTCGTTTTAAAACTTGGTCGCCTAATTCTGTGAGAGAATGTTGGTCACTTCACCCAAAAGCGTGAAGTGTGTTGTACCAATCTGTATGTATCTTTCATCACTAAAATATTGCGTGTGTTAAAAAAAAAAAAAAAAAGGAATGATGTATTGTTTTAAATCACGATTTAATGATGTTTAATAATGAGTGTTTGTTTTGTCAGTATGTATGTGGGTAATTACATACCTGACAACACCAGTCCTATGCCTTTCAAGTTGCCTCAGACATTCTGTTCTTTGTTCGCTGGTTTTCGGATCTTCAGTTTTTGTTTTCATGTGGGTGTTGCGCCTGTTTGTTTGCAGTTGTTTGGTCTTTTGCTTTGAATACCCCTTTCCTTCCTGGTAGGGATTTCCAGTGTCATTTGTTCCATCGGACTTGTGTCGGTTTTCATACTACTTGCTGTGTTTATGTTATGTTTTGTTGTGTTTGTTACAGTCTGTGGTAGTATCTTGCCAAAGATTTATGATCTTCCAGTTAGTTTTGTCCATTTCTTGTTTGTCTTGGCTGGGAGAATACTTTGTCATGACGTCGTTCTCTCTTTTTGCAGATGTTGGTGTGTGGATTCCTCATTCATTTGCCCTGTCCATGTTTCTGTATTGGGCTGTTTTTAGGTTTCCTTAGTTTTCATCTCAGAATTTTTCTTTGGTGGGGGGGGGGGAGGTGAACGTATTTCAAGCATCTTTTAGCCAGTTGATGACAGTTTGCAGTCTTCCTGTTAGCTCCAAAATGTTTGTGGCTGTCCAGTTTGTTCCCAAAATGATGTGGTCATCCTGGTGGCTTCATAAAGGATGTGGCCGCTCTGTTTCTTTCAAATAGGATACTGCCTCTTCTTCTGCAAACGCTCAGACAGCAACTACTGTTGTCTATCAGGTAACCGAAAATGCATTGTGCTGCTGTTAAGCATCCAACAATTCTGACCCGGCGCATCCGAATTTGGCAAGAGAAATGGTATGTTTTTCCTAATATTGTGGGGTCTTACTGTTGCTCCCTTAATTATGGATCCCTTCCTCTCTCCCCTTTCTTGTTTTTCACCAGCTTGTGTTGACTAAGGTCTGTGCTCCTGCTGTTGCAATCGTCTGCTTTTCTGTCAGTACTTTTCATTCAATTTTGTGGTCTATCTGAATAATATTTTGTGCCTTTTTTTTTTTCATTTGTGGTCTGTCTTCTGCTATTTCACTATTTTGTGGCTTATTGTTTGTTTTTTTTCATTTTGTGGTCTGTCTTCTGCTATTTCACTATTTTGTGGCCTTACTTGTTTGTTTTTTTTCATTTTGTGGTCTGTCTTCTGCTATTTCACTATTTTGTGGCCTTACTTGTTTGTTTTTTTTAATTTTGTGGTCTGTCTTCTGCTATCTCAATAATATTTTGTGGCCTTAACTATCGTTCTTTCAAATTTGCAGTGTTGCTGCCACACATTCAAGTTTATTTTAGTTTTTTTTTTAACTTTTCCTGTTCACTCCTATGTGTGATGGTCTTTCTGCCTTTCAATATTCATTCTGTGATTTTGCTTTGAAAAAAGCAACCTATGCATATGAACAGTACTCTCACTTGATGCATAACTTTGTATGCAGAAAAAACACATGATTTGTTTGCCCTCATTCCTATCACCTGTGTGCAAATTCAACATTGTGGGCAGATTTTGAGACAAGAGGCTTTCGGCTTTGTTTCAATGCAGCTCTTATCATCCAAAATTTTGGCATATACATATATATGTGTGTGTGTGTGTGTGTGTGTATGTGTATATATATATATATATATATATATATATATATATATATATATATATATATATATATATATATATATATATATACTCATACATACATACATACATACATACATACATACATACATACATACATACATACATACATACATACTATATACATACATACATACATTATCATACATACATACATACATACATACATACATACATACATACATATATATACATACATACATCATAATAATACATACATACATACATACATACATACATACATACATACATACATATATATTACATACATAATCATACATACTACATACCTACATACATACATACATACATACATACATACATACATACATATATATACATACATAATAAAACTACATATACATACATACATACATACATCATACATACATACTATACATACATACATATACATACATACATATATACATACATACATAATATACATACATACATACATACATACATACATACATACATATATATATACATACATATATTATATACATACATATGTAGGTGTGCATGTTTTCTCTGCTGGTGTGAGGTGCATGTATGTGATGTACATGTGGGGGAAGGAAGCATTTCCAAAGAAGCCGCAGAAAGACCGATCGATGATGTTGAAACCGAAAAACAATGCAGAGTTCACCACTATGGCTTGAAGGCTTAGTGTTACTTGCTAGAGAATTCGTTCTTTAAAAATAGCGAAGAAGAATAAAAATGAAGATAATGAAATGTGAAGAACGTGACTTCAAAGTATTCTTAAGGTGCTGTATGTATGTAGTGCATTGTTTTACCAACGAGAATCAGACTTTTCTCTGTGTTGTCAGAATGGTATCGTTAATACAGTTGTGTTTGGCAGTCTTCTGTGAGATGTTGTTTGTGCTTGGCCCTTTGACTTATTAAAAAAAAAAATCTTGTACATATTTGTCTGTCCAGGACTTGTATGCTCTGATGATATCGCCCAAAGAAAGCATTCCTGTTCCGTTACTCACTCACTCACTCATTCCAGTGATCTGCCACCGGTTGCTTCCTAAGTGATGTTCACTTTGAATACTATAGAATATAATGCATGTCATTTGACAGGAGGGGGGAGCAAGTGCTTGTATCTGAAAACGTCGTGGGTAAATAAGAAATGATGGAAGGATAGTAGCCTACCAGTTCATGTGCATAGCCGCCGCTGTAGTCTAGTGGTTAGGGCGTTGGACTCGTAATCTAAAGGTTGCGGGTTCGATCCCAGCTTTCGGCTTTGGCGTTGTGCCCTTGGAAAAGGCACTTCACGGCTATTTTCTTACCCCACCCAGGTGTAAACGGGGTACCAACCTTGTGTTGGGGGTTAACCCTGCGATAGACTGGCGTCCTATCCAGGGGGGAGTCTATGACTCTCAGTCACTTAACGCCACAGAAACCGGGATAAGCACCGGCCTGATGAGCCTTAGGCTCGGGACAGACTTTAGTTCATGTGCACAAACATAATATCTCTCCCAGATACAGCATTCAGGGGGAAATTTTTCACGTCTTCTTCCAGTCTTTCTCTTCCCTGTACGGGGGGGGGGGCTTGTTAAAAGAAGTTTTTAATGAACAGATTGAAGATTGATACAAACTGAAAATGGTGGAAAGCTGAGAAGCTAGCATGTGGGTTGTCATAGTCCATCCAGATGAATATGGGCTAGATTTTGTTTCATTGGTGTGTTTTGCTTTGCTTTAAATAGCCAAAGTTCAGCCTGTTTGAATACTATTTTATGCACCATCTGATTTTGAAGAATCAGGTTGTGGGAGAGGGGGTTGTTGGGGGTTTTTTTTTTGGGGGGGGTGTAGGTGGTACCCCACCCCCAACCCACCCGCACAGGAGTGAGGGGATATGAAGGAAGAGTGAGAGGCTTTCTGCCCTGGCTGTGTTAGGGATGTGTCACATTTACATGTCAATACTCATGACTGTTCTGTGTTAGCCATGTCTTGTTGTGTCGGGATCAGTTGATGGCCAGTGTTCAATCAGATTTTACCGTTTTCTCTTCTGCGTGTGTTTGTGTGTAGAAACTTTCGCCAAAGATCTTGTGTATCTATATGTATAATTTCAAACAAGAGAAGGAAAAAATTGTAAGATTAAGAGAAAAGAGAAGTCTTCTAAAACATTTTTAAATGTGATAAATTTTTTACTGGGTAGAAAAGAAAATCGTTCAGGCAAAAAAACAAACAAACAAAAACTCCACACCAGATTTGATGTTTTTAGATATAAAACCATGCCAAACTGTGCTATGAAGGGTGGTGGGAAAGGTGTTCCCATAACCTATGTGGTTGTTGGGGAGCGAGGTGTCAAAGACCTCAGCTTCTCCAGGGGCCAGCATGTTGAGGACACCACTCATTTCCTTTCCTTTTCCTTCCCTGACCCTAGAGAGGGCAGGTATCCATTTACAGCTGGGCAAACTGGGGGAATGTACTGAAGCCAAGGCATGAAAACGCAGTCACCCATCCCTTTGGTCACCGCGCTCAGTGCTGCTTAACCTTGGCTTGCCTTGTGGAAAGCGAATGCTCTGACCACTGAGCTGTCCTGTCCCCATCATCTATGCTGAGCTCTAATTTTTTTTTTAATCAAATTTTGAGAAACTTCATCCAGAAACCAAGGCATTTCACTTTTCTCCATGTAGTCATGACAATTTTTAAGTTCCCCTTCACCATGTGAAAATGGAACTGATTTATTAAAAATTCTTGAACAGAATTATTACAAGATCCAGACATCATACATGGCAACCCTAATTCAACTTTGCTTCACCTGCCCTCGTATTCATTTCTGTGGATTGTGTGTGTAAAAGAGAAAAGAAAAAAGAAAAGGAAGAAAAAAAAAGGTCCACACATGTAACTTATACTGTACAGGTGCTTTGTATCATCACTGACTGTTTTTGTTGTTTGTTTTGCTGAAGCTGTTTGTTTGCCAAGTCATAATGTGTACAAATGTTCTGGTTCTGTCCTGGCATGGCCATGTTGATGGGTTACGACATTGTAGTCAGGTGCTGCTGGTCTTCATACCTGGGGCCTTTAGATTTCAGCATTCACGTGTTGTTCATCGGTTCATAGGGAAACAGGATATTAATGCAGACACCCCCCCCCCCCCCCCTCCTTCTGAAAAAGAAATAGCGGAGCTGTACTTTGGCAACAGGCAGATTTATGCAATTTTATGCAAAGAAATCTGCTGTGACTACAGATTGTAACTGTGGACAGGTTTGTATGGTATACCAAACAGTTTACGTATCAAGTCTTTATGTAAATGGTAACCGTAACCCCTACCTCCCACCCAACAATAAATAACAGCTTATAAATCTGTCCACATTTCTCCCCCTCCTGAAAGTATGATCAGGTGATGACTGAAGTTTGTTGATCTGCTGCAAGGAATAGGAGGTCAGGAGTCCACCATGTCTTGGATAGGCTGTAAGTCTGGTGAACCTGTGGGTCACATAAACGTCCCTCAAGGTTTCAAGATCTTATTCTTGTCCATGATTTTGCCGAGATTTTTTTAGAGGTTTGTAGTTCTTTGAAATATAGCCTTGGAAACAATCAGACTTTCCATGACAAGTCTTGGTGTAGTTGAAATTCTTTCAACATGAGGAGAGAGAGAAGAAGAAAAAACCCAACTAAAAACACTTAGGGGATCAATAATGTAATCTGCATATTATTGGCTATCAGTGATTTGTAATTAACAAACTAAATTTGACATTCCTGTACTTTTAAAAAATAGCTTCTGCACAAATTCAGCAAAAGAAATGTTAGAGGATAGAATCGACCATCAGAACAGCCAGTTTAGGAAATGTGGAAACCTGTAGTCAAAATAGGATATTTGGTGTAAGATACAAACATGTATGTGTGCATTGTCATGACTGTATATGGCTTCATAGGATATACTGTAGTAATTAATATTGATGTATCATTGATATTAAGGAGAGCAATCCTTGGAATGAAGATGCTTAAGTGTTTACTTGTTGATCCAGTCCACACAGGCAGATATACCTCAATTCCTTTACCAACAGTATTGCTGTGAGCAACTCTTCACTTGACTGCTGTGGAGAGGGTATTGAACTGATGCAGGGGGTTTCTGTCAGAACACAGTCCAGGTTTTTCACCTTTGAACAGAGGAAAAGTATATATTCTCTTTTTCTTTTCTTTATTACTCGGGTAGAGCTCTGAAGTTCACCAATGGGGAAAGTTTGCGTAGGTGACCATTTTTGCCGCACCATGAAAGTGGCCCCATTCAGACATCAGGGGAAAAGTATATCTTAAGAGTCAATGGTTCACCAATGGTGAGAGTTTACACCAGAAAATTCAGACATCAGGGGAAAAGTATTGTATATCTTAGAGGAGTCAGTGCATTCATAGGACTCGATATTCAAAACAAATCGAACTCAAGGTTTGCTTCTGGATTGTCAAGTGCTAGTAAAAGTTTGATGATACTCATTTAAGCACAACTTCCAGTTGTTTTTCCTTTCTGGATTTTAAATTACTGGAAATAAAAAAAAGAGATATAATAATTAACTTTGAAAGGTGGGAGCTTGTGAGATTGAAAAAGGTTTTCTGTTCACTTGCGTAACAACACAGACACAAAAAACTATCAGTGGTTTTGAATCTTGCATGGTCTACACTCAAAGGATTATGCTGTATGACATGGATTAGGTAGATAGAGAGATATAGTTATGCTGTCTGTAAAAAGCTGTGGTGTCCCAACCCATGTGATCAGTATTTCAACAGGCAGGCAGTCCATTGTTCTGGTCACTAGCAACTTGTTTGCAGAAACCCTTAACTACACCTGCATACATTAAAGAATGGATTAACATGTGGGGGGGGGGGGGGGGGTCTTTATTTTACCCCTAAATAATCATTATTACATCATTGAGTATTTATTATGTCACATCGTTTATTGTGAAAGTTGCAATTTATTTTCAATTGTTAAAAGTATTTTTTGGGACTCATTCTAATTTCAGTTTGAGAAACATAAACATACTGACTGGTACTATTTTCATTTTTCAGAATATGACTTCCTCATTCAATCATCGATGTATGGTTTGTTTCATTTTTTTTCAACTCTTGAACAGTTGAGTTCATTCATAACAATGTTTTCTTTAGATTTGAAAGATGTAGTTCATTCTTTGTTGTAACCCTTAAGAATAAGGATGCATTGTGGTTTATGCTGTTGGAAGTTGACATGATTCTGGCATGTTGTTTGACGCCCTCTCTTAGCTGTTGTTGTATTAATTACTAGTTTCATCTCGCAGTGCCTGCAGTGCAATACATGATCAGCATAGACAGACATGTCCTAACGAAGGAACCAATCATCAGTCACACTAGTTCAGTGAAGTGTCCACCCCCATTTCAGCATGTACCTCAAAAACTGGTGTTGGATCTGTTTTGTTGCTGGAGGTATTAATTCATTTTTTCAATAAATTGTATTGATCACTTTGGGGCTGCTTTTTCTTGTTTTCTTTTTTTTTTTCATGTACTGCTGCTGGTGCAACTGCATAGAAGAAATGCAACTGCATAGAAGAAATGAGTTTGGTATGAATGCGTCTTCCATCATAGTATGGATCAGATTGTCATTTTCCAGAAAAAACATCATGTCCTGTACCGTTTCCGGTTTTTTTTCTTCATCAGCATCACCAGGTACTATGTTGACAGCCACACCCGGTGACTCCACTTTCCTTACAATTCACATTTCTTCCATATCTAGAATATGCAATAGAAGGTATTCTTTCTCCAGTTTTGAGAGAAAGATATAAAAAAAAAATTTTAATGTGCTCGAAAGAATTTTGTTGGAACAGCATCAAAAGGCACATTATAAATATGGAGTTATTGTTTGTTTTTTTTCCATTCCTCAACTAAAGTTCCAAGGTTCACTAATGGTGAGATTTTGTGCATGTTTTGGACCACTTTAAAGGTAGTACATTCTGACTCTGGGGGTGTATGCTGGGTTTTCAGGTTTCCGAAACCTCACCTAACACTGACATGAATTTCAAGATCTTTAACATGCATGTTTGATCTTTTGCATGTGAATACACACAAAGAAAATGAAGGCACTGGCAGGTCTGCACTTGGAAGTTGACCTGGTAGATGGTAAAAAAACAAAAACATCCTTAATTCACCAGACACTGCTGCTGAGATTCGAACCCACGACTTCCTGGATCCATGGGATTGAAGTTGAAAGGTCTTAACCACTCTGCTGTAGTGTCCATCAGAGAGGGGTTGTTTGATGAGGGGTAGGTGTTTGTTTTTACCATCTGCCAAGTCAACTTCTGGTGCAGACCTGCCAGAGCCCTAATTCCTTTCATGCATGTACACTATACATGCAGAAGATTAAATACACACACGTAAACCTTTTCCCTTCCTGTTGCCTGCCACCGGGTAATGGTGGCTAAGCTTGATACCAGCAACACCCACTTTCAGGCAACAGAGTGTAAAAGATCCTCCTGCTTTCCTTCCCACAGAGAATCCAAACTTTCCCACACCACCAGTTAGCCAGACACATGCTGTTTCCATTCAGACCTGACAGGTCAGTGAGTGGGTCATAGTTCACGTGTAATTAGCTTCCAAAGACAGAACCCATGCGGAAATAAGACTTGGCAGAATCGTGGGAACTTTGGTAGGCGTGGCAGACAGACAGTGTTCCTACAAAGTGATTTTATTTTTTTCAATGTTCTTTTTACTGTGCATTCATCGATTTACTTTTTCATTGTGGCAATATTTTTTACATACACATAGTAAGGTAAAAAAAAAAATAACCCTTTTCTTTTTGTTCAATATGATGCAGGATGCAAGTACATCAGTGGTCATTTTTAGCGCGTTTGATGGGGTCAAGTTCACTCTCATAACTAATGCAAAACTATATTATGCAGCTTAAAAGGTTGGGGGGCTTTTATACAAGGTATTAAATTTATCTACCTAAAACTCCCAGTTTCAAAACAGCAAGAGTTTTGACATACCAAAAAAAAAAAGTGCTAAAAATGCTACATCTGCAACGTTTGTGCAAATACGCACAGTGCACGTATGCAGGGAAAGAGGGGTTCTTCCCCTTGATGCGTCATGTCAGTGTTGCTGGGTTATGACCATACCCAGCATACACTCTTGAAGTCAGAATGTGGCTACCTTAAGGGTGGGCAAAAACAGTTGCATACGCAAAATCTTGTCATCAGTGAACCTTGGGAGCTCTAGCTGAGGAACAGGAGAGGGGGAGGGGGGGGAGACACAAGCCAAAAGAAACCCCTTCACCAGACAGCAAGAACACTACTCAACATGTGCTCCCCATCACTTCTCACAATAACACAAGGCACACCGTTTCTTTTCTTTCTTTTTTTTTCTTTATTTATTTGATAAATAACATTTGATGCAAAACTCAAAAAAAACTAAAAAACTTTATAAAATAAAGACCAGTATTCTCATGAATAAGAATGGATTTTTTATTTTTTGTGAAAGCAAAACATCACACATGCAATCCACTCCGAAATCACACTTGGAACACACCAAAATGAGTCACTGCCGCTTCATTCACTCAAAGCATAACCATTCAGCCACGAGCTAGCGAGCCAGCCAGCCCTTTTTCACCCAATGTCTGCCATTGCACACTGCTTGTTCCTGCCACCTCTCTCCACTACTGTCAATGACAAATGATTTCATGAACACGGGAGATGTGTGTGAACCTTGATGATGGATAGGAAAACCAATGCACGTCTCTACCAGGAACCCTCTGCCCAGTCTCTTTGGACACAACACTCTTTGCTGGACATATGCAACAACAACAACAAAAAGCCTACCCTCCAAGTAGAAATGCTAAACACTGGTTTACAACTAACTTTCTCCCCCTAAAAAATACAATCCAAGAAAACTGCCTATATCAATGCATGCTCTGGGACTGACTTGTCTCACACTTTACGGCAGTGCAACGCTTTGCACTCAAATGACAGACAACAGTACTTTTGGAGGCAGAAGAAAACAGTGCGTTGTAACTGCTTTATGATCTAGACTAGTCTCCACTCCAGGTTGTATGTGGAAACTTTTCACAACAGCACTCCTATCTATCCTTGGAACACCCAAACCTGAGAAATGTGGAGATCTTCCAGACTGCACTCTCCAATGACAACTTGGGGTACACTCTGTCACTCCATCTTCATAATGCCTGACCTGACCAAATCTTTTATACAAACACCCCTTTCTGTCCTACCCCACATCTCCTCGAGACTTTTACTTTTGGGGGAGGGGTGGGGTCTATTTGAATTCATGTTCTGAAATATAAAACCTAACCTTTCTCACCACACACACACACACACATGCAGTCAACACCCACACATACCAAAGCTTCGCCAACACACAGACAACACAACAGACAGACATGCAGTGGTGTTCAGATCACTCTGCTATTCCCGGGCAGGAGCAGGGAGGGAGGCTCTACATCTCGGAGGGGGCCCTGATGTCGTCGATCTTGAGGATCATGCGCACCAGCTGTGTGGCCAGCAGGATCTGCTGCTTCTTGGCCATCAGCGTCTCGATCACGTTCTGCTCCTTCATGTCTGCAACAACAACATCACCCCCCTTCAACAGCCCTGTTGATATACAACACCACCAACACCCGCCTTCAACAGCCCTGGTCGTATATAACATGATGTGACATAACGTCACTACCAATAATGACATATCTCAACGTCACTGCCAATAATGTAATACATCTTTATGTCACTGCCAATAATGTGACACACTAACGTCTAGAGCTGCCAATAATGTGGCACATATCCTAGATATCCCTGCCAATACACTATGTGACACATATCCTAAATATCCCTGCCAATACACTATGTGACACATATCCTAAATGTCCCTGCCAATACACTAGTGACACATATCCTAAATATCCCTGTCAATGTGACATATCCTCATTGTCCCTGCCACTACAGTGGGAACAGATGACAAAATGACAAAACTACATACAACAGGGACTGGATGTAAAAAAAATAATTTTCATTAAAGCGTGTTTACTCCATTAACCTCAATATAAAAGGGTTTTTTTTTTAAATCAGCACAATGTTGCTATGTCAGGAACAAACACTGAAATGGTGACAGGAAGCAGCAGAGAGTTTGAGCGGTATAAGAATCCAGTCACCTTTTCTTATCCCCCCCCCACCTACCTTCCTCCCACCCACCACTCGCACACACCCTCTCTTGACACAGCACGAACTGAATTCCATCTTACATGGGATTTCTAAGATTGCCCTTGGGTAATGTGAGGCTACAACTGAGACGACCACCAAAAATGACTGAAACGGTCGTTTGACAATCTGAAGGTGCTGACTCTCTCCCGCCATTTTTCTCCACACTCCTTTTAACTCCCGTCTTAGATTCCCCTCATCATACAGTGAAAGAATATGCGAACACTTGCTATAAAAATATTTTTTAAACTGAATAGAGTGTTTTATTACCCTGTCTTTGATGTGAACATTTCTGAATTGTTAAAACATTTACGTTCAAGTGTTGTAATTATTCAAGCAATACTACATAAGAGAAAGAAACAGGACAATCGTGAACAATTCTGAAATTCCCACAGACCAAGAGCTCTTGAACTCTCCTCTTCCCCTCCAAACACACACACACACACACACACACACACACACACACACACACACACACACACACACACACACACACACACACAAACACACAAACAACTGGTTTGTTTTGTTGTGCCAAATAGGTCTGCATGACTTAAATGGCAATAAATATTCTGAATCACACATCCATTATCCTCGATATTAAAGAATAAAATATATAAATAAATAAAAATAAATAAACAAACACACTCACACACACATACCACCCCCCAAACCCCCCACACACACTATACACTCCCCCATCCCCCCCCCCATCCCTCCCCACTGCCTCCCGCCCCCTACTGACCGTTGGTTCCCTTGAGGAGACAGTCGATGCCCAGGCGCGGGTTTTTCTCCTTCACCTGTCTGGACTTCACAGCAGCCAGGGTCTGGATGGGGGCCAGGCCACTGTTCTCTGCCAGAGCTAAAGGCACTGCCTCCAGCGCCTCGGAGAATGCACGCACTGCATACTGCTCCAGAGTGGAGATCTGCACACACCACAGCCAACACTTAACACTCTGATCGAGTTGGTCTGGTCACATGGAGCAATCTTTTCACTTTGGACAACACCACAGCCAATACTTATGTTCTTTCTCATCACAGGGCAATCTTTTCACTTTGGACAACATCACAAGGCTACAGGCAATACTTTCTCATAGGTCACACAGGGCAATCTTTTCACTTTGGACAACATCACAAGGCTACAGGCAATACTTTCTCATGGGTCACAGAGAGCAATCTTTTCACTTTGGACAACATCACAAGGCACAGGCAATACGTTCTGGTAGATTTGGTCTGGTCACATAGAGCAATTATAATCAATCACAATTATATGGGTTGTTTTGGAGTGGGATTTTTTTTTTTTTGGGGGGGGGGGGGGGGGGGGGGGGAGTTCTTGATATTCCTGAAAAAATGAGGAGTAAGACAACTGAGTTCAAGACAAAAAAGAACCCACAACATCAACATTGATTAGGAAAAAAAATGTTAACCCTAGTAGCGCTGTTCCCGGATTACTCCGGATTGACGTAGTGCAGCATTTCTGGCGGCTCCCGGAATATTCCGGGATGACGTCGGTTATCGTAATTGAAGGCTTTCTTTCGCTTTCAAAGGTCATCCAATGAACGTGAAGGCCATTGTAGGGCCGCAGAAATGGGTGAAGGTCGTCCGCAGTCGCAAGCAACGAGGATTCTGATTGGTTTAGAGGTGTTTTGTTTTTTTTTTGGGACGAACGTCGATCGCCTGAAAACAAAATGGCGGCAAAGTGTTTGCGCTCGTATCACTCGAAGTATTTTTCGAGTTTTTTGACGATATTGACGGCGATGAGGAGTTTTAGAGGCTGGATTTGGTTGAATTAAACGATAATAGAGATGATAAGGTAAGGATTGTGAAATATTTTTGAAAAAACTTCGGAAAAATTGATCGCGATCGGACTGAATCGAGCGGTGCCAAGTTTTGTCCAAAGCACTTCATAACTACCGGGCGATTTCGATGTCATACATTGTTTTACTTTATTTTAACGCAACACGGCTTCGAAATAACTGTTTTTAAGTCATTTCTATATGCTGTCGAGTACTTTGCATCACACGAAACCAAGCGATTGTCGTATTTTCGTCATAGAACGCCGCCAGTTCGCACGAAATAAGTGTTCACCGCCATGACGATCGCGATCGCGTCGATCATTTCGCTGGACTTTTCCGAGTATTTGACGACCGATAAAGCCACGGAAGCTCTTTATTTTTTCAAAACTTATGTCAAGAGACAGTATTTATCGAATCATGACATTTTTGCACCGCAACAACATTGCATATCGTGTTAAAATCAATCTGGGTCACCGACATCGCAACAGTGATTGGTAGTGCACGCGCAGTTTTTAAACTTTATTTATTTTTTACATTATCATAAACACTACATGCTGCTATAAAATTTCACTCTTTTAAAAGCTTGTTATCTAAGCTTTCCAGTGATTTACGACTTTACACACTTAGTTTAGTTTTACATATCAATATCAAGAGTTGTTTGACCCCACCCTACTGCAAATCAACAATGGCTGCTGTTAATTCAGCCAGCAGCACCTAGTACCGCTGCCGTTATTTCAGCGCTACTAGGGTTAAAAGCACTGAACACATTTTTCACATTTTTCTCTCCCCCCCCCCCCCCCACTGCCATGCATTATCAAAGTATCTCTATTTTATCTATGCTCTATTACCTTAACTCCCCCACAACTAATCCTTGGCCAAAAACAGGTTGCATTAAATACTGTTTGTAATTTTTCTTTCCCTCTCACTGTTATCATGCAAAGAGTGACAAAAAAAAGAGAGAAGTCCACTATACTATTTTTCCATTTCTCCAATACTTCTTGTTCCTAGCAGAATGGCCTCCTGCTAGGATGATGTTCATCATTTTATAATAAAATGTATAAATAATACATTAAGTGTATCACTGTGTTCAGAGTGACAGTGTCATGAAGACTGACAACTGACAGAGGTTTACAGTGACGTACGTTTATCTGGCATGTCATAAATCCACACTGTCACCATGGCAACACAGCAAGGATGTCTTACATGCCCTCAGTGACCCCCTCTCTCTCTCTCTCTCTCTCTCTCTCTCTCTCTCTGAGTCTCTCTCTGAGTCTCTCTCTCTCTCTCTCTCTCTCTCTCTCTCTCTCTCTCTCTCTCTTCCCCCTCCCCCCTTACTTTTTACCTAACTTCTCTCCCTCCCTGGTGTTTTCACTGACAAACATGACTTTTTTCCGCATTCAACATACACAAAATAGCCCCCTGCCTACCCTCCCTCTAAAATTGTTGGAATATGCAATTTTCAACACTCACACTTCCGTCAGGGAAAAAAAAAGAAAACACCTTTTACTGGATCAGTTTTCTACAGGAAAAAAAATGACAGAATTTCCAACAAACTGTGAACAGCAAAGAATGCGAGGCCTGAATTAGTGAAGATGTGTATCACTGTGTTCAGAGTGACAGTGTCATGGGGACTGACCACTGACAGAGGTTGACAGTGACGTACGTTTATCTGGCATGTCATAAATCCACACTGTCACCATGGCAACACAGCATGGATGTCTTACATGCCCTCAGTGACCTCAACTTTCTCACTGTGTTGAATGTTTGTATCATAGATTTATTTTCCTTGGCAAGGTAACTGCTTGATAACTGCTATACTAAGTCTATAATGAAGCTGAGCAGTGTTTTAGAAAACCGGCTGTTTCTATTTTCACAGTTATACTAAGTCTATAATTGAGCTGAGCAGTGTTATAATAAAACATGCATCTATTTTCAATGTTATACTTAGTCTATAATTAAGCTAAGCAGTGTTATAGAAAACATGTTTCTATTTTCAATGTTATACTAGGTTTATTATCAAGGCGAGCAGTGATACTAGAAGCAAATCCCTGTTTCTACTGTAACATGTCCCCACACATCCTCAGCACTGACTACTGACCTTGTCGGCAGCCTCGGCCACAGCGATGGAGGCAGCGATTTCAGGAGCCCCCCCACCGTACACCACACGGTTGTCACGCACCAGGTTGCGAATCACGCACAGTGCGTCGTGAAGACTGCGCTTGGCTTCCTCCACAATCTGAAAGTTGTATCACTGTTGTTATTGTTGGAAATGACACTCACTCACAGCTGTGGGTTTCCCCCTTTCTCTGTGCTTTCAAGCTGCTGGTCATTCCATCCCAGCTGCAGCTGATTACAGCAGAAACTGACCACACTTGGTCTTGGTGAAAGGAAGGGGCTGATTTTAGCACTGGGCCCTGGACCCTTGACTGAGTTCTGCTGAATTTGCGAGCTATGCAGTCAATACCCTTTTCTTCTTTTTTTTTCCTTCACCTTTTTCCTTCCAGTTCCATGAACTGCCCATACCATAGCTGAAAATGGAGATCTATAAATTAGTTACACCAATGTGAACCTAAAGGAAAGAAAAAAACGTTTAATTCAGTTTTTGTTGCATTAAACTGCCACTGTAAGATTAAGAATGGGTCATCAAAACTCTGAAGCTAGAAGTAAAATACAAAAAAAAAACTGATTACCAATAGGAAATTTAAACATACACATGCACGCACGCAAACATCACATAGACACACATATACAAACACACATGGACACACATAAACACACACACGCACATACATAAACACACACATGCCCCACACACGCGCGCGCGCGCGCACACACACACACACACACACACACACACACACACACACACACACACACAAACACACACACATACATACACACACACGCACACAAAGTTAAACTTTGCACACAACACCCCCACCCCCCAAAGTCCAGCCTTGAAAATACTCCATCATTACCTCAAACCTTCACTTTCACCACACACACACAGACAACAAACAGCAGCAGCCACACACAGCAGCAGCCACACACCAATCTATCTCACCATCTTGTTTCCTCCTCGAATGAAGATGGTGACGGCACGAGTGTTGAGGCAGTCCTCAATGACCAGCATGCGTTCCTTGATGGTTCCAAAGGACAGCTCCCGCACGATGCCCGCTTTACCCAGCTTCTCTGTCGTCAGCTCCTCGAATCGGGGAACGATGCGACCGCCAGTGGCTATAGCGATCAGCTGGGAATGTCATCATAAGATACATGTGAGGCACGGAAAGAAAGATTGAGAGACAAAAACACGTAGAAAAAGAAACAGAAGAGAGAGAGAAAAAGACACAGAGAAAGAAAAGGAGACAGAGACAGAGATAAACATACACAGAGAGAAAAATTGAGAGAGAAAAACACAGAGGAAAATAAAGAGAAGAGAGAGATAAAAAAAAGACACAGAGAAAGAAAAGGAGACAGAGAGACAAACATAGACAGAGGGAAAGAGACAGTGACGAACGTAGAGAAAAAGAGATTGAGACACAAGTTTAAGTATGTGTGTTGTGATCGAATCTGCAGGAGTGAGACCTACAGAGAGAGAGAGAGAGAGAGAGAGAGAGAGAGAGGAGAGGAGAGAGAGAGAGAGAGAGAGAGAGAGAGAGAGAGAGAGAGAGAGAGAGGAGGTGTGTGTGTGTGTGTGTGTGTGTTGTGTGTGTGTGTGTGTGTGTGTGTGTGTGTGTGTGTGTGTGTGTGTGTGGTGCATACTTTACATAGTATTTTATCAGGCAACACAGACCCCCCACTCCACTCACCTCGATCTCAGGGCCGCCCACCCAGCGTACAGCAGGTAACTCCTTCTGCAAGAGGAGGTGATTCGCTTCGTCGTCAAACCCCCACTGACAGATCACCAAGTTAGCTCCCTTGTCCTTCACCTGCACCAAACAGAAATGAACAAATTATTAGATATAAAGGTTAAGGTGTCCCATAACCTGTGTGGTCACAGGGGAGTGAGGCATCAGAGACCTCAGCTTCTCTAGGGGCCAGCATATTGAGGGCGGTGCCCATCTCCTCTCCCTCGCTGCTTTACCTTCCCAGTCCCTAAAGAGGGCAGGTACTCGTTTACAGCTGTGTGAACTGGGGGACTGTACTGAAGCCAAGGTGTGCAAACAGTCACCCATTCACTTGGTAACCACGCTCAATGCTGCTTAACCGTAGCTTGGGGAAAAGCGAGTGCTCTGACCACTGAGCCAACCCGTCCTGTAAATGCATGAATAAGGTACATTGGAAAATGCAGTGCGCCTTGTCTTCTGAATGTGTCAGATTTATTTCAACTGGATATTTTACGAATTCATTTTAGAACACAAAAACTGCAGGGTCACTTTGTCTCTTAACGCATCAACTTTTCAGATTGTCATGTTCCATTTTAGTATTTGCTTGACACTTGCATGAGAGCTGAAAGCGTATTTACAAGTTAGAGTGAGAAAGCAAAAGCAAACGCTGTGTGTGTGTGTGTGTGTGTGTGTGTGTGTGTGTGTGTGTGTAAGTGCAAAGAAAAAAAATAAAGGAGGAAAAAATACACTGTATATATATGCAGTTTCATTCACACTATATTTATGAATTTTTAGGCATCTTTCCAACAATTCCATTACTACATAGGTTGTCCCTCAGTTATTCATGTCCTCCCCCACAGTCAGAAGGGGACAGAGGGTAACAGAGGACCACACAGTGATTGATGTAGCATGGTGTCTGATCCACCCCACCACCAAACAAGGCAGGTAGAAATTCCTCATGCACCCATAATATCAATTTTCACTGGAAGTGTTTATGTCAAATGCACTAGATCATGGTTGTTGATGCAAGCCTAGAACAAATCATCCTTGCCTCATACATTGCCCAGAAAAGTGACTTCCACTGCACACAGAGCTCTGCAAATTCCTCCAACTATCAACAACTCTCAGCCACTATCCATCCCATCCCAGCCCAGCCCACTTGGGGCCAGCTGGTGCTCATTACAGCAGGAACTGACTGCACTTGCACTTGCTAAAAGGAAGGGATGATACAGCATGCAAATTCAGCATAACTCAGTCAAGGGCCCAGGGCTAAAATCAGCCCCTTCCTTTTACCCAGTCTAAGTGTGGTCAGTTTCTGCTGCAATCAGCACCAGCTGGGATGGGATGGATAGCAGCTGAGAGAAGCTGAAAGTTAGGAAACTGACAGCTGTGAATGAGGGTTACTGAACCACAGCACAAAAGACCAGGAAAGGTTTTAGTCCCTGCAAAACCCCATGTTTCAGCACTAACAACACTGCATGCATTACACATGTATAAATTCTGAATTTGCCTCTAACATCCATTTCCCCAACAATCTTTTAAAATCACAAAGAAAATAACCATGCAAAAACACAGCATATAAGGTTCTGTTCATACACTAAAAAAAATCAAGTAAAAACAAAAAGCAATGTTCACAAGTCAAAAAAACTTTAAAAAAAAAAATAAAATGACCTGGGATTGTTTGGGGGGTTTTGTTCCTCAGTTATTCATGTCCTCCCCACAGTCAGAAGGGGACAGAGGGTAACAGAGGACCACACAGTGATTGATGTAGCATGGTGTCTGATCCACCCTACCACCACAAGGCAGGTAGAAATTCCTCATGCAAAACTCAGGTTCTCAATTCTAGGACCAAAGTTAAAGCTGGGGAACACACAACAACTACTACGACTACTCACGCTCTGAACCATGTTCTCGAAGGTCTCCAGCTCGTACTGCCGCAGCTTCCTGTAGTCCTCCACAGAGGTGATGTCCAGCTTGTGCTTGGTCTTGGGCTTGGGGGGCTCAAAGGGGCAGGTGAGAATGGCGATTTTGGCGTCCTTCACCACCTGTGATGGGGCAAAACACAGACGTCTTTTCCAGTCAGCTTCCTTCCATACACTCTAAGACTGAGGCTTGGTCACTAAGTCCTTTAAAATCAAAACAACATTTAAAAAAACTTTCCTGATTCTAGTTCATCTACGTAGCTGAAAACGTTGACTTCAGTTGATTGATCTGAAGAGGTTCAAAGTATGGAACTGGTCCTGATAAAAACGGAGTGGTGTAGAATTCATCTGACAAACATTCCACAAAACAATTCCACGGGTGCACACATCACAATTCAGGCAAACAGCAAAGGTGAATATTTTTCTTGGAAAAAAAAAAAATCAAAATCCCATCCCATCCCTCCACCTTACCACAGCTGAACTCTAACCTTTCCCACCACCCCCAACACCTTCACCTCGTGGCAGCAGGACTGGTTAACATGTGCACCTGCCTATCAAGGTTCTGGCTTCCATTCCCAGCCTGTGCTTCCTTCCCACTTTGACAAGAAAATCAAACTGAATGTCAAAATCCTTCAGGTGAGACTACAAACCAGACCACAAGTGCAAATTCACGCAGACATCTTGTCACATACGCAAAAATCTCACCATTACGAACCTTGAAGCTCTAGATGAGGAGCCAAAAACAAAAACAAAAAAAAACAAAAAAAAACACACAAAAACCAAACCAACCACACAAAAATCAACAAAAAAACCAAAAAAACCCACAAAAAAACCCAAAAAACAAAAATAAAACCTAAACAACCCAGAAAAATCTAACAAAAAAAAAAACCCAAAAAACCCAAACCCAAAAAAATCAAATAACAAAAAAAAACACCCCAAAAAAACCCCACACCAACACACACAAAAAAACCAAAAACCAAAACCAAAAAACAAAAAAAGCACGACTTGCTGACCTTTGCATCTGGGGGTGGCTCATGTCCTTGTCGACGACGACGCCCTTGACCAGCATGGTGTCCTCCAGCTTGCCCCCCACCTTCCCCTCCACCTTGATCAGCTCAAAGTCCACGTCCTTCCGCTTAGGTCGCCATGACAATGGCGTTCTGCAATCTCGCATTGACGGTGACACGCGTCACGCTGAACAAGAGTTATGCGGTGTCACAACTGCAAGTGTGTTATCGTCACATGCAGGTGTTGAGTATTGTCACAATGACGGTGGTGTTATCGTCAATGAAGAGTGTCAGTTATCTCATCATCGTCACAATGATGGGTGTAGAGTTATCATTGGTGTCACAATGAAGGGTGTTGGTTATCATGTGTTACAATGAAAGGTGTTGAGTTATCTAGGTGTCCCAATGAAGGGTGTTGAGTTATCATCGTCACAATGAAAGATGTAGATTAATCATCATCGTTACAATGACGGGCAACGCCGCCTTGTCATTCTTTGAAAATCAAGTTCTCTTGCTTTGAAATTCACAAGCAGTTCAGTTAATACATGGAACGTTCAATGATTTATGCCAAACAGCACATAGCAAATTAGATTTAAGCAATAGTTTTGTAAGAAAAAATTTTTTATATCTAAAAGTTAATTTTACAGACCTGTCAACTTAACAGAACACTCTTCCCTGGTTTTAAAATTCTAAAAAAGAATATTTTCAATGATTTTGTTACTTATATTGGTTATTACGATCGGTGGTCTAGAGGTAACTCACCTGTCTAGAAAGCAAAAGTCCAGGTCGGAGTGTGCAGTGGTTCGAATCCCGCATGGGCCCAAAGCTTTTTCCCCATCCATTAGATCATGAGTGGTGGTCTGGGTGCTAGTCTTTCGGATGAGACGATAAACCAAGGTCCAGTGGGTTACACATCATTATTTAGCGCACATAACAGAACCCATGCCAACAAGAGGTTGTCCCTGGCAAAATTATGTAGAAAAAAGCCACTCTGATAAGAAAACAAATACAACTGCAGACAGGAAAAAGAAAACAAAAGTAATGGGAAGGTGCTGCACAAGTGGCAACACGCTCTCCCCGGGGAGAGCAGCCCCAATTTTACACAGAGAAATCTGCTGTGACTTAAAGTTATAAACAAATTAAAAGAAATACATACTCAGCTGGAGCTTTTTTTCTCAACTGAGTTGAAGAAAGACAAGACAGACAGATGGGAGAGTGAAAAGCAGAGGCCCAAAAATGCCTTTGATTTTTAATTCAATCAAGCCCTGTGCTGTTCTGCGTTGTGGTGTCTGATGTGTTGTGCGTTGATGATGTGATCAAGCCCGACATGACACTACTTCTTCTTCTCCTTCTCTCGTCCGCTTTACACTGTCAGATGTGTCTGGGAAAAATAATGGCATGTCCTTTCCCGCTCCTCTCATGGGCCATACACTTGGTCTGTAGGGTTATCTCCCTCAGCACAGTCTTCCTCAGGTCGCTGAATAGCGTACACCTTGAAGGATGTGCTCACCTGTCTGGTTTTCTTTATCACAGGCACACAGGGGAGAAGGAGCAAGTTTCAGCTTTGTGGGCATATGGTGGTTTAGCCTGTTGTGCCCAGTGCGGAGTCTTAGAATTGACATGACACTACATGACAGAAATTTTAAAAAATAAATTAAAATTTTTTTTTTTAAAGCTCTCACATCTTGGAGCCGAGGGTGGTCATGGCCAGCCTGAAGAGGGGTTCTGGGTTCTGCAGGTCCACCTGGTAAACGTCGCTGACCTTGTCCAGGTGTCCACCGCCATCTTGGCCGCCATCTCGTAACCGTCGGCGATGCGGATGGGGTGGATGCCGCGGTCCAGCAGCTTTTCCGCCTGCTCCAGGAGAGCCCCGGCCAACACTGAAAGAGAGAGTGTGTCACATGATTCCACTGACAGTCTGTATGCCACAAACATGCACAACAACGCTCTCAGTTAACAATGACTATTCCCTTCTTTTTTGAAAGTTCAGACAGCAACTAATGTCTGTCAAAAAAATATATAAATATAAAACAAAAAAAAATTTTAACTTTTTTTAAAAAATACTGTTTTCTGTCATATGCGCAAAAATACATTGTGCTGCCATTAAATGCGTCTGACAAGTCGGCCCAGTGCATCCAACTTTAGTGTGGGAGATAATTTTTTATTGTTTTACTTTAGTCTCTCTGGAAAAAAGGCAGGAGAATGAACCAAAAAGGAGAAAATAGACAAAAGAAAGGCGGCAGGAAAAAAAGGAACAAGGCAGAAATACTGCACATAGAAACAACAAACAACACAGGGAGACAGCAACGAGTTTTGATAATGACAAATAGTACTCACCAGATAATTATGCTTGATCTTTAACATTTATTGTGCACACCTTCATTTGTATCTCTCCATTTTTTTTATTCATAACTGATTGCCTATAGGGGGGTGTGTGTGTGTGTGTGTGTGTGTGTGTGTGTGTGTGTGTGTGTGTGTGTGTGTGAATGTGTGTGTGTGTGTGATGCTTACATTTTTTGTATGTGTACGTACATTTTTTTTTTTTTTTTTTTTGGGGGGGGGGGGAGAGAAGAGGGGGGAATACATCATAGACAAGCAAGAAATTTAGAGAAGATGATATACTATGTAATGATATGGGGATAAGTGTGAGGTGGGGGGGGGGGGAGGAGGCAGACATGAGGGGAACATGGAAAGGGAGGGGGGGGTGTTGAATGCATGCATGCACATTTGACGTGTTGAATTGATTACCAAAACAGGTCAGTAAAAACAGAACAAGAAACCCTATAAACACACAGACACACAACACACACACACACACACACACCAACACACACACCACTCTCTCTCTTCTCTCTCTCTCTCTCTCTCTCTTCTCTCTTCTCTCCTCTCTCTCTCACACACACACACAAACCACACACACACACCACACACTATACAGTACACGTACACGTACATGCACACACACTACGCACTTCTACTGAAAACATACACGTACACACAAAACCCCAACCATGAAAAAAAATTTTTAAATAATAACGACACCACACCAACAACAAAACAACAACAAAACCCAACCATTAAAAAAAAAAAAGATAATAAGACACCAAAACCCACAACAAAGCTAAGCAGCAGCATCTGCCTCCTCACCTACGACTCCAGTGGTGCCGTCACCGATCTCGTCATCCTGGGACTTGGAGAGCTGCACCATCAGCCTGGCGATCTGGTGATCCACGTCCATCAGATCCAAGATGGTGGCTCCGTCGTTGGTGACCGTCACGTCTCCGTCAGGCCCCACCATCATCTTGTCCAGGCCTTTGGGGCCCAGCGAGGACTTCAGGATGTTGGCCACCGACTTGGCTGCCAGAATGTGAGACTGGGGGGGGAAAAAAGGTGAACCCCTGAACATGTATGACAGTAATGTATGTAGGCCTGCAATTCCAAAGAGGGCTTAACATTAATAGAATAGTTAACATTAATTTATAGGCTAAGGAAGAAGCAAATGAAGACAAGCATTAGTGAAGTGTATCTTTTAAAAAGTTTTCTTTGTTTTTTAAAAAGAGGGGGGGGGAGGGGGAAAAAAGCCTGTCTTCACTTGGCACACAACACTAACACAGTAACAGTCACTGACATTATGATTATATAAAATATATGACTTTAAAGACAAAAGTGAAATTTTTTAAGCAAACCTGAAACTGAAAAAGGCCTCATACTCAATGACAAACAAACATGTTGCGAAAATATTGCAGCTTCTCTGATCTGTCATTTGTCTAGTATAAATTTACTAATAGTAATAATTTAGCAGGGGCTTCTAAATTCAAAATGTGCTAGCTTTCTATCAATAGCTACATAGTATTAGAGAGTACAGTAACAACTAACCATTCTATTTGAAACTCTCTTGGGCAACACTGTAACAGTGCAAGTGTGATAGTAACATCATAGAGAAAGAAAAAAAGAGGAGAAAGATGTATTGTGTGTGCATGTTGTGTGTGTGTGCATGAGTGTGTGTGTGTGTGTGTGTGTGTGTGTGTGTGTGTGTGTGTGTGTGTGTGTGTGTGTGTGTGCATGGTGTGTGTGTTGTGTGTGTGTGTGTGTGTGTGTGTGTGTGTGTTGTGTGTGGTGTGTGGTATGTGTGTGTAGTTGTGCATGCATGCGTCGTCGTGCGTGGTGCGTGCGTGCGTGTGTGTGTGTGTGATGTGTGTGAAACTAAGTGTGAAATGAAAAAAAGAAAAGGGAAAACAAAAACTGGTGGATCGGTGGTCTTCTGGTACTGCACATGCTCTAGAGAGCAAAAAGTCTGGTTCAGAATGTGCAAAGGTTTGATCCTCCTTTGGCCCAAAACTTTTCCACATCCATTAGACAATGAGTGGTGGTCTGGGTGCTAGTCTTTCAGATAGACAAACTAAGGTCCCATGTGTTACACATCATTAGCACATGTAATAGAACCTCATAGCAACAAGAGAGTTGTCACTGGCAAAGTTCCAGAAATAACCACATTAGGAAACAAATAGGCTAACAGCTGCTGACACTGTGACAGGCAAAGAGAAAGAGAAAAAATAATGGGGGGGGGGGGGGGGGGGGGGGGGTGTGCAGCTGCTCTTGAACGAGCTCTCCCCTTAGAGAGCAGCCTGAATTCTCACACAGAGAAATCTGCCATGACATAAGTGATATGAAATGAAAATAAAATGTGAGTGTGAGTGTGTTGTGAGTGTGTCACTGTCACTGTCTTGTGTCACCAATGTGTTGTGTTGTACTTTGTCTTTATTGCAATTCTTTTTGTCACCAAAATGTGAATAAGTGTGTGTGTGTGTGTGTGTGGTGGTGAATTCTTTTGTTTATGTGGAGGTAATGGAATAAGCACTCGTGTGCTTTTTTACATCACTAGATCGTCCCATGTGTATGCATTTTGTAAATTTTGTCATCTGTTCCCACCAGCACACAATGGGGTGTGTTGTGCTGTATTGTGTGTGTGTGTCATGTGTGTGTGTGTGTTGACTGTGTGTGAGTGTGTGACGTAGTGAGTGTGTGTGTGTGTGTGTGTGTCATGGTGTGTGTGTTGACTGTGTGTGTGTGTGTGTGTGTGTTGTGTGTGTGTCATGTGTGTGTCATGTGTGTGTCTGTGTGTGTGTGTGTCATGTGTGTGTGTGTGTCACTGTGTGTGTGTGCGACTGAGTGTGTGAGTGTGATTGTGTGTATTGTACAAAAAACACAACATCTATTCTAACTGGCTAATTGACAGATGAATAGTATCTGATATAGGCCTACTATATATCGGCTGCTAAAATCTATGAACACTTCTTTCTGTTACTGTCATCAGCTTAGTCACGCTGGAACCATAACCACCCCCCACCCCCACCCACGAGAGGTTTTTTAAATATTTTTATAAAAATCCTGAGCCTGGTATTTCTATCATGTAATTATTATACAGTAACTACTGAATAAATGATGCTACTGCAGTCATTTCGACAGTCAAAAAAAATTTATCCACAAAGACCCTACCGGCCCAAGGGTTTGTTCTAACTTGTCTTCACTTACTTTATGGGCTTCGATGCCGGTGAGACGGGACTTTCTTTCCTGATCTCTCAGGATGATGAATGGACGTCCATATTCATCAAAAGCGATCTGTCCCATGGGTGAAGCCATGGTTGGGATGTTCAAAAAATCACAGATGGTTACAAACTAGCTCAGATCGACAACGATTTCGCCTTCACTCATGTGCTGACCTAGAATGTTCCAAAATGGCTTACACTTCTCGCATTGCAACGCGACTCTCGCAACAAACGAGGCTTCGCGAAGGTAAATAACTTCGATCGCTGCATAGCAACCTTGCGTAGCGTGGGCGAGAGAGAGAGAGGTGCAAAGGCGAAATCACCGCTCTCCTTTCGATTACTCGCGCAGGTTAAAAGGCACGGGACAGCAAGAACACCAGCCTGTGTCCAGGAACCTCCATTGAAATCACCGTGAAAACAACGAGTCACAAACCATCTTGGAATCGTGCTTGCGGTTTTCCAGTGTCGGTGGAACTTGATAACTCGAGCGATCGACAGCTAAAACTTCATCATGTCGTTCTTCGGTATCACGCAGCTGGGTTTTCAAAACTACATCAGAGAACACTCGATAGTGGCGAAGGAGGATCCCCCACGAGCGAACACGACAGCTGGGATTCGTGGCTCTTCCTCCTCTCAAAGACAAGAATCCTCCTGCCAGGTCGATAGTGCCCATCAACCAGACGTCTGGCTACGGACCAGGCCATGAAGGTTCTTACGTGGAGCTTACCAGGATGAGAACCAAACATCTCAGAAACCCAGCAGGTAAGACTAAGAGGAGTGTGTGGTATGTGTGTGTGTGTGTGTGTGTGTGTGTGTGTGTGTGTGTGTGTGTGTGTGCTGTGTGGTGCTGTGTCGTGTGTGTGTGTGTGTGTGTGGCGTGTGTGTGTGTGTGTGTGTGTGTGTGTGTGTGTGTGTGTGTGTGTGTGGTGTGTGGTGGTGGTGGTGGTGTGGTGGTGGTGTTGTGTGTGGTGTTGTGTGTGTGTGTGTGTGTGTGTGTGTGTTTGTGTTGTTGTGTGTGTTGTTGTTGTTGTTGTTGTTGTTGTTGTTGTGTGGTAATGTGTTGTGTTGTGTTTCGAATGTTTTTGTGTGTGTGTGTGTGTGTGTGGTGTGTGTGTGGTGTGTGTTGTGTGTGTGTGTGTGCGTGTGGTTGTTGTGTGTGTGGTGTGTGTGTGTAAGATCAGCAGAAATCATTAGCGACATCAAAACTTCTTCAGTAATGCCGTGACGTGTGTTTGTATGTCAGAATATCCGGGTCATAAATAAACTAGGATATTACTGGGTCAAGAGCTAGATTTTTTTCTTTCGTTCAAAAGAAAAATGAATAGTTATTGGTCTGTTCTTTTTGTGTCTTGAGAGTGAGGCTGGAAGGTGCAGATGAAGATCATCCATTCACTTGCTTGACAATATAATACATGCACGGATGCAATCCAACGGTCTACTAAAGCATGAACGCACGGCACACGACACACACCAACACAAACAAACAAACAACAACA
>CM060343.1:10883503-10888503 GCA_030674155.1 Stramonita haemastoma
AGGATGATTGATTGCGTGCACCGAGCAGCATCTGCCTTCATTGATCAGTTGACTGACCTATCAGAGTGATCGATGAGTTTGCCTCAGGTCGGTCGCTTGATCAGCCAATTGATCAGTTGATGGAGAGATGGATAGATAAAATGGATGGATAGATGGATAAAATGGATGGATGGGTGGATGGATGGGTGGATGGGTTGGTGAATGGATGGATAAGTTAATTGACTGATCAATCAATCAGTTGGTTGATGGATTGATAGGTGGGTTGGTTAGTTTATTGATAGGTGGTTTAGTTGGTTGCTTGGTGGTTGATTGAATCATAGTTTGAGTGATTTGTTATTTGGATAGTTAATGTATTGATTGATTGATTGTTTGATCGATTGATTGCAGGAGTTGATTGATTGATTGATCGATGGATTGATTGCAGCTCCCCAGTCGCTGTATTTCTACCCGCCCACCACAAACAGCGAGCCCGGGTGGTGGACGAAGGACAAGCCCCTCTATGAAAAGAGACCCTGGACACATGTGCCTAGAAAACCCCGCGTCAACAGCGAAATGACCACGTGAGCACTTCTGCCCGTTTTCTGTCTGTCTGTTTGTCTTTTGATCGGTTTGTTTGTCTGTGTGTACATCTTCCTGTGTCTCTGTCTCTATCTCTGTTAAACCAGAGCAGAGAGAGAAAGAGAGAGAGAGAGATTTGATTTGAATTGAATTGATTTCTTCTTTTATATCGAGGATAATGGCTACTTTAATGGTGGGTGAAAATGGTGCCACACTGAAACTCTAACCATTGGTGAAATTCGGAGCTGTAGTCGAGGAATGAAAAAAAAAGTGTTTCGATTTTACGTCTGTTCACTCAAGGTGATATTAGACGATGGGAAGGGAAGGGGAGGGTCTAGTATGTTGATGGATGTGTGCAGTAAAATGGGTGTCTTTTTCTTAATAATGTATACAGTACATAGATTTGGGTTAACCAGTGATAACAACAAATAAATACATAACAATTGCTAGTACGACTTAAAACTATAACAAATTTCCTAAAGAACTATTCATTAAAGATTTTGTTATACGAAATGCCAAATTAAGATTTTTAAAAATCTTATCCAAGGATTTTTCCGAGAAAGAGGGTAAGAATGGTTTTAGACTCTTACATTCAAAAATTATGTGACTGTTTGTAATTTTCTCACCGCACAAACATTTTATATTTTTGCTATATTTAGTGATGAACGCATTCAGTTTTATCCGAAAAAATAAAGCCCTAACCTTTCTTGCTGTGAAAAAACTTGTATTGATCTCAGAGCGATCGATATCCTTTAAATTAGGGACAGTGAATGAAGACCTTTCTGATATGGGCTCCTTTGGATAATAAGCCTTTTTGGCCCTGCTCCACGATGCCTCTTCTAGTAAGTGATAGCCTTCTTGTAAAGATAATGGAACGTGTAGTTCTACAGAATCCTCTCCATGTTTTGCACCTCTCTTTGCAGCTCTGTCAGCCCACTCATTTGGTAAGAATCCCACATGAGAAGGTACCCAACAGAAAGTGACACAAATACCCCTTAAAGCTAAAACATGTATAACATGATTGATCTCTAATATAACTTTAGACTTTTTCTTAGAACTTGTGGATTTTAATGCGTAGAGTACCGATTTAGAATCAACGCAAAGTAAAGTTTGAAATATATTCAGCGGAAGATCGAGAATATGGTTAAGAGCCATTAAAATTGCTATTAGCTCAGCTGTGAATATCGAGTGATGTTTACCAACATAATAACATTTTTCTACTTTAAGCGATGGTATTACAAAAGCTGAACCTGTTTCTTGATCATCTAGATGTGAACCATCTGTAAAAACTTTTAGATGGTGACAATATTTCTGATCAATGTGCGATCGGACTTTAGAGATCATGATATTTTGATTTTCACTCTTAGCCATATTTGTGTATTCTATATCAAAAATTTGCTTTGTTCATTTCCCATAAGGGATAAGGTAGAATTTTAGTTTGAGTGTCCATGATATGTTGATTGATTCCAGATTTTTCAAAAAGGTCTGAAACATACGTACCAATTGTCTTTACAGAAGTTATCTGTTTCGCCCTTTTAGGAAATTTGATTTCTGATTTTATTTTTACTTCGTCTGAAGTGAAATTTTCCGTAGTTGTGCTTCTAAGTACATATTTTGCACATGCCAACTGTCGGTATTCATCTAGTGGCAATTCTCCAATTTCACTGTAAGTTCCAAGAGTCGGTGCATGAAAAGGCACTCCGAGGGCAAGTCTGTATGCCTTACAGTCCATACTTTGTAACTTTTTAAGTAAATACTTTGGTGCATTGAAGAATACCTCTTGTCCATAAGACAGTTTGGAACGAATAAGAGATGTTGCTAAACATTTAAGATTTAAAGTGCTTTGTCCCCAAAATTGCTTAATTACCATTTTAAGTAAATTTAAACACTTTCTTACTTTAGTTAAGGTATACTCGATATGTGCGTTCCAAGATAGCTTAGACGTAAGAATAACACCAAAAAATTTTATTATGTTTTTATATTGAATAATTTCACTGCCAATCCTGAAAATTGGTAGCTCATCTGGATTACTACCATTGTTAAAAAGTACTAGATGTGTTTTTTCTGCAGAAAAAGAAAGTCCGTTCTCAAAAATATAGTCATTTATGTTGTCAAGTTGGATTTGGTACATTTTTCTGATGTAATTTATTGCCCGTTTTGGTGTGTTTCGCTTCATGTTGACATTCATCCACATACATATGTCGTCTGCATATTGCACTAAAACGACATCATTTGATAACTTTTTTGGAAGATCGTGTAATAAAATATTGAACAAGACAGGAGCTATAACAGAACCTTGGGGTAGTCCCATGTGAAGAGACCTAAAGCCTGAGTATGAGTTGTTTACTCTGACTTGTATACTTCTATTACACAGAAAACTTTTAATAAAATGATATATATGTCCAGAAAAACCAAGATGTTTCAGTTTGAGCAACAATCGAGCGTGCCAAACTTGGTCATAGGCCTTTTTAATGTCAAAAAATGTTGCTAGAATGTTTTTTCGTCGAGCAAATTGGCTCTTAATGTGTGTTGAAAGTTTAACCAAATTGTCTATGGCACATCGGTCTTTTTGAAAGCCTGATTGGTTGATTGGGATTATGTTATTTCTATGACAGTAATACATTAATCGTTTAAGAATAATACGCTCCATTAATTTGCCAGTATGTGAAGTCAGGGCAATAGGTCTGTAACTACTTTTATCTGTTTTTGGGCTTTCCCTGCTTATGTACTGGAACAACTATAGACTGTTTCCACTTCATTGGCAGGACACCATCAATCCAACATTTATTACAAAGTTTGTGTAGCAGAGATAAAAAAATTTCTGGTAAATGTTTCAGCATATCATTAGATACTGCGTCCAAACCGACAGATGTTTTCTTGTTGGAAAGTGACAATAATGCTTCTTTTACTTCATTCAATAAGATTGGGGCATTGACATATTCATCATTATCAGAGTTTGGTTCAGAATGCAACTCTATTTTGTTTTCCTCTTCTGTTCTCTGTTTTCTATGCTCACATGATAGCCCTTCAATGCGCATTGATTCTGAGAACATGTCTACAAAGGCTTCTGCCTTTTCTTTGTTGGAAGGAAATTCTTTATTTCCCAGCTTTACTGGGCAACTTGGTAGACAGACACCATTTTTCATTTCATTAAATTTTTTCCAAACTTGTTTAAGATCTTTATGACTGGATATCTCACTGGTACAAAAAGAAGACCAAAACTGTCTTTTAGCCTCAGCAATAACTTTGTTGCTATGATTTTTAGCTTCTTTCTGCTTGATATAATTTTCTGGCGTTTTATCTTTTAGATATATCTTATACATTGAACGTTTATTCTTAACTGCATGGTCACATGCTGGTGTCCACCATATATTTCCATTATGTTTCTTTGATTCACGCATGTTTATTCTAGGGATAGACAAACTAGCAGCTTGAAGGATGGTTTCAGCAAAAATAGAATAGAAGTGGTCTATGTCATCAGTTTCAAAGCTGTCAGTGTTGTAGGCTGCAAGAATGCTTTTACATTTTTCCCAATCAGCTTGTTTATAATTAAATTTAGGAATCTTGTCTGCAAGGGTGTCACAAGCAGTTGTTCTATGAAGAGTTATAATAACAGGCAGGTGGTCACTGCGTGTGTGTGTGTGTGTGTGTGTGTGTGTGTGTGTGTGTGTGGTGTGTGTGTGTGTGTGTGTGTGTCTTAATGAATATGTAATAACCATTCGTTTGAAAACACATTTAGAGTTTGTGAATGTGTTTTATTTATTTATTCATTTATTCATTTGTTCTTTTATATCGAGGATAATGGAATAAGCACTCGTGTGCTTTTATTACACCCAATCCCCGTGTGTACGCGTTTTTGTAAATTTTGTCATCTGTTCCCACCGCCACACAATGGCCTACTCTTACGAAAAGTGGAACAGGATTTAACGTGTGCGCAAGATGTTCAGCGTGCGTTTGCATACGAGGCCTCGGATTCCAGTCTCATCCGAAGGACTTTTGGTGAGAGTGGAGTCAGCACTGATGTTGACTCCAGGGGAAAAAAATCCCCTCGAACGGGAATCGAACCTGGGTCTTCAAATTGGAGCACAATGTTCTGACCACTAGGCTATCCCCTCCCCCCTCCCCCGTGTGTGTGTGTGTGTGTGTGTGTGTGTGTGTGTGTGTGTGTGTGTGTGTGTGTGTGTGTGTGTGTGTGTGCATGCGTGTGCGTGTGTGTGTGTGAGAGAGAGAGACAGAGAGAGACGAACAGACAGGGGGGGGGGGGGGGGGGGAGGATAGAGAGAGATTGACCGACAGACAGTGACAGACACACAGAGAAACAGACATAGACCGACCGACAGACAGACAAACAATTAAATAGAGGAAAATAGTCATTTTGTTTTGATCCCTCCAATAATCTGTGCCTGTTTTCTTCTGTACAGATTCGTGGACAACATGGCTCT
>CM060343.1:10896003-10901003 GCA_030674155.1 Stramonita haemastoma
TGCTATAGATTGTTTAGCCGTTATTATTCATTGTGTACACAATGCTATAGACTGACCATCAATATACATTGTGTACACAATGGTATAGATTGTTTCTCCATCAATATTTGTTGTGTGCACAATGCACTGCACATGCATAGACACGTCAGTTCTTGAAAGAACAGATTTTTGTGCATGGAATTGAGAATGCTTTCTTTGGCGTATATGTATATGATGGCACGCATGCACGTGGGCGCGCACACAAACACATACACACATACACACACGCGCGCACACGCGCACACACACATGAATGGACAGAACTCAGTCATATGTCTCAATTCTAATCAAACAAAATCTATGTTTATAACCACTGGGCAAAAAAAGACATAAATTTTCTCCATTCGCGCCAATAATTATATAGTCTATCCATGGACAACAAATTGAAGAAGTAGTCTCACACAAAGTACTAGGTGCAGTAATCGACAATGATCTGTCTTGGTCAGATCACATAGCCATATTAGGAAAACGAATCTCAGTAAGATTATGTCAACTTAGAAAAAAAAAATCTAAATCTACAGTCACGAAAAAGCCGCCGCTGTAGTCTAGTGGTTAGGGCGTTGGACTCGTAATCTAAAGGTTGCGGGTTCGATCCCAGCTTTCGGCTATGGCGTTGTGCCCTTGGAAAAGGCACTTTACGGCTATTTTCTCACCCCACCCAGGTGTAAAAGGGGTACCAACCTTGTATTGGGGGTTAACCCTGCGATAGACTGGCGTCCTATCCAGGGGGGAGTCTATGACTCTCAGTCGCTTAACGCCACAGAAACCGGGATAAGCACCGGCCTGATGAGCCTTAGGCTCGGGACAGACTTTAACTTAAACTACAGTCACGAAAACTATTCTTTCACGCGCATATTCCATCTCTTATAAATCAAGTTTCTATTTCATGGGACAGTGCAAGTGAAACAAACCTAAAGCATATAAACCGCCTACATAAAAGAGCTGTTAAACTAATCCGATTGAATCCTAATACACTGACCACCACCAACTACAAAGAACTAGATATTCTTCCACTCAAAGACAGACTGCAGTTCAACAAGTATCTATGTATGTACAATATATTAAACGGAAAAGCCCCAAAGAAAATTGTGTGAAGATTTGCTGTCAATAAAAACAAGCCTACCAATACACGGTTTCTGCCCAGGCCCCATAATAATCTCTATAAATCAAGCCTTGCTTATTTAGAAAGAACATTGTGGAATAATCTACCTCCTTTTCTAAAATCAGTTCCTTCAAAAGAAATGTTTCAGAAACTTTTGAAGAAATATCTGATGGACAAACTGTAAGTCCGCGTTTATGTTCGATACTACCTCACATTTGGCTGCTTGTTGTTATTCGTGCCCATGTTATTTGTTATTTTTGTCATTTGTATGTATGACGTGATCTGATGTTGTACTGTCTTCGGGTTTTTTTTTAATCTTGAGAGATTTGTTGGAAGGAAATCCTCATTTTAGTTTTTTCAACAAAGGTTGATATTTGTCTTTGAATGTTTTAGAAGTCAATTTTGCATGATTTTTTTTGTGAGGGCAGGATGAAAAAAAAAACCTCAATTAAGATCATTTTGACTTGACTTGACTTGTCTTCACGCACTCGCGTGCACACACACACACACACACACACACACACACACACACACACACACACACACACACACACACACACACACACACACACACACACCACACACACACACACACACCACACACACGAAATTCTCATAAGGCTTATTTGACTCTACTAATGCGAATATTTTCACCAGAAGGAAAAAAAAGACCCTACTAAATAACAAAGTCTTGTGGTCATTTTCAGCACTAAAACCATCGTGACACAATCTTCAAGTCAGTCACAACCAGGGAGTGAACGGGAAACAGAGACGCTTTTGTGGGCCCCACGTAAATAGCCAGGTCATCCCTGTATGTACAATATCGATGACCAAAACAACGGTGATTAACTTCTGCTCCTAGTGACGTGTTCTCTGAGAGGCTGAACCGTTAAGTAACCCATCTTGTGACTTCATCACAGGGGCTGGGAACGCAAGCACCCAAGGACAAGTAGCCCTCCATCTTCGTCATTCCTCTGCGGAGTGCGTGCACAGATTGGGAGAGGAGAAGGATGTTTATCTCCACTGTGTCCCGCCCTGTCCAGAATCTGTCCTGTGTGGAGTGGTTCAGTCACAACTGGGTGTTTCAGTCACACTGTATGGAGTGTTTCAGTCACACTGTTGAGTGGTTCAGTCACACTGTTGGAGTTCAGTCACACTGTATGGGTGGTTCAGTCACACTGTTGGAGTGGTTCAGTCACACTGTTGGAGTGTTCAGTCACACTGTTTGGAGTGGTTCAGTCACACTGTTGGAGTGTTCAGTCACACTGTATGGAGTGTTCAGTCACACTGTTTGGAGTGTTTCAGTCACACTGTAGGAGTGTTCAGTCACACTGTATGGAGTGGTTTCAGTCACACTGTGTGGAGTGGTTTCAGTCACACTGTTGGAGTGGTTCAGTCACACTGTTGGAGTGTTTCAGTCACACTGTTTGGAGTGGTTCAGTCACACTGTTGGAGTGGTTTTAGTCACACTGTTGGAGTGTTCAGTCACACTGTGTGGAGTGGTTCAGTCACACTGTTTGGAGTGGTTCAGTCACACTGTTGGAGTGGTTCAGTCACACTGTGTGGAGTGGTTCAGTCACACTGTTTGGAGTGGTTTCAGTCACACTGTTGGAGTGGTTCAGTCACACTGTTGGAGTGGTTCAGTCACACTGTTGGAGTGGTTCAGTCACACTGTTTGGAGTGTTTCAGTCACACTGTATGGAGTGGTTCAGTCACACTGTATGGAGTGGTTTCAGTCACACTGTTGGAGTGTTTCAGTCACACTGTTTGGGGTGTTTCAGTCACACTGTTGGAGTGGTTCAGTCACACTGTTGGAGTGTTTCAGTCACACTGTTTGGAGTGGTTTCAGTCACACTGTGTGGAGTGGTTCAGTCACACTGTTGGAGTGGTTCAGTCACACTGTTGGAGTGGTTCAGTCACACTGTTGTGGAGTGGTTTCAGTCACACTGTTGGAGTGGTTTCAGTCACACTGTATGGAGTGTTTCAGTCACACTGTATGGAGTGTTTCAGTCACACTGTATGGAGTGGTTCAGTCACACTGTGTGGAGTGGTTCAGTCACACTGTTTGGAGTGGTTCAGTCACACTGTTTGGAGTGGTTTCAGTCACACTGTTGGAGTGGTTCAGTCACACTGTTGGAGTGTTTCAGTCACACTGTATGGAGTGGTTCAGTCACACTGTGTGGAGTGGTTTCAGTCACACTGTGTGGAGTGGTTCAGTCACACTGTGTGGAGTGGTTCAGTCACACACTGTGTGGAGTGGTTCAGTCACACTGTATGGAGTGTTTCAGTCACAACTACTGTGTGGAGTGGTTCAGTCACACTGTGTGGAGTGGTTCAGTCAACTACTGTATGGAGTGTTCAGTCACACTGTTGGAGTGTTCAGTCACACTTACTGTGTGGAGTGGTTCAGTCACACTGTGTGGAGTGGTTCAGTCACACTGTATGGAGTGGTTCAGTCACACTGTTGGAGTGTTTCAGTCACACTGTATGGAGTGTTTCAGTCACACTGTTTGGAGTGTTTCAGTCACACTGTATGGAGTGTTTCAGTACACTTACTGTTTGGAGTGGTTCAGTCACACTGTGTGGAGTGTTCAGTCACACTGTTGGAGTGGTTCAGTCACACTGTATGGAGTGTTTCAGTCACACTGTATGGAGTGGTTCAGTCACACTGTTCGGAGTGGTTCAGTCACAACTTACTGTGTGGAGTGGTTCAGTCACAACTATGGAGTGGTGGTTCAGTCACACTGTGTGGAGTGGTTCAGTCAGACCTCACTTTCTGTGAGTGTCAGTAACAGAACACTCCTTTTCCCCAAGCTAAGCAGATTAAGCAGCATCCAGCGTGGTTATTAAGTGGATGGGTGACTGTTTAACTGCCTTAGCTTCAGTACAGTTCCCTATGTTCACTCACCCAGAGCTCTCTCTTCTCTCTCTCTTCTCTCCTCTCTCTCTCTCCTCTCTCTCTCTCTCTCTCTCTCTCTCTCTCTCTCTCTCTCTCTCTCTCTCTCTATATATATATATATATATATATATATATATATACTTATACAGAAATACACACACAATAACAACATATATAATATAAATATATGATATATATATATTTGATAAAAACCCACAATTCTGCTGGGCACCGCTCCCTCCAGGCACACAGTTGAGGTAAAATAGTAAAATAATGATAAAAACACGACTGTGTTCAGCTTCACCTCTTTATTTGCTGTCAAATAAAGAGATGAAGCTGAACACAGTCGTGTTTTTATCATATTATATATATATATTATATATATATATATATATATATATATATATATATATATATATATATATATATATATATATATATATATATATATATGTATTATATATCAAATGTGGTGTTCTCCACCTCCATATAGATGGCCATGTTTACGTTATTTGACCACTGAGAAGGATAACACTGAACGTACCCAGCATGCAGCCAACTATCTGGAGAACGATGAACTCCACCGAGTTCGACTTACCAAGAAAACACTACCTAAAAAATTCACTGCAGTACCCACCCCAAAGACACCTCACAAAATTGGGGATGACAAAATTTACATTACTGCATACACACAGGACTGGGTGTAAAAAAAATAAAAATTTAAAAAAAGCACATGAGAGCTTATTCCATCATCCTCGAAATAAAAAAATAAATAAATAAATAAAATCAAAAATAAATCAAAGAACGAATAAAGTCAAGGCAGACAAACGCAAAACAAAACTAAAAATAGTAATGCCGCATAGATCTAGGAGCGAGCAAAGACACGCATCCTATTGTTGCTATATCTCTGACACATGCCTATCACAGGAGTTCGTTTAGGAGACTGTGGTTCATTTCCTC
>CM060343.1:10906003-10908503 GCA_030674155.1 Stramonita haemastoma
TTGGATAGGTGGATAGAGAAACAAAGTGTAGCTGTAGATGCATAAGTGGAAGGATGGGTGGGTGGGTGGATGGATGAATGGATGGATGAAGGGACAGACAGACGGACGGATTTGTTTGACAAATACTTGGATTCTTACAACTTTCCATTCGCTTTATTCTGTCGTTCATTCCTCTCTGTATAATAATTATTTTCCATTTCAAAACGCATCAAAGTAAAACTACCACTTCTTTTGTCCTGACTTTGAATTCCAGGGAAACAAATGCGCATGCCTGAAAGCAAGGCCGAAAGTACTTCCTGTTTCCGGCAAACTATTACGCTGTCCTGGAACATTCGCAGAGTATTGTGGGACATCTTCTGCCTACACAGTGTACAAAAACAGTAAGTGGAGAGAGAGAGGAGAGAGAGAGAGAGAGAGAGAGAGAGAGAGAGAGAGAGAGAGAGAGGGGGGGGAGAGGGGGGGGAACGAGAGAGAGAGGAGAGAGAGAGAGAGAGAGAGAGAGAGAGAGAGAGAGAGAGGAGAGAGAGAGAGAGAGAGGCAAGGCAAGGCAAGGCAAGGCAAGGCAAGCAGGCAAGGCAAGGCAAGGCAAGGCAAGGCAATTCTTTTATTCGAGGATAAAAGATAAGCACTCATGTGCTTTTTTACATCCAGTCCCCGCCCTTTTCAGGGATAACATCAAGATAAAAAGATACTAAACAGCAAAACCATATGCAGTACCAAACAACATAAAGGAATAAGGACATTATATATAATAAGATAATAAAAATGCACTCATTCAGAAGACGAAAATCAGAAGCCATAATAAAATGATTTTGATTATAGAAGAAAAAGAGAAGCGTTAATAGATAGAGAGAGAGAGAGAGGAGAGGAGAGAGAGAGAGAGAGAGAGAGAGAGAGAGAGAGAGAGAGAGAGAGAGAGAGAGAGAGGAGAGGGGAGAGAGAGAGAGAGATAAAAGAGAAAATGAATGAATGAATGAATGAATGAATGAATGAATAATCTTTGTTTTTCAAGGGTAACAGAATAAGCATTTACATACTTTTTTTCATCCCGCCCGAAGAGAGAGAGAGAAGAGAAAGAAGAACAGAACAGAACAGGACAGACAGACAGACAGACAGACAGACAGACAGACAGACAGACAGACAGAATATTTTATTCTTTTATTTCGAGGATAATGGAATAAGCGGTTATGTGATTTTTTACATACAGTCCCCGTGCGCATGCAATTTTGTCATCTGTTCCCACCAGCACAAATGGCGTACTCACCTCTAATGCGGAACAGGTTTTAAAAACGTCGTGCACAAGATGTTCTGCGTGGTTCCACACGGACCTCGGTTTCAGGGGGAGTGCAGTCAGCACTGATGTTAACTCTGGATAAAAAAAAATCCTCTTGAGGGGCGTCTTGGTGGTTCCTCAACTTACACTCACACTCTCACACACCCACTCACGCACGCACAGCACGACCACACACACACACACACACACACACACACACACACACACACACACACACACACACACACACACACACACACGCGAGTGCTTAACAACAAAACACACACCATGCACGCAGCGCACCACGCACGACGCACCACACCACGCACGCACGCACGCACGCACCACACACACCACACAACACACACCACACACACACACACACCACAGCTGAGTGCTTATTCCATTATATATCCTCGATATAAAAGAATAAATTTAAAAAAAAAAATATTAAACAACACAAATGCTCACATTTTTCTATAGCCTACATGCTTGCGTATTGCAGTGCTGGCCAAAACGGTGAAATGGCTCGACTGGTGGACAGCTCGTTACCATGGAAACAAGCCTATCTGTACGTCCTCCTCTCAGACCACCACCTGGTCAGTCTTAGGGCCGAAGAAGACGCCGCGGACAAAAGGGCTACGTTTGCAACAGTAAGGATTTATTGTTTGTTTGTTATTTATCATTGATGATTGATGATTGATTGATTGATTCTTTATTCTTTTACGTCGAGATAATAGAATAAGCCACTAGAGTCTTTTCTGGTCTCAATGTAGTCTTTCAGGTCTAGATTGGGTCTTTTGTGGTCTAGATTAAAGAGTGAGAGTTTTTTATCCATATCTGTAGTTTCTTCATTGATTAGATATTATCTCTTTTCTGTTTAGATATGTAGTCTCTATTTCTGATTAGATTAGTAGTCTCTTTTCTGGTCTAATCGTGAGTTTCTTTTCTGGTTTCAATCTGAAGCTCTTTTCTTATCTAGATCTGTAGTGTCTTTTTGATTGATAGTAGCTCTTTCTGATCTAGATATGTAGCGTCTTTTCTGATCTAGATCTGTAGTGTTCTTTCTTCTGATCTGTATGTCTTTTCTGATCTCAATCTGAAGCGTCTTCTCTCCACCAACAGGCACGGTCTTTTCCATTGGTCCCAAGCATCTGCAGCATCTGTGGGTGGCGCATGCCAGACAGCAGGCGTGACGTGGCAAGAGGCCCTGGTGGCCTGCATGAA
>CM060343.1:10916003-10938503 GCA_030674155.1 Stramonita haemastoma
ACCGTTTTGGTCGTTAGTGAATTGGTCTCCTCTAGGACCATTCACAACTTTACTCTCAAGCATTTTGGGGCTGGATTGGGGGGAGGGGACCCTCCCTCTCTATTTCTTCATACAATCATTTTCCTGAATTTGTGTCAAGCTTCTGTATATGTTTCTGTTTTCAGAGACAAATGGATACCCAGAAAACCATCTTCCAAACAGAACTCTTCTGGCAAAAGAGCTTCCAAGGGGAGAACACCCATAAGTAATCCAGGGTTTCAGAATACCGAAAAACCGGATACTGCGGTGTCTGGAACGGCAGACAAAGATCCTCTCCACTTCAGCAATCAGCGCGCCTTAACCCACGAACAGCACCACCACCATCACCATCACCACAATGATCTGAATTACAACGCAGCAGCAGCGGCAGCAGCATCAAGTAAAGGCCAACAACCGCGATACATTTCCACCAGAAGCGCCAATATTCGGCCCACGTCTTCCTCCTCCATGGACTACACAGAAGTCCATCTTCCTGAGGAGGAAGAGGAGGGGGAGGAGGTCAATATGCAGAAGGATCAAGGCGTCAGGGTATCCACGATCCGTAAATGCCTAACTGCCCCCACAGGATTAAGCACAGAGCGCAAACCGCCATCCTCCCTGGTGCGAGTGTTGGACTACCAAATGGATTCTTCCAGAAGCTCTGTGACCGGATCTGACGAAGCGTACAGCATTCTGGGATACCGGAAGTCCATCCAGAACGCGTGGCCTAACGTCCGAGGCATGTCTTACAACCACGTGATGATCAACCGACCAATGAAAAGCGACGACGACCAGTCCACGCTGTACGATATCGCGCAGGTGAAACCGCCTCGGGTGCGGTGTATCGATCATGATTATGATCATGCCGATCCTGGGGCCACCATGGCCAGAAGTCTGAGTGAACCTCACGATGTTCGTTCCATACTGAAAGCACCTGTCAGACGAAATGACAGCGATGTTTGAGGTGATGATGGTGATGATGTTTGAGATTTAATTCAGGTTTTCAGAGAGAAACCAAGAGGGAAAGCAGAATTTTCTATAATTATACGCTGCTTTACATGGTCAGCCTAGGTATGGGTCAGAGACTCATTCTTTGGGGAAACCTGGCTGTGCTTCTTAAATGAATGCTTGATTCAGAGTCTTGACCTCATAAAGAATCTCTCCCATGGAGATACTGGAGGAAACCTATCTCTTTCTGTATAAATGGCATCCCCCACCTGGTGAAAATTCTGTGCCAGGAATTCCCTCTTTTCTATCCCTCTCTTTGTTTCTGCCGTGTTCCTTTTCTTCTTGTTACCTCTTTCTTGTCTGTTTACTGCCTTCTTGGTTTTTTTCCCTGCCTAACTTTTTCTCTAGAAAGCCTTAAAAAGTAATTCTGTCCCCTGTCCAGTGTGCTGGGCCTGACTTGTCAGGCCCTTAACGGATTTTCGCTCATGTGACAGACAACAATGGTTGCTGGGCGAGCCTTCATAGAAGAAGGAAAAAGAAACAAGGCTTTGTGACATTGGGTATTGTTCAGTGGTTACTTCCACCTGAGAAAAGAACAGGCCTGACCCCCCCCCTCCCCCAAACCAAACAAACAAAAACCTGTTCAGTACCTAATTTGGTGTGCCAGTGATTTTCAAACAAACAAAACATACAAAAATCACAGCCTCTGAAGTCGGAGTATGGCTGCCTATAAGGCACGGCGAGGTAACTATTTGAAAACAGCTGTACGGGCAAACGTCTCATCCTATCTCATAGCGATTCTCTGTGGGATGAGTGCATATTCTGGGTGACCCCCTGCTGGGGATAATTAACAAAATCACAACAAAACTCCGCCACCCCCCCCCCCCCCCCCCCCCCCCCCCACACACACAGAGATTTTAAATCCCCAAATGGACCAGAAGATAATATATATATTTTATTTTTTTAAGGGAGGGGTGGAGCGTATTTAAATAATGAAACAATAAAGCAAATACCTACGGGGGTAATCACTGCTCCACTAACAGGATCCAACAATATATTTGCCCTCTTATTTACATATAAAAATTATATATTTTGTTTGTGGGGAAAACCTTCTGCCAAAATGGACAGAGAAAAATTGAGACGGACAGGAAGGAATCCATGGTCCGTCTGTCAGGTCGAATAGGTCACTTTGACTCTTCCCTAAGTGTGTGTGTGTGTGTGTGTGTGTGTGTGTGTGTGTGTGTGTGTGTGTGTGTGTGTGTGTGCGCGCGCGCGCGCGCGCGGAAACCCCCCCCCCCCCAAAAACAACTGTGAGTAAACATTATCAAGCAATAGCTTATTCACGTGTCATAGCCTATGGTTTATTGTAAGCCCATTTTTGTAATGTGTGTGTATGCGAGTGGTGTGTGTTGTGTGTGTGTATGTGTGTGAGTGTGTATGTGTTGTGTATGCGTGCACGTGCAACATAAGCACGAGTGTTTTTGATTGTATTTGTATTGTGTTTGGACTGTTACACAACGAATATCATCAACAGCTTATTTGCGTGTGTTCTAGTCTGTTTGGTTTTTTTACCATCATCATAGTGTCCCTGCGAGTGCTTGTACCCAGAAATAGCCCTTCATGGCATGATTGATTAAGTAGCCTATCCATTTTATCACATCCAAGGACACACTTCTTGCGGACGTTATGAAAATAAATAATGTGCTGTTTTTACAAACGCTAGTTGACTCCTTACAGAAAGTATTGGTCATTCATGTAAACTGTTGCCGAGTGCAACTTCATAAACTAATGTCATGTATCACTATTCAGTGTTGTATCAACATTGGGACCAAAATTAAAAATGTGAGACCTTTTTTTTCCTGAAAATGTGGTGTGTTGAGGATTACTTATTTACATTGATATTTATTTATTGTAGTTATTTTCTGCACGTGAATGTGAAGGAATGAGAGAGAATCGAACCAAAAGAGGGAGAGAGGGAGGGACTGGGGAAGAGAACCTTATGACGAGAACTTCTCTATGAACCATAAAGTACTGGACCATGTATCGTATGCCCTCAAGATCTTCATACGTGAAGGGGGGGGGGTTCCATGGTAACAGCTGCCTCCTACATAGCAGCTTGCGTAAAACTAGGGCATCCTATCTTCAGATGAGATCACTAATACTATACTAATAATAATATGGGATTTATATAGCGCTGATCTGTAAAGCACGCAAAATCAAAGTGCAACCGTTCACAAATAAAATTAAATTTATGTCAACACACACACACCAAGTGTCAGAGAGGGAGACAGAAAGTAGGAACAGATGTGATGTAGCAGATTCCTCTCTCAAGGTGAACGTGGCTCTGAAATCCTTAGTTTTCCTTTCTCCCACACAGAGGGCAGGTTCCGGTTATCAAGACATAAATTAATATTGTCACTAGAGTAGAAAGTTGTGAAGAAATACATATACATCGCTAGTATTTAAAACAAGGAGAAACTGATGCATTGATATTCCGGGTAATATGAAAATATAGCATTCATATGCTTTTATTTTTTTTACATCCAGTCCCTGTGTGTATGCAGTTTTACGAATTCAGTGTTTCCACGGCACATGTTCTTTTTTTGAAAAGCGTTTAGAATGTCCTTCCGAGACGTAATTGAAACTGGGGGTTTCTGAAATTCCAGGGCAGTTTTGTGTAACTGTACTCTTGCCATTATTTTTTAGTTGGGGTATTTAAGTACGTATAATTTTTATTTTTACGACAAAGTACTGTAGTTTTGAAGATTTGATGGGTATTAGGTTGACAGGATTTTAGCTCAGAACTATCTTTCAAAATGTTTCTTCATGAGCTTCAGGACAGCGACTGTTGTCCCTCATTAAGCATCATATGCGCTAAAATGCGTGGTGCTGCTCTTGTGGCTACGCGCTCTCTCCCTGGGAATTCAGCATGGTATGAAAATAAAATTACAAAACTAAGCTGACGTTAAGCAGAGATTAAAGCTCCTGATAAGTCTGGCCCAGCGCATCTGACTGAGTGTGTGGAGAATTTTCTTTTCTAGAAAAAAGGCAGAGAAATGGCCAAGTAGGCAGAAAATAGTAAGAAGGTGACAAGAAGGACAGGAACAAGGCAGAGAGGGAGGTGAAGAGATGGCACATTCTTCCAGATGGGGATGCTGTTTATACTGACCGTTCCCGCAATCCCTGTGGGGGAAATGTATAAAGATCAGAATTCAAACTTGGCCCAACAGCACTTAGGCCGCCCGCTGTCAAGTCTAAGTAGTTAGGGGCTTGACTTGTAATCTAAAGGTTGCCGGTACGATCCCAGCTTTCGGCTATGGCGTTGTGCCCTTGGAAAAGGCACTTTATGGCCATTTTCTCACCCCACCCAGGTGTAAAAGGGGTACCAACCTTGTGTTGGGGGTTAACCTGCGATAGACTGGCGTCCTATCCAGGGGGGAGTCTATGACTCTTCAGTCGCTTAACGCCACAGAAACCGGGATAAGCACCGGCCTGATGAGCCTTAGGCTCGGGACAGACTAACTTTAACTTAACCAGCAGCACTTGGTTCTTTAAACCACCCATCTGATCATTTCAACAAAGTGGGACAAGATAGTTCACTGGTCAGAGCACTGGCTCCCCCCAGCTAAGGAAGCAAGTTGAGCAGTGTCCAGTTGAATGTGGTTGCCTAGGCTACTAGATGGGTGACCGTTCATGCACCTTGGCTTCACTTCAGTCACCCTGTGTGCGAACGCACGCAGAACATCTTGCACACACGTTAAATGCTGTTCCGCTTTTCGTAAGAGTAGGCCATAGTGTGCCAGTGGGAACAGATGACATTTACAAAACTGCATACACACGGGGACTGGACGTAAAAAAGTGCAGAAGCGCTTATTCCATTATCAATATCAAAGAATAAATCAAATCAAATCACCCAGCTGTCAATGGGGACCTGCCCTCTTTAGGGACAGGGAAGTAAAGCAGCGAGGAGATGGGCGCTGCTTTTAAAATGTGGAAAAGCCACATCTCTGCACTTTCACAAGTGACGTTCCACCACGAAAAGTCGCTTTGCACCTTACCCACTTTTCTGCTAGGAACCATTGAAGGTGGGTGGGGGTTAGGTTGTCAATTTTGATTACAAAACTATAGCCATTATTCTACCTTGTATTGAAACATCAAGGTGTAAGTTTGTTTCTTTTTGCTTTAAAGTGTTAAAAAAAAATATTCAAGCCATCATGCTGACCACTTATAGTGCTAAACTTGTGAATTTCTCATTTTGTTACTTCCTGAAATCTGTCATTTTAATATTTTATATTTACTTTTCGTGGGATTGTCCAATTTTGAATGTGTATTTTGTATTGAACACCCTTTTCTTTTAACTTTTCATTGCACAACAACATGTTGATAACTAAAATCTACCTCTCTAGATGCGACTCATTATGAAGTGGAGCATCTGCATCATGAATTACATGCACACCCAGAAACAGACGACACTTCAATCATTCTCACCATGCTAAAAACAACATACCAACAGGTGTTGACGTAGTACATCATAAGTTTTATTTCTGTATGGAAGATGGGTCGCTCACAACTGAAGGTTACGAGCCATGAAGTCCTTGAGTCTTCACAAAACCTGCCATCTTAATCCCTGATGTACTAACGGCTAATTTTTTTGTTCCACATATATGTAACTAGTCTAGATATATAGTTGTTCTAACTTAAATTTCACAACACATACACTAAGACAATACTGCTAACAATAGGAGTGAAATGACCAGAACTATGTTACCTATTTTTTTGCCTATAAAATATTCATGGCCATTTCTGGGGATTTTCTTCACAATTCTGAGATACAAGATATCCAAAAACAAGAGAAAACCCCCACCAAACTGGTCATAAATTTGTGGTAAATGCTGAAGCTTAAAACTAAACTGAACTTGCTTTGTACTAAAACCACTGTGGCTGCATACTGTTGCCCCTAACATATGAATGAAAAATTTCTCGTAGCTTGTAACCGTTATGAATTTCTAAGGATTTTGAGATAAAAGTATTCTTATACAAACTCAACACCAGAAGCTGAACCATTCAAACACTTTTGATCAGGTATAAAATTCTGAACATGAACTGCAATATGCAGAGCTGCCTATATTGTTTGTATACGATGTTGCCTTTTTGAAAACATGAAAAAAGAGCAAGGGATACCAGAGAGTCCAATACTAATCTTTTTCAAAGCAGTATGACACTACTTCGAATTAGGCTGCTGTGCTGCTTCTGACATCTAAGAATTGTGTAAAACACTTTGTAAAACCTTTAGCAAACTTCTACACACTCGAGGAAAAAACATTGATACAAATTTCTGCTTGGCTAAATACACCAACCTCTGTAGGCTTGGTCAGGATTAACAAAGTCGACTGACAAAAAGCCCGATTCTAAATCGACCCATTAACTTGGCTAGCAAGGGGAAGTCACTGCTCACTGTTTACTGAATACCAAACAGGAAATTTTGTTACAAACTCACGGAAGCATTGCTCTGGCATTAGCTCTGACAGCCTTTACTATTTTCTTTTTTGATGTTAAGGAGAACAAGCCCCTTTTCCCGTGACAGAAACTCGTTTAATCAAGCAGAAACATACGATGAGACAATTATGTGGTTCTTTGCTGCCTATATACTTAACATCCACTCTTGTTAGTTAACCACACTTTGTTCGTGTTCTTTGTGCGATGCACCATCAGACTCGATGGCTTCTTTGAATTGGCACCTGCATGCTCTTCACTGTGGCACTAAATGTTATCGTACATATAAGTCGTTATGTGCATATCAAGCATGAGAAAAATGCAAGCCACCTTTCAAATTACATTCTTAATCCTAGAATAATAATTTAAAAAAAAATTAAAACCCCCCCAACAATATTAGCGATGAAGCTGGTGATTTCCGTGATGAATGTTACTGGCCAGAATGTATCAAAAACAAGAAAGTGGGAGGGGGGAAAGCCAGCAATAAAAGCTCTGGCAATCAATGTAAACAATGACAAAATTACAACAAATAAAAAATAGTCATCAAACAGTCATAAAATCAGCAAATTAAATTGGGGGACAAAACGGCACTCAAAAATTTTACGAACCTGACAAACTATGTGAAAAACCTACACGTATATATAAGTGTCAAACAAATGTATGAATAGTCTGACACAATTCCCAAAGATCCAACAACACACTTGTCCAGCAAGTCTAGCCTGCCGAACACATTCATTAGTTAAAAACCCTCGCTAAGAATAATTCATTCACATAAAAAACATGCAATGCTACATTTCAGTTTGATCAACATTCAAAAATCTAAAAAGTACACTGCATCTTTGTCAAATTGTGCCAAACTATTCACAAGAAAATTCATAATGAATCATTTCACCCATCTAAGATACGATACTTGACATAAAGAAAAAAAAAAGTCACATACACAATAGCTATAGAACTAGGTTATCTAAACACTGAAAAGAAAAAACCCAATACTTTTTATATCAGAGACGTCTTCAAAGAGGCGCTGATTTAAAAAGGACTTACATAAAAACTGAAGAATGGGCAATAGGAAGATGCTGTCGTCATCAAATGCACAGGCCGCCCCTACAAAGCTTTTTCGTCCACCTTCCAAACCAAGTCAAACTTCTATCATGCTTTTACCTAGCAATTCCAATTCTTTTTCACATTACATCTCTGATGATCTTTCCAGCCACTCAATTCTATTGCACACAGACTGAGCCTGTTACATGTAAATGGAGGTAGATCTGAATTTAAACAATTACAATGGCCGAAGGTGCTTCAAAATTCGAACTTTACTCAAATCATGGTCATACTTCTAACTGTAAAAAGGCATACACATTTTTTTGGGGTGGTCTCAAAAGCGCTTTTAAAAATCATCCCTGGCTAATAAAATTCCGGCACTGCCGGGTATTAAAGACAATGCCCCTGGCTTCAGACTGTGCTGCAATGGCAGGGCAGGCACACCAACCTGCACCCTCCTAGCGCCTGCAGGCCGTGTTTCACGACGACAGCATCTTCATCTCCCCGTTCAGTCAAACCAAGCCACGTGCCAAGTGAAGTCGCTAGCTGCCACACCTAGCTGCCTTGCTTGCTTGTAACTGAACTACATACATCTAGCCGATTCGCTAGCTTCTCCCTCCGCTAGTTCGCCTGCTGCCTGCGATACGGACACCACTCTGTCTGTACTGACGCTGCTAGTCGCCTGTGTTCCATGTCTAAAGACCTCCCCACACCCAACCCCTTGTGCTGCAGTCCCAACCCCAAACCCTCCTCAACCCACCCACCCTTCCCCTCCCCTCCCACCCAGCCAGACCTGCCTAACTGGTCTGGAGTGTAGCAGTTTCTTCTCTCTCAACATGGCAACATGGAGATCTTGAGCCATTCGTTTCCTCTGCCGATATGACATGCTGGTATTGCTACAGGAGTTAATTTCTTCTTTATGTTCATCCCTGGTTTCACATTGAAAAATTTTGAAACAAAAGCTGACAGGAGATGGAAAACCAAAACGTCGGAGACGCAGTATGAAAATAAAGCTTCTGCATGACCAGTCTACTTGCACTGGTGGGCAAGCGAAAAGCCATCCCACTTTTCTACCTAAATCTTTGCCACTACTATCTATTCAAAGACATGTCTCCTGTCAAGATCTTTCCAGTCTAACATAACATAGTAAATAGGCAATACAGCGTTTCTTCCACTTCAAGGTTTTAAAACACAGCATCATCACACCACAGCATGCTACACTCGCAGACACAGAGGGAGGGCAGGTCTGCTTCCCCTCCCTACCCCGATTTTATTCTGACACTCCACCCCCATCTCCCTTCCCCAAGGACTAAGAATCTCCTCACTCTGCACGGTTCAGTCATGGAAGAAAAAGCGCGATCTGGTGTGGTATTTTCTGAAAAGCCCAGCTCCATGGCTAAAAGGCAGCCACAAAGTCAGACACTTGAAGTGTTTTCTTTTCCATCAAGACAAAAATATCTTGTAAAGAGTTGAGTTTTCAAAGCAGTGACCAAAAAAGTAAGTACCAAAAATTGCGATGCAATTCCATGCAAAGAGTGGTATACATGTTCTGACGCTTTAAAAACTGACCCCTTTATCTTTTGAAGAGAAGTATTTTCTGCATCAATTCATTTTCAATTCCATTTTCTCTGTTCCAGTGCAAAAAAAAAAAAAAGTTTTTGTTTTCCCAACTTCATAAGATGTTGTTACTTCCAGGATAGAATGCGGGCATACCACAGTGTGAAAGACAAATACGCTTTGAACATGGTGCAGTTTCCAACCCTCATTAATTTGACATCTGGTAGCTTTAACAAGAAAAGTTTTTCAAACTCAAAAAGAAAACTTTTAAATGAGGTCCTTAAGTTTTTTTTTCAAACAATGTTAAATGAGCATTTGCGGATGATTGAAAAAAATGACAATGGTGATGAACTTGTTCTTGGGATGAATACCCGATGATGAAATGTAAAGATGGGAGGCAGGAAAAGAAACCATGTTGTCCGTGTTGCTCCCATGCTCAACAGGGAATTGTGGTGGAAAACAGTGTTGCTCGCACGTTCAACGGGGAATTGTGGTGAAAACAAAAATAAAACCTAAGTGATAAAAAAAGACATCTGACCTACAAAGGTGGCCAGACCTGGTGTGCAAAAATCAGGAACAAAAAAAAAGACACCGCCACGCCCTACCAAAAGTAACCCAAGACCAATCAAATTTTGAATTTTTTTTTATCCCTTATTGATGCAACCTATCAAGGGGCAATACTGCTATAAAAATGGGAGGAAGCAAGCAAAAAAAAAACAGACCCCCTTCAAAGGGACACAAATAGGAGGCTTAGGCAAAATGAACTTAACAGACCCACAGAACAGAAAATTCTGTGCGCGTCCTAATGTATAAAAAACGTATCACCTGGGAAGCATCAAAACATAGAAACAAAACACAGCAAAAATAGAGACATAAATTAGCCTGAGACTTTATGGGGGGAAAAAACCAACAAAAAAGCAGGAGAGAAAAAAAACACTTATCACTCCAGGGGCTGCTGAAATAAACGCTGCGACACTTGTCTAATACAATGGGATCACCAACACAGTCCCTGCAGAACCAAGTTTTAAGTACAAAGAATGTTCCCAGGGTAAAATATCCCTACCACACTACTAAATTTATTCCTTTAAAGCATCACGCATACTTATCTTCATGCAACATTTCATCCTTTGTGCTGGTACGAGGTCAGAACAACTCGGTGGCGTAACAGCACCAGGTGGTCAATGGTAACACCAGGTGGTAAATGGCAAACTCGGGGTACAGCCATTCAGCTGTTCACAGGGGAGGCCACCCCTTCTTACCCCAGGAGCCAACATCGGTTCTCATTCCCTACCCTGGCAAGTCTTTCGAACGCAACCCACCGAAAGCCCATGCGCAAACACACGAGCGTTCCGACCATTTGCAGACATGATGCAATGCACACAGGATGCAATACGTGCAAAGCAACAATGACCTAAGCTGCAGCAATAAATCGGAAAACTACTACTGAACATTTAAAACCCCTTTGCATTCACCAAGGACCACTTTTGGCAAGTCCATGCTCACTGAAGTTGGGTTTGTTCCGGCCAAAACTGACCCACAGCTGCACTGCATGCCAGGCAGGAGACATGTCCACCACCTACCAATATAATTGGGTGAAAATGTCGACCCACTTGGCCTGACAGGCAATGCAGGTGTACAGCCAAATGCGACGTTCACAAGCACAAACTTTAGGTCTTATGCGCCCTGGAAACCCAAGTTCCTCGAAATGGACGAAATAAGAAAATCTTCCAGAAATTGTCCCAAGTGGATGTCAATAAGATCACCTCCCATAACTATAAAGATATACAGAGATGGCTCATTTGGGCAGACAATCCTTTGGAGTGAATGCAAAGGGGTTAAACAGCTGGGGACACTGTTGATCAGACATTCTAACAGAGCCACAGCGGGGAATAAAGCGCTAGCTAACAAAGCAAAACAACCACAGTTTCCTCCTGCAACATCAACAACAAAGTCTTTATCCTGCCACACACATGATTGTCCTCAGAAAATGGTAGGTAGGGGACGAAGAGGGGAGGGGGAGGGGGGAACGGAACAAATTCTTGTGATTTGTTTTCTTGGGAAACCCTACAACATGAATGAGAAATATGGTTATGATTTTTTTCAATTTTTTTTTAATATGCCGCTTCATCTTTCCAGCTGTGCCAATAGGGGCACCCATGCACTCCCACGAGGTCCCTGAACGTCAAAAGCAGTTCGCCTTGCTGCCCACAAGTTGCGTTGATTGGCGTGTGCACGTTGACGGTTGAGCGCCTTACATGGCACAGATGGGTCGTGAGTTGAGGTAGTAGCAATAGAGCAGTTAAGTGTGTCCAGAACCACCTGTACCCTTTGTGTGTGTTCTGGTTGTTCACTTTTTCTTTCTTTTTTTTTTTTCCCCATTTCCCATCCCTCCCTGATTTACCACTGTTACCTGAGTGAGGGTTTTTTTTTCTCCCCACCTCAGGTATTTGTAAGTCAACGGCCAGTGGCGAACCATTGATTTGGTTTTTTGGTGTAGTGCTTTCTTTGGATGCACGTGGTAAAAAAAAAAAAAAGATTCTGTGTGCGTGTCTGCGCGCAAGTATTTCAGGGTCCATCTGTATTGTTTGTTATTGCGGTCCGGGTCCCATTGTCTGTATGCGTGTCATGTAAATGTGGATTTTTTTTGCAGCAGCACAGTTCTCTGGTCCATCTCACAGAGCTGGTAGGCAGAGGAATGTTTGTGTTTTTGTCTGTTGTTGTCTTCCTTCTTGCCAGAACGAATGCCCTTCAGTTTCCGTATTTCATAGCCTGCCTGTGAGGACAACACACAAACAATACAATCGTGAGCAAACCAAAGTTTCAGCCATAAACTCAGCATTACAATCGTGAGCAAACCAAAGTTTTATCCATGAATTCAGCATTACAATCGTGAGCAAACTGAAGTTTTATCCATGAATTCAGATGCTAACTCTTCACTGAAGCCTAACGACATTGGGAAAAAAGTCCATTTTCTATTTCTCCATCACTAGCACAAAAGTATTTTTCCAAATCATTAAACAGGGGTGGCCATCCTGGGCTGATCCTTATGGCTGACCAGGGTGTGGATACAAGCAAGGACAGTGAAGTTGGTTTTATACCCCATTTAATCCGTATATGAGGTTTGAGTTTAAAATATGTGACAAGGTGACAGCCCCAATATGGCCTGTGTGGTCGGCGGGGCTATAAACATAATTGGATTAGATCGGGTTCATACAGAATTTTGGGAAGAAAATGTAAGGACTTTTAGGACCTTTTATATTTTAAAGGACTTAAATAACCCTTGCATTTTTAACAATGTTTACACAGTTTGAAGCTGAAAAGAAAATATTTACAGCCATTTTGTGCAGTTTTTCTTTCTACCCAGAATCAATATTTCTATTGCAGTTAAATTGTTGGCCCAAAGTGTATCAGATTATTATGTTAAATAAAAACTCAGGATCCAGTCAATGTATCAGCTAAAATCCACTTTTTAACACCAAACCCATCATTCAGATATTTTTTCTTCTTCGCTACAACTCCCAGGTTCACCAATAGAGAAATGTTTGCATACGAAACAGCCCCCCCTCTCAACCAATGTAGGCAACTCCAACTTGGGCGATGGTGTCTAAACACACCTATGTCCATGCTTAAAAATACGTTGGCACACATGACTTACTCTTCCAATACGTGAAATGGGCTTTTAAAGAATGCATAAGATGTTCTGCGAGCATTCACACTCAGGGCCTCCATTTATAGTCTCATCCAAAAAACCCTGACATTCAGTGTGGAATTTTCATCAAAATGGGATAAAAAGGCAAGACTGGGAATCAAATCAAGAACCTCAGTTACTTGTTCGGCAGACGAGTGTCTTCAACCTTCCTCATTGTATTTAGTTTTAGTTTGGTGGGTTTTTTTTACAGTGGGAAAAAAAGTACGAACAGGCTGCCATGGCGCAGTGGTTAGTGCCCTGGATTTCAGATAAAGTCGCAGGTTCAAATCTCATAGGGATTTTTGGGGCTCAGGCTGGCTCTTACCAAGAGAGTGCTGTAGGTTCAGTGGGGAGACTGGGACCACACAGTCAAGCTTCATCCACTTTCCGGATATGAGTTTGGGAGTGTAATTACCAACACTGCAGGTTGACCCTGGGATATTATGATAGTAAGTGTGGAGTACAACCCTGTCAAGTAGTCTCAAAGCGGATGCACTTCCACAGCAGCCTTATTACCTTATCACTGATCATGCAATAACCCATTGCTCTGGTCTCATGGTGACCTCACGTTTCAGTTCCTAATACACTAATACATTTCTGTGCCTGTGCCTTTGGGGTTGGAGGTTCGTGGGGGATGGTCCTGGACAGACGTGGTGGTGGTACCCACATCAGGAGGTGTCTCTCTCGGTCTGGGTCCATGACTGTGCCAATACCGTTAGTACGGGGCTTACTAGGTGGTGTCCTGTGTATGTTAGCTCAGAACATCACCACTGACCACCAAAGTGACCAGCAGCAGTGCAGGGCCCCTCTGGCTGGTGGCCCCATCGAAGCCTAAATGGTGATGAGCCCCCCTGTGGACTCCTGACCCCAAGGACGAGACATAACGAACCTGGGTTATGGTTGTGGCGGGGAGATAGAAACAAGCGGTGTGGGAACAGCAGGAATAGGAAGGTCACAGAAGATGAGGCAGCAAAAAAACAAAAAAGACACTTACCCCGAAGAGTCTCCCAGTTGGGTTATAACCGCGTCAGCTCCTAACGCCTGTAGTTGCTGCCACCTCCGTAACCTGCAGCAGAAACAGTAAGGAAACTACTGAGTGACTGGGCTGGCTTGCTTTTTTTATATTATCTAAATAATGTTCCTTACTACCTGACAGGTTCCCTTGTATTTTGTTAAAAAAAAAATCTGGCTTTAACCCAACCCAAACCTTTTCCCTTCCCCAAACCAAACCAGTTACCATGCCACAATTTTGCTGTCTTCTTACATCTGAGAAGTCATAGCATGTAAATTTGTAAAACCTTTCCCATAAAATTCAGATAAAAAAAAGACACTGCACGCTTTACTCCCCCCCCCCCCCTTTATTCTAGATCAACTGATAACAGGCTAGCCATTTAAACATTGACCTGCTGTAGGTGGAATGTAACAGTGGGGGTGGGGGGTAAAAAAAAATGGCACATTTCTGACAGATCAGGAATCCCATTTTAAAAAAAAAACATGGCACATTTCTGACAGATCAGGAATCCCATTAACCCTTTGCTGGGCACAACGCCCCAAAGCGCCCGACCCTGTCCTTGGGCAAAACGCCCCAAAGCGCCCGGCGACATGACCGTCACTTTAGAGCGATCATACATTCGTAATTCCCGCCAATCTCGCTTCAAATCTCGTGAATATAGAAGCCACGAGACTGCCCGCGAGACTTCCGCATGTTTATTACAAATGGCGGCGATTGGAGTGAGTTTGTTGCAAGTTTTGGAGGAAAAAAATCGCAAATTTTTCCAAGATGGATGCTATCTTCGAACCCGACATGTACGATCGTTTTTACAGCTTCCATGCCGAAAATATGACGCTGTGAGATGTGTATCTAGGCTCAAATATCGATGTAATCGATCCTAGTAGTGTGTGCACTTCTGAGTTTGTTGACTGAAGTGAGAGAGACGACTTTGACTACGGCGAAGTTCGAGACGAAAATCGATCGTCAAATCTAACACGGCCGATACGCGTTTTGAATTCTACTCTTAGATTTGGGGAAATTATCGCGGATTTCAAGTTCGGCAATGGTTCAGAACTTGATATATTTTGTTATTTGGTTGCTATTCGGGATTTTGATACGGTAGCGGCTCAAACTTAAACGTTAAGCTGATCGCGATCGTCGGTAAACAAAAATGGCGGTCGTCGGAATGTTCGATGTGTTCGTGCACCATTTATCAAAAAAACTATAAAACCAACAGTAGGTTGAAAATATCTTTTCTATAATTGTTTCTTAATGTTTTAGTTTTTATTTAATCAAAATCCATGCACGCATTCTAAAGTTATTGCAACGCTAACTGTAACACACGCAAACCAATCAATGACTTTGTGTGTTTATGCATTATAATTCTAAAAGAAAATAAAAATAATGACAAAAATTGGGTATTAGCAATTTCTTTATTCATTTCTGCATCTTGCTGTTTTTATTTCATCAAAATCCACCTGACCATTGTAGAGTTATTGCATGTTAAATACATACACCCACTCACAAGCCATCCACCTCCATTTTCTCTGCCCAGCAGGAAGGTGACAAATGATTTTGCTGTGCCCAGCAAAGGGTTAAAAAATGGCACATTTCTGACAGATCAGGAATCCCATCAAAATGGCACATTTCGGACAGATCAGGAATCCCGTCAAAAATGGCACATTTCTGACAGAGCAGGAATCCTGTCAAAAATGGCACATTTCTGACAGAGCAGGAATCCTGTCAAAAATGGCACATTTCTGAAAGACCTCCCAGGATAATGAGGAATACTGGCCCGATGGATTTGTCACTTTTCTCCTTTCAATAAATTAAAAAAACAACTGAATCCTCAGCATGCAAATCTGACATATTTCAGCCAAGGGTTAGAGCTAATAACAGCTAACCCATTTACCCAACTCCAAGCCAAGTCGGTTACTGCTGTGATCAGCACTGGCTGGGCTGGGCTGGGCTGAATAGCAGCTGAGAGAAGTTGAAAGTGGGGAAAAACTCAAAGGTTGGTTAGGAAAAGGTCTTACCTTTCATGTGTCCGGGGCCTCCATAGTTGTAGTTCTGTCCTCCCCAGCCACCTGAACATGCACCAGGTTTCACAGGTGACACACCAACCACACATTTACTTTAGGAAAAAAAGTGGGGGGGTGTGTGTGTGGGAGGAATTGAGTTTCTGAACCAAAGAAAAATAAAGCTTAAAAAACACAATGAACACCAAACAAAGAAACAAAAAAAGTAACACCCTCCGCCCCACCCCCCCCAACAGAAAATTACAAACTGAAGCAACAACAAAAACCCACCCTAAAAACAAAAAATTTCAAGTCTAAAATCATGAAAAACAAACAAAAAACAATGCCTGAAAATATGACAAACATACACAGAATTAATGAAAATCCATCACTGTGATAACACATTTCCCAACACTGAAAACTCCCCACTATTTTCTCTCCACTTGCAAGAATCTGTGATACCGAAACTCCAGACTATTGCTTTTGTTGCAAGACTTGTGACGTGGCGCTGCTTCTGACGAGCAATATTTTGTCCACTTTGTATACACCCACCCACCCACAAGTCGGAGGATGAATGGAGATGGAAAGTACATCTCCCAAGTCCACTGAGAGCATGAGTTCATTACACAGCCTTCCCGATGCCAAGGGAACTAGAAAAGCAGTCTTGTAAGAGAGAACATCCCCCCCCCCCCCCCCCCCCCCGGAAAAAAACGAAAAAAAAAACCTCGACCACTCCCTGATGGGCTCAAAAGGAGGAAAGGGTGTTGGGGGAGTCTTCCTAAAACCCAGAGGAAAGAATAACTCTGGGCGCACATGGCGAGCAGGCAAATGGCTTTCAAGAAAGTCTACGCATGTGCAAGAGTTATGGTCCTTTAAAAACTTGTTTATTAGGCAGAAATGGTAAACTGCTGTCGTTTATAGCCTTAGTCTCAGCACAGCATGTGTACTTAACACAGGTTTAAAACAAACTACTGTCATTCCTTGTATCGACACCCTGGTTAACCATAGGGGTCAACCCAGGATGGTCAACCACAAAAAGTAAAAGAACACATAAAAAATTCCCTTAAAACCACCATGTACTAAGTAAGTACATCTTCACTCAGATTTAAAATGCCCTCCAATTTTCCCAAGAAAAGAGAAATGTATTTTGTATTTTGTACCACTTTATGTCACGCAGATTTCTCTGCGTGAAATTTGGACTGCTCTCCCCGGGGAGACGCGCGTCGCCACATGTGCAGCGCCTACCCTTTTTTTTTTTCCTGCATGCAAGTGTATTTGTTTCCCTATCAGAGTGGCTTCTTTCTACATAATTTTGCCAGGGACAACCCCCTTGTTGCCGTGGGTTCTTTAACGTGCGCTAAATAGTGATGTGTAACACACGGGACCTCGGTTTATCGTCTCATCCGAAAGACTAGCGCCCAGACCACCACTCAGGGTCTAATGGATGGGGAAAAAAGTTTTGGGTCCAACGGGTATGAACCCCGCACATTCCGACCCGGACTTTTTGCTTTCTAGGCAAGGCCAAGGCGCGTAACCACCTAGACCACCGATCCACCTGTCCAGTGGAACAAAGCAAACAAAAACAACAAAAAAAAAGATTTGGGGGAGTCTGCAGTAAAATGCGTGAGCCTAACATCCTGAACATTTTGATAATCCAGAAAGATGCTCTTACGCATATCACAAGTCAGACACCATGGGGTTGGTATGTGACGTGATGTGTATCACTGCTGTTACAGGAGGCTCTATCCCCTTACCTTGGTTACCGTAGCCGTAGTCTTGGTAGTTTCCCTGATTCCACCCCTGGTTTCCATAGGCCCCCTGGTTTCCAAAGTTGCCACTGAAGCCTCCTGAAAACGTAAAGAACAGGTTGTTGCACGTTCCCCAGCTTAACACTCTGGGGGTCACCCCGAATATGCACTCTGACACCTATCTCACCTGGGAATCACTAAGATTGAAACTGCACACAATGAGAAGTTTGTGAGTATGACTGTTTTCAAGTACCTTGCCATATAGGCAGCCATACTCTGACATCAGAGGAAAAGAACAGGAATAATAAGGATATTTTGTGCACATATTCTCTCATGAAATCTTTTTTGGTGCATACCCTCTCTTATGAATGCTTTAACCACTTAGACACAGAGGAATTCTACAGATTACCCAACCTTAACGTCGAATGCATTCAGGCAGCCACGCACGCACTCTTTCACCCTAACTTATTCTCCTCACTGGCTACCCGTTATTCTTTTCAAGCCTGAAATAGAACAGTACACCCTCTTTCCTCCTTGTACTATAAATCCAACTTGCATGAACAAAAAAGGCACTAACACCCCTCGTCACAGCTGTCAGTTTCCCCCACTACCAGCTGCTTTTAGACTTCCCAGCACAGCTGGCGCTAATCATTTGCAGGAACTGACCACACTTGGACTGGGTAAAAGGAAGGGGTGCACTAAATTCAGCACTCTTGTTAAATCTGCAGGCTGTGCCTTCAGAAAAAAAAACCCACACCTTTCTTATACAAAGAGGTGGACACATCCCAAAAAAGGCACCGCCACCCCGCCCCTCCTTCAAAAGAATGAAACCTTCCTTACATCACTATTACTAAGAAATGGAAGGATCCATTACTCACCTCTCCCGGGGGTCCAGGTCTGTAACCTCCCATATTGTAGCCTGGTCCATAAGGGGGAAGTCCCCTGGTCCTGCAACAGTTGGGTACAACTTATTGTCTGACCTGCTTCCTGCAAGCCAGTATTTTCTCCTACACCAGTTTGGTACAACTTCATATTCTGTCTGACCTGCTTCCTGCAAGCCAATATTTTCTCCTACACCAGTTTGGTACAACTTCATATTCTGTCTGACCTGCTTCCTGCAAGCCAGTATTTTCTCCTACGCATCCATCAAGTCAGTACTCAAGCCCACCTGATAATAGCTAACTTGGTTTTCAAAGTTTAACCCTTCCACTGCTATCACATTTTGCTCAGGCATATGCTGGGCGAAAAAAATGCTGAAAAGTCCACAAATTGTGACATTAACACTGACACACATTATGACATACACAAATAAAGGACAGGTACAACAGAACAAAATGCGGAAAACAGTCCACTAGTTGTGACAACATTAGCATTGACACACTTCAGACTAATTTTAAAAAATTGACAAAGAAAATGCTGAAAACAGTCCACTAGTTGTGACGACACATTAGCAGCATTGGCACACTTATGACACAGCAAAATGACGGATACAACAAAAAAAAATGTTGAAAACAGTCCACTAGTTGCAACAGAACAAAATGCTGAAAAGTCCACAAGTTGTGATGACATTAGCATTGACACTTTTGACATACAAAAAACCAAACTGTCTAGTTGTGACAACACATTAGCATTGACACACTTATGACATACAAAAAAAGGACAGATACAACAGAAAAAATGGTAGAAAACAGCCCACTAGTTGTGATGACACATTAGCATTGACACTTATGACACACACAAGACAGATACAACAGAACAACATGCTGAAAACAGTCCACTAGTTGTGACGACACATCATCTTTGACAAACTTATTTAAAAAAAAGACAGATACAACAGAATGAAAATGTTGAAAACGGTCCACTAGTTGTGACGACACATTAGCATTGACACACTTATGAGACAAGAAAAGGACAGATAAATGGAAAAAAATGCTGAAAGCAGTCCACCATTTATTTTATGACATACATAAAATAAAATGAACAGATACAACAAACAAATGCTGAAAACAGTCCACTAGTTGTGATGACACATTAGCATTAACATGACACACAAAAAAGGACATACAACAGAAAAAAATGCTGAAAACAGTTCACAACTTGTGATGACATTAGCATTGACACACTTATGACATACAAAAATGGACAAAAACAAAACAATGTTGAAAACAGTCCACTAGTTTTGATGACACAAACGCATCGACACACTTTATGAGACACACACACAAAAAAGACGGGTACAACAGAAAAACATGCTGAAAACAGTCCACTGGTTGTTACATTAGCATTAACACACATGACACCTAAACAAAAAAAGGACAAGAAAAGGCTGAAAAAAGTCCACTAGTTGTGAAGACATTAGCATTGACACACTTATGACAAACAAAAAATCGACGAATACAACTGAACAAAACGCACTGGACAGATACAGACAAAAAATACTGAACAGTCCACTAGTTGTGAAGACATTAGCATTGACACATTTATAACATGTATACAAAGGTAGTTGTGACAACACATTAGCATTGACACACTCATGACACTAAAAAAGGACAGATACAACAGAAAAAAATGCTGAAAACAGTCCACTAGTTGTGACGACACAGCTATGACACACTCATGACATAAATGCACACACACAAAAAAATGCTGAAAACAGTCCACTAGTTGTGACACAAAAGCATTCACACACTTGAGACACAGAAAAAAAAGACAGGTACAACAGAACAAAACGCTGAAAACAGTCCATTAGTTGTGACGACACATTAGCAATCAGACATTTATGACATACAAAAAAAAGGACAGATACAACAGAAAAAAAGATACTGAAAACAGTCCACTAGTTGTGAAGACATTAACATTGACACACTTGTGACACAAAACAAAAACGACAAATACAACAGAACAAAATGCTGAAAACAGTCCAGGAAAAAATGCTGAAAATAGTCCACTAGTTGTGACAACACATCAGCATTGACACACATAAAAAAAAAATAGTGGGCAGATACAACAGAACAAAAGCTGAAAACAGTCCACTAGTTGAGACGACATTAGCATTGACAAACTTATGACCAAAAAAAGGACATAACACCAAAAAAATGGTAAAAAACAGTCCACTAGGTGTAACAATAGAATTTGACACACTTATGACCCACACAAAAAGGACAGATACAACAGAAAAAAATGGTAAAAAAGCAGTCCATTAGTTGTGACAACACCAGGGTTCGCGCTAGGATTTTTTAAAACCGGTACTGTGAGTTGCCATTTCAGAGACATCTTGACCAACTCTCCCAAAATCGGTCCCCAGAAAATAAAATCCGGTACGTACTGTGAACAAAACGAAACTATTCAGTGAGGGGGTGGGGGAGGGGGGATTGTTGGGCAGCAAAACTAAATCTAAATTGAACGCAAATCTCTCAGACTTTGACTGCCGTGCTGCTGCCACTCGCTTCTTGGGCACGAAGCCACGCAGGAAATAGGATTTTTTTTTCTAGCGCCTGTGCCACTGTCCGTGTCAGTCTGTTGTTTTGCATGGCATCATTCGTGTGACATATTCTTCTTTCTTGTTTATATGCTTAGCGCTCATCTAGATCTTTCGTCCAATTTAGATTTAGTTTTCGACTCTTCTCTCTCAAAGCAACGCGCAAATTCATAGTCAAAGACCCTCGGCTTTTCGCTTTTCATAAGAGCAGGCCATCCTGTGCCATCCTGTGCCGGTAGGAACAGATGACATTTACAAAACTGCATACACATGGGGACTGGATGTAAAAAAGCACAGGAGTACTTATTCCATTATCCTCGATATAAAAGATTAAAAGAATAAAGATTAAATAAATCTAGGCCCCATTTACTCATTGTGAATGGAAGTTACTCTCATGCCGAGAAGAGCGCAAGCTCTATTCTTTCACAGTAAAGCTTGCTGTTGTGCGTGCTAGGCTAATCATGCTGGCGCCAAAGATGTTCGTCGGAAGTGGTGGTAGGAAGGGGTAGGTGCGTATTTAAACACAGTACAGGCGCATGACAGACTGTCAGAAAATGTCACTTCAGACATTTTTTTTGAGACGGAAATCTAATCGGTCACAGACAAACAGAATCGGTACGCGGTACCGGCTGCTTCGAAAATTTTCGGTATTCCCTGTTTACAATCGGTAAAATACCGACAATTACCAGTTATCGCGAACCCTGCAACACATTAGCATTGACACACTTATGACACAAAAAGAGACAGATACAACAAATGCTGAAAACAGTCCACTAGTTGTGATGACACATCAGCATTTACACATGAAATACAAAAAAGGACATATACAACAGAACAAAATGGTACAAAACAGTCTAGTTGTGACGAAACAAACATTGACACTTATGACACAAAAAAATTGATGGATACAACAGAACAAAGTGCTGAAAACAGTCCACTAGTTGTGACAACATAAAAATTCACACACTTGTGACATACAAGGACAGATACAACAGAAAAAAAATGCTGAAAACAGTCCACTAGTTATGACGACACAGCTTTGACACACTTATGACATACCAAAAATGCACAAAACGAGAAAAAACGGTTAAAACAGTCCACTAGTTATGACATTAACATTGACACACTTATGACACACACAAAAAGACATACAACTAAAAAAAAATGCTGAAAACAGTCCACTAGTTGTGACGACACAAAAGCATTCACACACTTGAAACACACACAAAAAAGACGGGTACAACAGAAAAATATGCTGAAAACAGTCCACTAGTTGACGGATACAACACAGCAAAACACTGAAAACATTCCAAAAAAAAGGATACAACAGAAAAAAGATACTGAAAACAGTCCACTAGTTGTGACGACATTAGCATTGACACACTTGTGACACACAAAAGGAGATGCAACAGAACAAAATGCTGAAAACAGTCCACTAGTTGTGAGACGACACATTAGCGTTGACACACTTATGACAAACAAAAATGGACAGATACAACAGAAACAAATGCTGAAAACAG
>CM060343.1:10943503-10952290 GCA_030674155.1 Stramonita haemastoma
ACTCTCTCTCATGACACCTGACCACTCTTGAATAAACATATCAATTAATCTTTGCTTGAATGCACTAAGGAATCCCTGAATATCACCAACACCCTGTTGTAGCCAAACAATATTAAACCCTGAATTGCACAACAATTCCCTTACACTTGCTACCCAACATTTTTTACCTTTCTCATCTAGAATTAATTGCATTTCGTAGGCTTGTCTTGGCAACCTCTGATGACTCATTTGTAGTAATTTTAACCAATATCTAACTGCACAAATATATGAGTTTATGAATAAAGGATATCTGGCAACTTCCCCATAAACCATTTTATTTGGTGTTTTAACAGGAACTCCCAGAAAACGTTTACAAGCCATCAAATGTATTTTTTCTACATGTTCTAAGCGATTTACTCCCCATACTTCAGATGCATATAGCAATATTGGCTTAATTTTTACATCAAAAACTTTAAAATAAACCTGGTAAGAAATATCTTTGGGTTTTTTTAAATGCTCTAATTAAACTTATTAGTGCTTTTTTCCCTTTTACACACAAATGTTCTGTACCCAGCCTATGACAAAGTTTTGTCGTAAAAACATACCCCAAATAACAATATTTATTTACAACTTCTAACTTTTTATCTCCTAAAAACCATTCCTCATCCTTACCCAAAATCCCTCCTTTCCTAAAGACCATAACTTTGGTTTTATCTGTATTGATGTTTAATTTCATATCCACACAACGCTTTTGGAGAATATTCAACTGATTTTGCAGGCCTACAGGAGTAGAAGACAACAAAACAACATCATCTGCAAAAAGCAAAATGAACAACTCTACAGCACCTGGTATCAGTTGTACACCATGTTTTCCCTTCTCAGACATATGAGTTGCTAGTTGATTAATAAACATTCCAAACAAAGTAGGACTCAAGACACGAGAGAGAGAGAGAGAGAGAGAGAGAGAGAGAGAGAGAGAGAGAGAGAGAGAGAGAGAGAGAGACTGGCCACTTTATTTGTTTGCAGTTGAGAAAATAATGCATACTTTTTTTCCTGCTGGTTACTTCAACTACGCACGCTATGGGCTCTATTGTCTGCATTCCAAGCTAGTCTACATCTTGATCTGTCCAAAAAGTTCATTGGTGGAGGACACATCATGCGCCATGAAGCAGGTCTCTGGAATGACAGATGGTCTGACCTCTTCATGGAGACAACATACATGTGCTATAGCCATGGACCATCTGGGGTTATTGGATCCACATTAAGTGAGTCCACACTGGTTATTTGGGCATACTCTCACAGTACAATGACGCCAATCCTGCACGATCTTCAGGAGATGAAGAGAGGGAAAGAATCCCACACAGCTGTTGAGTCTCCAAAAGAAGAACACAATACTTGCCTGAAAGAAGATGCTGCAGACAGAGAGAATAAGAGAGGCCCTGTCAACACGCGTTGATGTGTTTGACATCAGTAAACACCCAGAAAATGGCACATCATCAATATCTATCTTAATCAAGCAATGATGTAGATGAGCCCTCGCTGAACGTTCATGAAGCTGTTGAAATTAAATCCCAGCAATGTGAAGATTTGATTTTTGAAAGCCACCGGCCCACTGGTTTCCACATAAAATGGATAAGATGCATCAGAACAATGGCTTCTGTAACAAAGAGAGCCCACAACGACCAGGCTGGACATTCATGCATAGACACTGAGTTCATTTTTGTGCATTGTCTTGGAATCATGGCCTAAATGAAGGACAATATCTTACTAGAAACTCTCTTTTCTCATGAGTTGGCACCATTTTTTGATGTCAATAGCGCTATGCACACAACAGCTAAGTCTGCATTGAAGAACAAGCTGCTGGCTGTTCATGGAACACGTCGTCTGAACCCTGCAGATGTTGCCATCCTGGATGCCTGTGCTGTACTGTGCACGGTGTCATGGCCTGGCCAGCTTGCAAAAGTGTCGGATTTTGTGAATGCAGCTGTTGCTATCATTCTTCGATATGCTGAAACTACTTCACAAGTTCTGCATGTGGTGTTTGACCCATACCTTGAAGTGAGTACCAAGTCATGTTGTCCTGCTGGGTGACAGGAAGGATTCAGCCGGTTGTACACCCTCAGTGAGAGCACATCTCTTTAAAGCAAACATTGGTCTTGAATGGAACAGCCAACAAGCAGCCAGTCATCAAAATGATTGCAGATGAACTGAGGGTCATGGAACCAGTGAAGGGAAAGCAGATGATTACGACTGGGCCAGATCTGCAGCCATTGTGCTAGGTGTTGGTCCACTGCAGACAGCTGTCCACCATGAGGAGGCTGATGTGTTGATGGCACAGACTGTGCTTCAATATGCAAGAAATGGACGCAAATCCATGCGTGATTTCTGATGACACTGATGTCTTGATTTGGACCCACCACTTACATTACAGGACTGATGGGTTTTCTAAAGACCTTCTGACCATGGAGTCATGCAGTTTGGGCAAATCCATCATCAAAGTAAATGAAGTCATCAGAAGACACACAAACATCATGCCACACCTTCTCTGTGCTCATGCACTCACTGGATCTTACACTGTGTCCTTTTCTGGTGTTGGCAAGCTAACTGTGCTGAAGAAGCTTTCGTCATTTGGTGGATTCCTGAGACTTGGGAATCTGACAGCAGAGAAGAAGGACGTCATAATTATATCCATGCTTGGATTGTGTTTCCATGCTATACAACCATAAGCAAAGAACACACCTGGAAACTACGCGTGCTGACATCTTCAGACCAAAGATTAAAGAGAAACGACACATCGCTCACAAATTGAATTGTCTGCCACCAACCAAGACCAGCTTTGAAGCACACTGCTTATAGCCATTTATCAGGTGGCCCTGTGGAAAGGAAGCAGCAGAACACCCAACAACTCCAGACATCAGTCCTCTGAACTGTGGATGGGAACTGTGTGGGTCCACACTCATTCCACAGCATGGATTGCGGGGACAATGACCAGCACCAGACGAGGTCTTGAATCTCAACAGCTGCACCTGCAAGACTGAATGCAGTTCAACCATTTTCACCTGCACCAAGTTAGCACTGACCTGCAGGGAATTCTGCAGTTGCAAAAGATTTTTTTCTGTGCAAACCCCCCAGGACAGACGTCACCAGAGACCCAGAAAATGATGATGTGGACAAGACCTGTGTGGAGAACTGATTGGATTTGAATTTATGTACCTGATTCTTTAAACCATATTTTCCAACACATGCATCCATTAATCATTCAATACTGGAATAAGCTTTATTATTTGTTTGCTTGCTTGTTTTAGATTGCCTGTTTGTTTGTTTCTGTTTGCTTTACATTATTTATTTTATTCAATAGCATGCCCAAGTATATCCATTGAAGTATTTCTTGCCTACCTTGAAAAAATACAAAAAATACGTAAAATTATGCAAAATTACGTAATATCTTTATAAAAAGTGTACAATTGTGATGATATGAACCCCTTTCAGTTAACTGATTAATAATTTTGCATGAAAAAATATTTGATTTGAAATTAGATGTCAAATACCCTCTACTTTTAAAATTCTCTGTATCCGTGGCGGCCATCTTGGATATTACGCAATAACTCAAGATGCCCAACATTTACGACTTGGCCTCCAACGGATTTGGATTCAGCACCCCAAAATCCTTTAGAATCACCAAAAAAAACTAAATATATCTCTCAGAACAAGGTTATCCGAATTTCGCCTGGACTAGTCTGCCAGCTTTGAACCCTGCCGGGGCGCGGCTTCTTCCACTAACGATCTCTGTCACAATGAGGTCACTTGTTTCAGGAGTACACGGCTCCTTTGAAAAATGACGTGATGACGTAAATGAGTCAGAAAATGACGTCAGACCAGCCGCTGTGTGACAATTTTGATGACTGTAGGCGCTAATCAGTGCATCCTGCTGTCCCTGGGGTATCAACGTAATGACCAACGCATGTAGCGCTATTTTGAAACTATACAAACAGCAGTTGCGGGGGCGCACTGTTTGTTCAAATGTGCGCTATCCAGTTTTTTTGCGTCCGTCAGGGCGCACTGGTCACATTATTTTTAGGTAGCGGCAGCAACCGCGCATTTCTGCTACGCACCCTAGGAAAATGCGATTCACTTACTGTCTTCAAACGCTTCTAACTCGAAATCTACTGTATCATTTTGATTTTCATGCATATGAGAATAAAGAGAATTGATTGCTCTTTCATTACGTTGTTTTGTTTTTATTGTACGATTGGAGGTATGAGTATAGCGCGAAGCCGAAAATCGTGAAAAAGGCGAAAAATGGAGAAAATCGTCACTTTTCCGCGAGCTGCGAAATTGCACGGGTTGAAAAAAAATCGCTACCGCCTTTTGAACAAGTGCACCAAGCCCTTATTAATTATAACGAATAGAAAGATGAAAGCCCAAGCTTTATTTTTATGGGGTGCAAATTTATAGTGTTAAAAATTACGTCACCGAAAAATACAATTTAAAACTTCACAAAATATTTCGTCATCCTCTCTCACCTCGCACCCCGCCGTGCAGGGTATCAAACGAAAGCTTAGCCAATCAACTACAAGAATACAACCACCTTTAGGCAAAAGAACCATTCGGCCGAAGGCGGCGAGACTTTTAAAACGCCTCTGATTGGCCAATTCTACACAGGGCATGGTTTCAGGCGATGTCGAAACCAGTGCGGTGAATTTGACGAAACTGCGGCCAGTACTCGCTAAGTAACCCATTATAGACTTTAACAGTTCATTAATAAGTCATTTCTACATCATATCCAATTAGTTCGATGCTTATTTTATGATTATTTTGTTTTTATTTTGATTCGAAGTGTGCAAATGTTTCGCCGAGTCACGGTAGCAGGCCGAATTGAACAGCGTGTCGAGGACCCGATCGCTTTTATCAAAATTAAGTTTTTTCTTGTAAGTCTGCAGTTCAAAATGCACTGCAATCGATAGAATAATACCTAAAGCATATATCTAATTTTTTTCAAGCAAGTCTGATCTCATTTAGTATTTTTAATTAATTTTTTTCTGTACCTGATCTACTACCGGAAGTGACTAAACGAAGCGTAATTCGGAAAAATCGTCTGCTGCAGACTCGGTCGATCCCATCGGAATTGTGTGTGTGTTGTGTGTGTGTGTGCACGCGCGCGCGCGCGCGCGGCGTGCGAGCGTGTGTGTGTGTGTGTGTGTGTGCGCGCGCGCGTGTGCGAGCATGTGTGGTGTGTGTTTAATTTAAGGCATAAAATTTTAATTTTTAACACTTGGACCAGTGTTAAGACGGTACTGACAGCTGACTGTTTAGACTGATGCATGTGTGTGTGTGTGTGTGTGTGTGTGTGTGTGTGTGTGTGCGCGCGCGTGTATGTATATGTGTGTGTGTGTGGTTGTGTGTGTGTGTGTGTGTGTGTGTGTGTGTGTTTTAAGACATACAATTTTAATTTTTAACACTTGGACTTGAGTCCAAGGCACTCAGTACTGACTGCTCACTGTTCAGACTGCAGGTGTGTGTGTGTGTGTGTGTGTGTGTGTGTGTGTGTGTGTGTGTGTGTGTGTGTGTGTGTGTGTGTTTAAGACATAAAATTTTAATTTTTTACACTTGGACTTGAGTGTTTATAAGACAGTACTGACTACTCTTCAGACTAATGCATGTGTGTGTGTGTGTGTGTGTGTGTGTGTGTGTGTGTGTGTGTGTGTGTGTGTGTGTGTTTTAAGACATAAAATTAGATTTTTTTAATTTAACACTTGGACTTGGGTGTTATTGCTAATAGGCCTAAGACAATCAGTACTGACAGCTCACTGTTCAGACTAATGCATCATTGATTGCACTGTGTTTGTAACTTTTCATAAAATGTGGGTGGCTTTGAAATAGTTGCATTTTAATGCACATAAAAATAACAGTAAATTTGAATAGTAAAAAACCGCCCCCAAACAGTCATAAAAAGATATGCAACAGACTTAGTAATCAGCAGGATACTGGTCTACACACACACACACACACACACACACACACACACACACACACCACACACAACACACACACACACACACTCTTATTCAGTTCACATACTCACACTGCATTTATATATAAATTATATGCATATTAATTTAACATTTCAGAGGATGATACCTATACTGATCTGGAAAAAAAGCATTCTTTGCCCAAGGGAAAAAAAAAAACAGACTAATTTTTAGTCACAAGCTTATGTTACAGATGCAACTTCTGAAACAATTGGGTGGGAAGACATGCGCTGAAACTGAAACATTTTTGCATACATTCTGTGGTGGAGTCCCAGAGCACAAAATTAAAGACTTTTGCCTTTTGTTTTGTTGTTTTTTTTGTCCCCAATAGCTATTTTTGTTGTTGCTTTTTCTTCACCTGGGGGTCATGCAGAATTTTCTTTGTTCGCTTTCTTGTTTTGTTTCTGTTTTCTGTTGTTGCTTGTTCCCCATCTGGGAATCACAGTGAGATTGAGAATCAAGTACACACTGGATGAGAAAAGTTTGTGTCTATGACTGTTTTTTAAGTGCCTCGCCGCATAGGCAGCCATTCTTCTGAGGGGGTTTTGCTTTAATGTTTTTTCCTTGGTTTTGCTTTTTGTTTTGTTGTTTTTTCCCCCAATAGTTCAAAGCACACACACACACACACACACACACACACACACGCACGCACGCACGCACGCATGCATGGATGCATGCGCCCATATGCACATGTATGCACCTACAATATCATGAATATGTATGTAAAATAATGCCAAAAAACTAGTGTCATTTTGCTGGAAAATGAATTCCAACAAAACCTTTTTATCACAAAGCAACTTTGATTTCATGTGGTCCAGAACTGTTGCAGGGTCATGTCGGGTCACATCATTTTCATTATAAATTATGGTTACATAACACCTTTTAACAATTTTTTTTCTTGTCCTTGAGAATATTTTAAATCAAATAATGTCAACCTTTAAAGCACAACATAAACAATATTCTGTCCAAATTTGAAGTAATTTGGTTTATTTATTCAGAAGTTATGACTTTTTTTGTAATTTTTAAAAAATGTGAGGTCCGCACTGGTCATTTTGGCCTTTTCTCCAACTTTGAAGCAAAATAACTGCTAAAGGGATGAACTGACCACTCCTAAAAAAATTAGGCTAAATCTGTATGTATATAGAAATAGATACATACAATTTCAAGAGAATTGATTGAAAAATCTTGAAACTGATGGACTCCAAACATGGTACTTTGTGAAATTTCGCACATTTCGAAAATGGGTTTTTTGCATTTTTGATGCTCCATAACTTTTTTTCTACCAACCAGATTCTTTTCATTTTTGGTTTTCATGTTCTCTGTGGTAAATAAAAGAACTGTTTGAATGTTTTCAGAGTGTGCCTTATTATTTGCAAGAAATATGATCATTCAAAGTTGGCCAATTATTTGTTTTCCGCGCACTTCACAGTAGCGTCAAAATTCAAAAGGCCATATCTCAAAAACTATTTAAGATATCAGGCTGATTTTTTTTGTGTTATGTTTCTTTTGATAATATCTTCACTTCTAAAGCAAAAAAAGGGCCATAATTCCATTAAAAAATTTTTGCTGCCGCTACCTATATTTTGCGGCAAAGTTGAAAAAAATGCGGGAATCCCGCAAGGGCGCACCCTAGAATCAACACTGGACCCATATGCAGAAAAAAAAAAATCACCATTCATAACCCCCTGAGCTCTCGCTGAGGAATGAAAAAAAATGTATATACACATGTATAGACAAAGTGTTATTTTTAAATCACTTCTTTTCATAGACTGAAGGCTTTTTTCTCCCTACAAAATTCCTTGGATACTGCCTATCACTGTCAAACCACACAATAACTCCCTTGAACTGATTTCAGTTCTGCATACTAAGCAATTTCTGCCCTATTATAAACTCTCCATGTATGACTGTCATTTCTTTAATCTAAAGGAGGTTCTATACCCAAGTAATCATAGCAAGAACGACCACATTTTGAGACAAATGTGCACTAATGCAGATAGAGGAAGAAAGAGAAAGGACAGAGAGAGAGAGGAAGGAGGGAGGGAGGGAGGGAGGGAGGGAGGGAGGGGGGAGGGAGGGAGAGAGAGAGAGGAGAGGAGAGAGAGTGGAGAGAGAGAGAGAGAGAGAGGATGGGGGGGGGGGGGGGGGAGGGGGGGAACTCAGCAACCGCAGTCTTACAACCAAAAAAAATATTGGTGGTTTTGGTATTCATATTGGTAGCAAGATAGTGTTGGCTTTTCTTCTTAAGTACCATACCATACAAGACACACAAACGCGTATGAAAAAGGTACTTACACCGTATTTGTCAACAGTGTCGTGTCATCAAGGTGATGAAGCAGAACCCCCGGGACTTTCCCGTAGTTTTGTCTTTGATCATTTCCAACTTTTCAATTCTTGCCAGGGAAGGTTTCGCGGATCATCTCCTCTGTCGTGTCATCTTTCAAACCGCCAACAAACATCTTTTTCACAGTCTGTTGGTTGGATGGATCCTGCAAAAAGTAAATAATAAAATTAAAAAAAAAAAAAAATTCTGCATTAATTTTTTTTTTTTTTAAATGCTGAACTGTCCAAAACAATCCCAATAAAATTCATAATCAACAGCAACCACAAAACTATATTGGAAACAAGATCACAAATGACCCCCAAAAACTGCCACTGCAGCAAACAAGCTTTTTTGTCAGAATCTTCAAACATTCCTTATTTTGGCCAGTGCAGTAAGTTAAATACTACATCTCAATTTTTACATAAAATTATGCTTCATCTCAGGAGAATGTGTGAACAA
>CM060343.1:10952390-10954890 GCA_030674155.1 Stramonita haemastoma
GGGGGAACAGATGACTTTACAAAAACGGGGGACTGGTGTAAAAAACAAAGAGTGCTTATTCCTTATCCTCGATAAAAAAGAATAAATAAATAAATAGGCCTTTGCTAACCTCACTGCTCTGTGTGGTGGGTCGTGCGCGCGCGCCCGCACGTGTGTGTGTTGCGTGGGCTGGTGGTGGTGTGTGGTGTTGTGGTGTGTGGGGTGTGTGTGCTTTTTGTTATCTTATTATTGTTTTCCGGTACTTTGTTGGGTTTTTTTTGGTTTGGGTGTTGTTGTTTTTGGGTTGTTGCTTTTGTGGGGGGAGGGAGGGGTTGATTTTTGGGTTTATTGGTTTTTTTTTTTTAATTTTTTTGTTTTGATCTTTATTTAAAGATTTTAAAGATTTACTGTCTTGTTTTCTCTTGTTTCTTTAGCGGTTTATCATGATTGTTTTTTGTTGTTGCGTTTCTTGTTACTTTTTTTCAATGTTTAAAAAAAAACTTTTAAACTTACTTATCCCTGAAACGGCGGGGGGGGGACTGCATGTTTAAAAAGAAAAAAAATGACTCATGAATGCTGATTCGTTGCCTTCGAAATAAAAGAACAAATATTCCTGACTATAATTGACCACTCCGGGGGCCGAAACTCCAATCAGCAAATCACGAGCGCAGTCACACACAAGGCCTAAAACAAACACGCATCTTTTCTATCCCGTGCTTCCATTTAAAATGGGAGGGCAACACTGTACTGAACAAAAATCAGACATGTCCCTTTTTGTTCTGTTGTGTCCTTCTTCTTCTCGTTTTTTGTTATTGTTATGTTGTTAATATTGTTGTTGTTTGTGTTGTTGTTATTAATATTATTATTAATATTATAAAAATTATTATTATTTTATTATTATTATATTTTCACATTCATATTATTATTATTATTTTTAATTTTTATTAATTATTATTATATATTATTATTTTATTAATTATTTATATTCTTCTCCTTCTTAATGATAATGAATAATATTGCTCTTGTTGTTATTGTTCTTGCTAAAAAACTAGTAGTAGTAGTAGTAAGTAGTAGTAGTTTGTAAATAGTAGTAGTATAGTAGTAGTAGTAGTATTGTTGTTGTGCTGTGTTGTTGTTTTTAGATGAGAAAGTATTAGTATTGTTCCGTTATACCTAGTTTTTTGGGTAGTGGGGATTTTTTTTGTTTGTTTGTTAAGTGATTGATACATTTCAGAATAAGTAATACAATACCATATGCATGGGGAGAGGTGGGGGTATTTTTTGTGTGTGTGTGTGTGTGTGTGTGTGGTGTGTGTGTGTGTGTGTGTGTGTGTGTGTGTGTTTATTTTTTTTTATTCTTTTTTTTATATCGAAGATAATGGAATAAGCACCCATGTGATTTTTTACATCCAGTCCTCGTGTGTCTGCAGTTTTTTTTTCAATTTTGTCATCTGTTCCCACCGGCACACAATGGCCAACTCTTTCGAAAAGCGGAACAGGATTTAAGGGTCGTTCAAATTGCGAGCCCAATGTTCTGACCACTAGGCTACCCCCCTCCCCTTGTGTGTGTGTGTGTGTGTGTGTGTGTGTGTGTGTGTGTGTGTGTGTGTGTGTGTGTGTGTGTGTGTGTTAATGTCTTTATTCTTTTATTTCGAGGATAATGGAATAAGCACTAATGTGGGTTGTTGTTTTTTTTTACAACCAGTCCCCGTGTGTATGCAGTTTTGTAAATTTAGTCATCCGTTCCCACTGGCACACGATGGATGGCCTTCTCTTCCGAAAAGCGGACCTGGATCCTCGGTTTATAGTCTCATCCGAAGTGTGTGTGTGTTGTGTGTGTGTGTGTGTGTGTGTGTGTGTGTGTGTGTGTGTGTGTGTGTGTGTGTGTTGTGTGTGTGTGTGTGTTGTAAATTCGAATTTGTTAAAATATTCATTGTTATCGGATACTTGAGTTGGAATAGGTCGAATGCAAGGGCCTTGTTGGTTCCTTATGTAAATTCCGTATTATTGTTATTATTATTATTATTTTATTATTATTATTTATTATTATTATTATTTATTAATGTCGTCGTCGTCGTTGTTGTTGATGAGACTGTAAACCGAGGCCCCACTTGTGAATGTACGCAAACCATCTTGCGCACAACCTTTATACCCGTTCCGCCTTCGGAAGGGTAGGCCATTTCCATAAACTATTCGCATTCTCTCTCTCTCTCCTCTCTCTCTCTCTCTCTCTCTCTCTCTCTCTCTCTCTCCTCTCTCTCTCTCTCTCTCTCTCTCTCTCTCTCTCTCTCTCGGGACGGATAGCCTAGTGGTCAGAACATTGCGCTGGCAATTTGACGACCCAGTTTCGATTCCGTCGAGGAAATTTTTCTCCTGGAGTTAATGATGTGCTAACTCCACTCTCCCCACAAGTCCTTTGGATGAGACTTTAAACCGAGGCCCCGTGTGCGAACGCACGCAGAACATTTTGCGCACACGTTAAATCCTGTTCCGCTTTTCGTAAGAGTAGGCCATCGTGTGC
>CM060343.1:10962390-11014890 GCA_030674155.1 Stramonita haemastoma
CAAGACAGTAACATAAGCTCAAAGTAATACAGACAAATAATAGAAATACAAAATAACATGGGTATGAATAACAACAAAGCAGCCAAATGTAAGGTAGGTTCGAACGTAAAGGTGGACTTAACAATTTGTCCATCAAGTGTTTCTTCAACAGTTTCTTAAACATTTGTTTTGAAGGAACTGATTATAGAAAAGGAGGTAGATTATTCCACAATGTTCTTCTTGAATAAGCATGGCTTGATTTATAGAGATTATTATGGGGCCTGGGCAGAAACAGTCTATGGGTAGGCCTGTTTTTATTGATGGCAAAATTTTCCACGATTTTCTTTGGGGCTTTCCGTTTCCCGTTTAATATATTGTACATACATAAATACTTGTTGAACTGCAGTCTGCCTTTGAGTGGAAGAATATCTAGTTATTTGTAGTTGGTGGTGGTCAGTGTATTAGGATTGAAACATTATTTTCACAGCTCTTTTGTGTAGGCGGTTTATATGCTTTAGGTTTGATTCACTTGCACTATCCCATAAGGTAGAAACATAATTTATAAGAGATAGAATAAAATTATGGGCGTGAAAGAATAGTTTTTCGTGACAATAGATTTAGAAAATTTTGATTTTTCTAAGTTGATATAATCTGTGCTTATTCTCTCTCTCTCTCTCTCTCTCTCCTCTCTCTCTCTCTCTCTCTCTCTCTCTCTCTCTCTCTCTCTCTCTCTCTCTCTCTCTCTCATTCTCAGAGAGGGGGGCGGATAGCCTAGTGGTCAGGACATTGCGCTGGCAATTTGACGACCCGGGTTCGATTCCGGTCGAGGAGATTTTTCTCCTGGAGTTAACATCAGTGCGGATGAGACTTTAAACCGAGGCCCCGTGTGCGAACGCACGCAGAACATCTTGCGCACACGTTAAATCCTGTTCCGCTTTTCGGAAGAGTAGGCCATCGTGTGCCGGTTGGAACAGATGACATTTACAAAACTGCATACACACGGGGACTGGACATAAAAAAGCATTAGAGTGCTTTTTCTATTATCCTCGATATAAAAAAAATGATAAATCCCTGTGTGTATCTGTCTGTCTGTCTGTCTGTCTGTCTGTCTGTCTGTCCTGTCTGTCTGTCTGTCTGTCTCTCTCTCTCTCTCTCTCTCTCTCTCTCTCTCTCTCTCTCTCTCTCTCTCTCTCTCTCTCTCTGTCTCTCTGCCTCTGCCTCTCTGTCTTTGTCTGTCTGTCTGTCTGTCTGTCTGTCCGTCTGTCTGTATTATGTGAACGATTCATATCATGCAAGTGCTTTGATCTGTTTGCTTTACAAGATTCAGTGCGATAGAAATGCCATGATTATATCATGATCATCATTATCATCATGATCATCATGATCATCATTTGCTCAGCAACCTTGTTCAATGGCAGCTGTATTTCGACCTCGGGGATCTGTGAGTAAATCGTTTATTTTTTGGTCATTTATTTTATTTATTCATTTATGCCGAGGATAATGGAATAAGCACTCATGTGCTTTTTTTCTTTTTACATCCAGTCCCCATGTGTATGCAGTTTTGTAAATTTTATCATCTGTTCCCCCCGGCACACAATGGCCCACTCTTTCCAAAAACGGAACAGGATTTAACGTGTGCGCACGATGCTCTGCGTGCGTTCGCACACGGGGCCTCGGTTTCTAGTTTCATCCGAAGGATTACTGGGGAGCGTGGAATCTGCACTGATGTTAACTCTAAGTAAAAAGTCCCCTTGATCGGTATTCGAACCCGGGTAGTCAAATTGGAGCGCAATGTTTTAACAGCTAGGCTATCCCGGTTCAGAATTTCGGAGTTTTAGATTTCACTGACGCACTCACTGACTCACTCACTCCTTCACTCACTGACTCACTCACTCCTTCACTCACACACTCACTCATGCCTATATACAGTATGACTGATGTTCTAGATTTGACCCTATCTGTCTGTATGTCTTTCCCTCTGTCTCTCTCTGTTTCTCTCTCTGTCTTTGTCTCTCTGTCTGTCTCTGTCTCTGTCTGTCTGTGTCTGTCTGTCGGTCTTTCTGTTTGTCTGTCTCTTTCTCTCTCCCTCTGTCTCTGCTCTTCTCTCTCTGTCTCTCTCTGTCTGCCCCTGTCTCTCTGACGCTGCCTCTGTCTGTCTGTCTGTCTGTCTGTCTGTCTGTCTGTCTGTCTGTGCTGTCTGTCTGTCTGTCTGTCTCTCTGCTCTGTCTCTGTCTGTCTGTCTCTCTCTCTCTCTCTCTCTCTCTCTCTCTCTCTCTCTCCTCTCTCTCTCTCTCTCTCTCTCTCTCTCTCTCTCCCTCTTCTCTCTCTGTCTCTCGTCCTCTCTCTGTCTCTCTGTCTCTGTCTGTCTGACGCTGCCTCTCTGTCTCTGTCTGTCTGTCTGTCTGTATTATGTGAACGATTCATATCATGCAAGTGCTTTGATCTGTTTGCTTTACAAGATTCAGTGCGATAGAAATTCCATGACAGGAAGGCCTTGTAAGAGAGGTCTATCGAGAAAACTGCTCATTATCTATAAGAATGACCCAAGTGCCACACATAAAAAAATATAAATGGTAGAGTACACCTTGCACACACGCACGCACGCACACACACACACACACACACACACACACACACACACACACACACACACACACACACACACACACACACACGCGCGCGCGCGCACGCGCGCGCGCGCGCGCGCGCACACACACACACACATTTTAAAAACCTGTTCCGCTTTTCGGAAGAGTGGCTATTGTTTGTTGGTGTGAACAGATGGCAAAATTTACAAAACTGTATACACACACGGGGACTGGATGTTAAAAAAGCACATACGTGCTTATTCCATTATCCTAAAAATAAAAGAATAGGTTAAATCAATGAAACAAAAAATAGAGTACTCTTTTAAAAGAAATGGCTTGTTATACTGATCTCATCTATTCGCAAAACATCTTGTGCACATTTTAAAACCTGTTCCACTTTTTGAAAACGTAGGCCATTGTGGATCGTGGGAACGGATGACAAAGCTGCATTCACACGGGGGACTGAATGTAGACAATAAAAAAGGAAGCACACAGGCGCTTATTTCATTATCCTGGAAATAAAAGAATAAAATAAATCAAAAAGACAATAAAAGCAGAGTGCTCACGAGAAAGCAAATGATTGTTCTTTTTTTTTTTTTTTTTTTTTTAAATTCTTTTATATTCTTTTATATCGAGGTTAATGGGATAAGCACTCATGTGCTTTTTTACATCCAGTCCCCGTGTGTATGCAGTTGTGTAAATATTGTCATCTGTTCCCACCGGCACACGATGGCCTACTCTTACGTAAAGCGGGACAGGATTTAATATGTGCGCAAGATGTTTTGCGTGCGTTCGCACACGGGGCCTCGGTTTATAGTCTCACCCGAAAGACTTTTGGGGAGAGTGGAGTTAGCACTGAATGATGTTAACTCCAGGGGGAAAATCCCCTCCCCGACCGGGAATCGAACTCGGGTCGTCAAATTGCCAGCGCAATGTTCTGACCACTAGACTATGCCCTCCCGTTGTTCGAGATTCACTTCGTGTACTGTGCCACGTGTTTGTTTGTTTTCTTGTTTCTTTTTGCTTCTTTTTTTTCTTTTTTCTTAAGGAACTAGTTATCTGAAATGATATTGTGAACTTGCTGAATTGCTGCAGTTGTTTGCATGATCTACCCATTCCCCCTTGTTTATGGACACTTCAAGTCTGAACAAAAAATTCATTTGTCATTGTTATTGCCACGGTGTGTTCAGGGAATGGAATGGTGTAGGTTAAACCAAGTGCCACACACACCCCTCTCCCGGGCCAGCACCTGACAGACAGTATAGCAGTGACTGTGGGCGTGGTATGATCAACGGCTTGCAACAAATGCCAGTGAATAAATAAATAAGTAAATATAGCCCTGCAACGCCTGAAAAATGCTGAAACAAATAAACGCGACGCAACTGAAATACACTTCTTCACTGGATACACACAGACAGACAGACACACACTCAGACAGACAGACAAATAGCTGAATACAAAGAATTGAAGTCTGTTATACATTGTCCTCTCAAATGAAAGCAGTTTGACATGTGTAAGCCTACTTGTGTGTGTGTGTGTGTGTGTGTGTGTGTGTGTGTGTGTGTGTGTGTGTGTGTGTGTGTGTGTGTGTGTGTGTGTGTGCGTGCGTGTGTGCTGCGCGCATGTGTTTGTGTGTGAGTGTATGTATGCTTGCGCGTGTGTGCGTGAGTGTGAGTGAGTGAGTGAGTGAGTCAAAGTCAAGTCAAAGTCAAAGTCAAATTTTTATTTACAGATGGTACATTGAGTAAGCAAAACAATTGCTTTTTTTCATCAAGCCATCTACAAAGAAAAGTATGTAAGAAAATGAAAAAGAAAAATATCACCAATAATGACAACGACAATGATAACAGCAATAAAGAGGACTAAAATGATAATCTCAGAAAACTAGCCAACTACACACATCTTAAGCAAAATTTTAGCATATCAATATTTAAACATTTCAATATTCAAAATGCATACATACTAATAAACACTTGTTATCGACCAATCACCCACCCATGCCTGCTATTATTTGTTAGATACACATGTGAAACATACACATGCACACACATGCACAAACACACACACACTACACACACACACACACACACACACACACACACACACACACACACACACACACACACACACCCACACCCACCCACCCACACACACACACACACACACACATACACACACTGCACAAACAGCATATACAAACATCATATATACATACAAACATACACATATGCGCGCTTAGGTGCACCGTTGCATTATTCTGCACGAAGCCATATAATTATATTACAACAAACTTACATTGAAAATCATAACAACAACAAAATATCAGTGAATAGCACAAAAGTACACAGTGGTGAAAAGGTAAAACTTACAAGCCTTTTTCAACACTGTTATTCATGAGATAGCTTTTTAAGTGTTTTTTAAATTGGGTTTTGCTTGTAGTACTTTTTAGATCTACTGGGAGATTATTCCATAAATGACTACCCGAATACAGAAAACTTGACTTGTAGAGGTCATTTCTGGGTCTTGGGAACGTTAGTAAATGATTATGCCTGTGCGGATTTATTTTGAAGGATTTTTTAATCTTAGGAGGAGCATTTCCGTTTATAACATTATGCATGCACACAGCTTTGTTGAAAAAAGTCTTTTATGAAAAGTCAGTATATTTAATTGCTTGTAATCAAAAACAGTCATTGACTTTAAAAGAACCAGCTTAAGTGCTCTTTTATATAAACGGTGGATAAATTTCAAATTTGTTTCACTGCATTGTCCCATAGTGTAGATGCATAGTCGACAATTGGCAAAACATGGCCACAAAAGAAGAGTTTACGGGAAAGGTTGTCGAGAAAGTTCTTTATCTTAGATAGCTGAAGTAACCTGTTAGAGAGACGTTTTCCCAGAGACATCACGTGATCTGTCCAAGTCAAGCTCTTGTCAATAGTGATACCTAGTATTTCATGAGAATCCACTTCTTCAATTAATCGTTTATCAATAAATAAGGGTTTAAAACTGGATTTCATTTTTTGTCTTTTCTGTCTAGCTGAAACATACATACATTTTGTTTTTTTGGCATTTAAAGACATACTGCAGAACACAGATGTATTGTCAGCAAACATTTCACAGTGACAATTTACAAAACAGGGTAAGTCGTTTACATAAATGGAAAACAGTAGGGGTCCGAGCACTGATCCTTGTGGTATACCATGTTTAACGTCTACTAAATCTGATGTTTGGTCATTTACTACCACTAGCTGCTTCCTATCTGACAAAAAAACTTGCTAGAAGATTAATAATTTCTGGTGTTAGCTTGTACAAGTATAATTTACGCAATAATAAAGACATCAAATGCCTTCTCGAAATGAACAAAAAGAGTAAGTAAGTGAGTGAGTGAGTGAGTGTGTGTGTGTGTGTGTGTGTGTGTGTGTGTGTGTGTGTGTGGTGTGTGTGTGTGTGTGTGTGTGTGTGTGTGTGTGTGTGTGTGTGTGTGTGAGACAGACAGACAGACAGACAGACAGCTGAATACAAAGAATTGAAGTCTGGTCTCTGGGCCCCTTTCTATATTGTCCTTTTTAAATAAAAGCAGTTGGACAGGTGTGTGTGTGTGTGTGTGTGTGTGTGTGTGTGTGTGTGTGTGTGTGTGGTGTGTGCGTGTGCGTGCGTGTGCGTGTGTGTGTGTGTGAGACAGAGACAGAGAGAGAGAGAGAGAGACAGACAGACAGACAGACAGCTGTATATGAATTGAAGTCTTGTTGTTGAGGTTATATGAGTCTCAGCGGATATATTCCGATTTAGGGACTGCCTCTTGGCCCCTTTATATATAGTCCCTGCAAGTGAAAGCAGTTTGACATGTGTATCAAAGTCAAAATCAATGTCAATTTTTTTTATATCCAGATGGTACATTGAATAAGCATTATTTGTTTTTTGTTTTTTTTTCCATCAAGCAATAAGCCTATATCTAGGGGGGAAATCATTTCATCAATGATGTGTATGTGTGTGTGTGTGTGTGTGTGTGTGTGTGTGTGTGTGTGTGTGTGTGTGTGTGTGTGTTTGTGTGTGGTGTGTGTGTGTGTGTGTGTGTGTGCATGCGGTGTGCGTGTGTGTGTGTGTGCGTGTGCGTGTGCGTGTGTGCGTGCGTGCATGCGTGTGTGTGTGGTGTGTGTGTGTGTGTGTGTGTGGTGTGTACTGCGTGCGTGCGTGTGTATTTGTGTGTTTGTGCGTTCGTGCGTGAACGCGCGCGCGCGCACGCGCGCGTGTGTGGGTATGTGTGTGTGTGTGTGTGTGTGTGTGTGTGTGTGTGTGTGTGTGTGTGTGTGTGTGTGTGCGCGCGTTTTGTGTGTGTGCGCGCCCGCGCGTGTGGGTAGGCGGGTGGGTGGGTGGGTAGGTGCGTGATCTCACACCTATGTGGTGTCTGGGTAGGAGTAGGCCTATACTGACATCTGTTCACAGGAGCTTTACAAGGGACCAAACATAGCCATGGGCCCGGGATAGCCTAGTGGTCAGAACATTGCGCTCGCAATCTGACGACCCAGGTTTGATTCCCATTAAAGGGGATATTTTCCCTGGAGTTAACATCAGTGCTGACTCCACTCTCCCCATAAGTCCTTTGGATGAGACTATAAACCGGAGGCCCCGTGTGCGAATGCACGCAGAACATCTTGCGCACATGTTAAAACCTGCTCCGCTTTTCGAAAGAGTAGGCCATTGCGTGCCGGTGTGAACAGATGACAAGATTTACAAAACTGCATACACACGGGGACTGGATGAAAAAAAGCACATGAGTGCTTATCCCAGTATCCTCGATATAAAAAGAATATAAAAAAAGATACCAGGGGCCTGTCAGTATAAATAACATCCCTTCCTTCTGGAAATTCTGTGCTACAATTTCCCTCTTTTCTATCCCCCTCTCTCTCTGTTTCTTGTCCTATTCCTTTTCTTCTTGTCGCATCCTTCTCGCCCATTTTCTGCCTTTTGGGTCCAGTCTCCTGGTTCTTTGCTTTCTCCAGAAATAACAATTCTCTCCCACGCTGATGTCAATGCTAGGCCTGACTTGTCAGATGCTCAACAGCAGGGTAACCTATTTTTTGCTGGCAAGACAGGACAATACTAGGCCTAGTTGCTGGCTGAGCACTGGACCAGGACGAAGAAGACACAACCACATCAGCAGTGTCACGGTCGACATTGATATATTCTGAGTCATTGACACAATCAATTTCATGAGTGTCATTGCCATACAATTAATATTCATGAGTGTCATTGCCATACAATCAATATTATGAGTGTCACTGTTGTCACTTGTCTTACTGACATGTGCTTGTCACTGCTTACAGTACACCCGTAAGCACCATTCCTCTGTCAGCCCACTCTCCACTCTCGTCTCCATTCTCTCATCTCTCTCTCTCTGGCTGATGAAAAAGCAATCGATGCTACCAATGACCATCTGAAAAATTGACTTACTTGATTTCTCTCCTCTCTCTCTCTCTCTCTCTCTCTCTCTCTCTCTCTCTCTCTCTCTCTCTCTCTCTGGAGAGCAGGTCGCCACAAGAGTAGCTAGTCTTTCAGATGAGACCATGAACTGAGGTCAGAGTGCAACACACATTCAAGCCCTCCTAAAAGAACCCACAGCAACAACAGAGTTGTTCCAGGCAAAATCCTTATAGTAAAATAAAAGCCACTCTGATAGGCCACAGAGACAAATAACAGGCCCTTAACAATGCAACAGGAATCTGTGGTGATGTAAAGGACTACCAAAAACATAAAAATCTATGTGATGTAAGTGACATACAACAAAAGACATAAAAATCTTGTGATGTAAGTGACATACAACAAAAGACATAAAAATATCATGGTATGTAATGTGACATACAACAAAAGACATAAAAAAATTATGGTGATGTAAAGTGACATACAACAAAAGACATATAAAAAATGTATGGTGATGTAAAGTGACATACAACAAAAGACATATAAAAAATTTGGTGATGTAAAGTGACATACAACAAAGACATATAAAAAATGTATGGTGATGTAAAGTAACATACAACAAAAGACTATCAAAAAAATCTGTGGTGATGTAAAGTAACATACAACAAAAGACATATTAAAAAATATGGTGATGTAAAGTGACATACAACAAAAGACATATAAAAAATCTTGGTGATGTAAAGTGACATACAACAAAAGATAAAATATAAAAATGTATGGTGATGTAAAGTGACATACAACAAAAGACATATTAAAAAAATCTGTGGTGATGTAAAGTGACATACAACAAAAGACATATAAAAAATGTATGGTGATGTAAAGTAACATACAACAAAAGACATATAAAAAAATGTATGATGATGTAAAGTAACATACAACAAAAGACATATAAAAAATGTTGGTGATGTAAAGTGCATCAATCAAAAGACATAAAAAATATCTTGTGATGTAATTTGACATACAACAAAAGACATATTCAAAATCTGTGTGATTAATGTTGACATACAACTAAGACTAAAAAAATATCTTGGGTGAATTAATGTACATCAACAAAAGACATATTAAAAAAAAATCTGTGGTGATGTAAAGTGACATACAACAAAAGACATATAAAAAATGTATGGTGATGTAAAGTAACATACAACAAAAGACATATTTAAAAAATCTGTGGTGATGTAAAGTGACATACAACAAAAGACATATAAAAAATGTATGGTGATGTAAAGTGACATAGAACAAAAGACATATAAAAAATGTATGGTGATGTAAAGTAACATACAACAAAAGACATATAAAAAATGTATGGTGATGTAAAGTAACATACAACAAAAGACATATAAAAAATGTATGATGATGTAAAGCAACATACAACAAAAGACATATAAAAAATGTATGATGATGTAAAGTGACATACAACAAAAGACATAAAAAATGTATGGTGATGTAAAGTGACATACAACAAAAGACATATAAAAAATGTATGGTGATGTAAAGTGACATACAACAAAAGACATTAAAAAAAAGTCACTTCCAAGTGGAAAACCTTCATCAGAAAACCATCACACTTTTGTCAGGGCATAGATTGCTGGATCAACTTGTTCTGTGCCCTCTGCAGTTTCAGGTCTGGGGATTTGGCTACATGGCCCATTAGCCCCCAGATTTCTGGGTTAACTTTCCACACATGGACAGCACAGTTTTCTGGCCTTTTATGCTGTTACTATTTCTTCTTTTCTTTTTTCCCCAGTAATTTTTGACTTTGCCATATTTTCCACAATCTTGGCAAATTTTTTCAAAAATAGAGGGGCCCTTCTCCTCTTCCTGTTCATATATTCCTCTCCAATCACTTTGAGAGTTTCTTCAAATTGGTCTTTTGGGGTTTGGACACTTTGTCATCCCATTTTAGAAGACTGTCAATCTGGTCTTCCATGTCCTCTTGGATTTCTAATTCGAGAACAAACCACAGCTGTCATTTTCCCCCACTTTCAGCTCCTCTCAGCTGCTAATTAATCCATCCCATCCCAGTCTAGGTGAGGCTAGCTCATGCTATTTATAGCAGGAACTGACCACACTTGCACTAGGTAAAAAGGAAAGGGCATGCTAAATTTAGCACTCTTGACTGAATGGTGTTGGATTTGCCTGCTGTGAGACAAATGACAAATAGACCAGATTGACAGTCTTCTAAAATGGGATGACAAAGTGTCCAAACCCCAAAAGACCAATTGCTGTGAGACAAATGGGAAGAATCACCGTCCAAATCAAGTGGTTGTGAGGTTGTCACTGTTTTCCCAATGGTTCGCTGAAATTCATTTTTTGTCTTCTTGGCAAGAGTCTGTGCTGACTAAGCAGCGCCTCCAAAAGCTGGAGATTTTGTTTCTTCATATCTTCCCAATCTCTGATTGGGATCCATACTGTCTCCTGTGGAGACATAGCCACATTTGAGGTCTCTCCCTCTGCCACTTTCAGAGACTGTACTGTGATCGGTTGGCCCATGAGGTGTATAAGCGAGAAATTCTAATGGCTTGTTGGATCTTGCTCTCATAAATGATTTACAATTAGTATCCAACATAATGTCTGAGACTATCTAGTGATGTAGGTCTATAAATTTTAACATACAACTGACCTGTCAATCGGATGATGACAATTTTCAACAAATTCTTGCAGAGCATGGAGATTTTATAATACAAATGGCTATCGGAAGCATAAATGATTTGGCTATCCTGATGCATTGTGGTATCTCGCAGATCACGTTAAACTACGAGAAATGGAATCGCTACATTAATAAATCGATCATACAATCTCTTTTTTTTTTTTTGATCATACAATCTCTTTACATTTTATCCTAAAGTCAATTCATCCATCAATCATACAATCAATTCACATTCATTCCATAATCAATACATCAATCAATCAATCACTTTACATTCATCCCATAACTTGTTGGGATTTCCCTTTTCAACTTAAGTTGCCAGTGTACTCACAAGGGGCCGATCTAGTCATGTCTGCAACAGCCTGTCTAAAAATGACCTGTTTGGAACCAAAACTTTTCCCCCATGAGTGATGGTCTGGGTGCTCTAATCTTTTGGCTGAGATGATAAACTGAGGTCTTGTGTGTTACACATCATTGATTTAGCACACGTGAAAAGAACCGCAGCAACAAGAGGGGTTGTTCCTGGCAAAATTTTGTGGAAAAAAGCCACCCTGATAGGGAAACAAAATTAAAACAGTTGCAGACGGAAAAAGGAAAAAAAAAGGTTGGTGCTGCACAACACAAACTACACACACAGGACATCCTAGTCCCCCACCCTGACCTCGGAACAGAACCCAGGCGCCTGCTAACAGACTGCACTAACAACTCCAGCCTTCAAGACTGGTTCTAACCAGCCCTATCATCCCCCCACGAAAGCCTGGCAACCTCTCCACCTCTTAGTCAGGGCATGACCCATGAGAACACCTTATCCTAGACTACGATGCGAAAACAACTTATCCTAGACTGCCATAGGAGAACAACTTATCCTAGACTACGATGGGAGAACAATTTGTCCCTAAAAACATTCCAGCTAGGAGGACGTTAATTAATATAAACTCATCAATTCCCCAGGCCCAGGACCTCTGTAAGCCTATTTTAAATGATAATTTTTTAAATATTCTTTTATATCGAGGATAATAGGATAAGCACTCTTGTGCTTTTTTTTTTTACATCCAGTCCCCGTGTGTATGCAGTTTTGTGAATGTCATCTGTTCCCACCTGCACAGGATGGCCTACTCTTACGAAAAACTGAACATGATTTAACTGTGCGCATCCAGTTCGTTACATCCATTCCGTGGATATATAAAACAACAAAAAACAAAAGTGTTGTGAACAAAATTGTTACAAGATGTGGCAAAATTGTGGGCTGCGAGCAAATGAAACTGAATGATTTTTTTTTAATGCCGTGTGAGAGACAGCAAAAAAGTGTTTAAGTGATGGTACTTATAGGCTAGCAAAATATTTCGAACTCTTACCTTCTCAAAAGCGCTACAGAGTACCTAAGTTTAAAATCTTGCGATATAAAAATGGTTTTATTCCCACCTCAATTCTGCTGCTTAATCACAACATGTAAAAAAAATCTGAACTAACCCAAAGCAGAGAGAGAGAGAGAGAGAGAGAGAGAGAGAGAGAGAGAGAGAGAGAGAGAGAGAGAGAGAGAGAAGCAAGTGATGGAGGAAGGGGTTGGGGGTGGGAGGCGAGGGAGAAACAGAGCTCAGCTAGGAAAGGGACGGGACAATCTAAAGCGTAGGGAGGCACTTTTTAAAAAATTATAATATATATATATATTTTTTTTTTTATTTAAAAAAAATAATAATAATAAAAAATAAATAAAATAAAAAAAAAGATTAAAAAAAAAAATATATATATATATATGTAACGGGTCCTACACGGGAATTATCTAAGTCGCCACTCTAATTCCCGTTCCGTCTGATTCGGTACCGGAAATCTTAGAGTTTTAGAATAATTCCTATTTTCTTCAGTAACCCTAAAGAAGAGTAGGGCTCAGCTACTTATGGGCCGGGGAGTGATAAAGGGGGGATAGTAATGAGGATAGTAGAAAAATAGGGGAAAAGAAATATAGAAGAGGTAGGAAAGTAGGTGAAGTGAAATTAACTAACCTCAACTCACTCAGCAGCCACACTGAACACACTGAACGTGACGAATAACACCATTCATTCAATGCGACTCCAGACCGAGTAAATTGGGTTTATAACATATATTCCACAACACAACCTACAACACTACCACATTACACAAAACACCAATGACTAATTGTACTACAAGTACAATTAAAAAACACAAAATATATATTGTGTTCAGTTCTAAACTAAAATATCAAAAATCAGTGATCCGTCTCAGATCAGGGCCATTAATAAAAACAACAATGGTAAGGGTGGAGATTTAATGATGGGGCAAAGCAGGTGTGACAGGGGGAAGACGATGACGATGTTCCTGTAATCAAAGAACATACACTGTAAAAAACATCACCACAAAACATCCATCACTGAGCTTGTTTACAACACAGCTCAATTACCAAAAGGCATTCTCACCCTATTCAATTTACCATTCTGACGAGAGTGAAATATTCTCAAAACAAACTAACATCACCTCTAAAATTATTATATAATTTTAGTAGTCAGTACACACGTTTCATTTACTTTAGGACAGATGATGGTCCATCCTATGAAACTGTGCAAGCATCCCAACATGTTTCATTTACTTTAGGACAGATGATGGTCCATCCTATGAAACTGTGCAAGCATCCCAACATGTTTCATTTACTTTAGGACAGATGATGGTCCATCCTATGAAACTGTGCAAGCATTAATTAATAGTTAAAAAGTTAAAGTCTGTCCCGAGCCATAAGGCTCATCAGGCCGGTGCTTATCCCGGTTTCTGTGGCGTTAAGCGACTGAGAGTCATAGACTCCCCCCTGGATAGGACGCCAGTCTATCGCAGGATTAACCCCCAACACAAGGTTGGTACCCCTTTTACACCTGGGTGGGGTGAGAAAATAGCCGTAAAGTGCCTTTTCCAAGGGCACAACGCCATAGCGGAATAGCTGGGATCGAACCCGCAACCTTTAGATTACGAGTACAACACCCTAACCACTAGGCCACAGCGGCGGCATTAATTAATAAGAAGGACTAATTTATTTTAAATAAATGTCCACAATGACATTCCAATGCCATTTCACCTATTTTAGAATTGCTACATGATTTATTATAAATAAATCACCATTCTTAATGATAAAAATCATTACAAAATCAGGTAGGCCTTCACACCCATAATATATATTTGTAGTGCAAAACCACACTAGAATATTTTCAGCATTTTAATAATAACTGAACAATATTCTACCAAAAATTAATCTTACAACAAAGACCATGACGGTGCCAAAATTCAAAATTCACCCCACGCTTCCTTTGTTCGAAGCGATCACGTACGTACGTACGTACGAAGTTACGTTCACTGTTAATTCACAGGTTGAAAGCCTGTGAAATTAAATCAAACATATAGACTTCCTGAACCTTCCAAAACTATTCTGAATTAAGCTGAAATTGGCTTAAACAGATAGTTTGATCAAAAACGAAGTTAAAAAATAAAACAAACCTTAATCAGGAACATCTAGACTCAGGAGCGAGTCTCTGTCACACGTCTTTCCCTCGCTAGCCCCAGGCAGGAAGTGAGATTTAAAAAACAGATGTATCCCGATAGGCACTCTTTTTTAAGGGGCGATCACTCAACTCTACAAGGGAGTTACTGAACTTAGCCTTAGTAACACCAAACACAAAAATACGTTTTGTGAGGGGGGTTACACACACCCTTCGCAGGAAAATGTTGCTATCTTTTTTCCAAAAAGTGCCAACATTTCAAACAAACAAAAAAACTCTACCCTCTCATGGGTAAAAAACCTTCAATTCTTCAGCTTAAACAAAAATGCATACCCAATCCAAAGTGGGTATCAACGTTTATCCTAAAAAATCATTTTAGGCCAAAACATTTTAAAGCCTCCGCTTAATTTTAATTCTGCATATCTACCAATCTAATTTGGATACTGAAAACAGAACTCAACGCACAAAAACATTCCACATTTTGAAAACATGTAGAAATCTAAACCCAAACATGACTCTCCACAAAGTCACACCCTGCAAATATGCAGCAAGACAAACATTCATAAAAACATAAACCTGTGGACTCAAAAAGTCACACCCTGCAAATTACCAGCAAAACAAAAACCTTCAAAAATGTAAACTTGTAGACTCATAAAGTCACCCTCTGCAAATATGCAGTAAAACAAAACCATACACAAGAATTACAGCAATCTCAAGACCACCCTTGGTTGCTGACATACACCCTCCTTCTCTTCCTGCAACTGTTTAGGTTGCACAGGAACAAAATCACACCTGTCGGTCAGATCCGAAGTTTTAACACTAACAGGATCTCCATGCAAAATGGATCTCCTTGGTGCAGGCACTGGCTTCCATTCCGACTTCCCTGGGATGGACTTTCCCCAGCCAGGCCTACCCACACCAGACAACAAACTCCTCTGACTCCTATCAGGCAAACTCTTACGGGAGCCACCTTTCAGGGCATCCCACCGGTTGTTGGTAAGAGGCTTGGAAGCACCAGTGCCTTGACCACAACCCTTTTTTTCCTGCTTATCAGGAAAACAACTTGGACTGTCTTTTCCTCTGCACCATTTCCTTCTGGAAAGGTGAGGAAAATGAACATTGTCCCGATGGTTGCCTCTAGAGCTACCATCCACAACCACTTTCTGGTCGCATACATTCCGAACACCACCCTGACCACTACCACACTCTCGCCGATGTGGCGGTATGTAGCAGCCGGGTTTGTTCCTGTAGGAGGATTTTTCAGGTTTCACAGAAACCCCGTTCTTACTGACTTTGGCTTTAGTAGCCTTCTTCTTTCTCTGCCTTGCCAACTGCGACTTGACCGGGCAATCACGAACAATGTGACCAACACCTTTGCATCGGTAGCAGGAACTTTTCGGCTTCTTTGAGTGGCCTCTGAGTCTCTCTGCTACCATGCCTGCCAACCCTTTATAGTTGATGGCCACTTTTGCATGTTCCTGATGTGTCCGGCCCGTCACAGCTGACATAAGCCCTGAGGATGATTCCTCTAACTGCCTGACTGACTTCAACAGCGAAGTCAAATCAGGCGATGCAGAACCTGGTCTGCCGAACTCATTCTTAAGTTCTCGAGCCATAATGGGCTCACATGACATGAAACTCTTCATGAACACAAAATAAACATTTCTGGCACACTCATCATGCGAATACAAATCACACTTATTCAACCGAATAAAATTTAACCACACATGCGCCAGAAAGTCCGATGGATTGTCACTTTTGTCCATCCGCATCAGCAAGAACTCCGCCAGACGTTCCACTGGGGTTTTGACACAGCCAAACACATCACTTAGACGGCCGACAATGTCCATGGCAGAAGAGCAGGACTTGGCAAGCTCCCATGCCACACCACGCAGACTGCGCCGAACGCTGACCAACACATCAGAGGGGAGTCGTTCCCTCTCATCAGCACATCGACTTGCTCCTCCCACTGGGCAAAGTCGACCTCATCACCACCTGTTGGCCTCGATCCACTGAAGATGCCAAGCGGTGCCAAAGGCGTAGATGGCACCACGTGGACCTGGATCCTGGTCTGTAGCAGGGCTGCCATCTCAGCATCCTGCTTGTCGACCCTCTCCCTCAACAGGCGGTGACCTTCCTCCAGGGCAGTGAGCGTCTCCCGTAACTGCCGGTTCTCCTCCTCAACCGCAGTCACCCTCGCTCGTACCCCATCATCTCCCAGTTGCTTCATCTCTGGTCCCTCACTTCGACTGATCATGATCTTTATGGATGAGGAACCTGAACTTACAGTTAACGTTAATTTTCCATTAAAAATTTTGTTTCTCTTTTTCTTTGGGAATTTTAAAAATTCCTACACAACTTTATCACACTGTTAGCAAAAAATTAATTTAAGCTAACCACAAAAATTACCAGAGCAACATTTCTGCTCTCAGCAAAATCACAGTTTTGCTGTTACCAAAATTTCACTTTCTCTGAAATTTTAATTTCCTTCCAAAATTTTACAATACTGTTAGCCAAAAATTAATTTAACTAACAAAAATTCCTTTTCTGAGCAAAATTTTTGCTCACTGCAAAATTTAATTTTGCCTACACTTTTACTTCCAGTGAAAATAAAAAATTTTAAATTTATCAAACACACACAAAAGACGTCACACCTTGTGAAATTCAAAGTTCCACAAAGATGGCAAACATCCACTCACAGTGGAGTTGCAGCTTCAGAACAAATTAACAGAAAAACACTCCCTAGCCCCACATTGGGCGCCAGAAATGTAACGGGTCCTACACGGGAATTATCTAAGTCGCCACTCTAATTCCCGTTCCGTCTGATTCGGTACCGGAAATCTTAGAGTTTTAGAATAATTCCTATTTTCTTCAGTAACCCTAAAGAAGAGTAGGGCTCAGCTACTTATGGGCCGGGGAGTGATAAAGGGGGGATAGTAATGAGGATAGTAGAAAAATAGGGGAAAAGAAATATAGAAGAGGTAGGAAAGTAGGTGAAGTGAAATTAACTAACCTCAACTCACTCAGCAGCCACACTGAACACACTGAACGTGACGAATAACACCATTCATTCAATGCGACTCCAGACCGAGTAAATTGGGTTTATAACATATATTCCACAACACAACCTACAACACTACCACATTACACAAAACACCAATGACTAATTGTACTACAAGTACAATTAAAAAACACAAAATATATATTGTGTTCAGTTCTAAACTAAAATATCAAAAATCAGTGATCCGTCTCAGATCAGGGCCATTAATAAAAACAACAATGGTAAGGGTGGAGATTTAATGATGGGGCAAAGCAGGTGTGACAGGGGGAAGACGATGACGATGTTCCTGTAATCAAAGAACATACACTGTAAAAAACATCACCACAAAACATCCATCACTGAGCTTGTTTACAACACAGCTCAATTACCAAAAGGCATTCTCACCCTATTCAATTTACCATTCTGACGAGAGTGAAATATTCTCAAAACAAACTAACATCACCTCTAAAATTATTATATAATTTTAGTAGTCAGTACACACGTTTCATTTACTTTAGGACAGATGATGGTCCATCCTATGAAACTGTGCAAGCATCCCAACATGTTTCATTTACTTTAGGACAGATGATGGTCCATCCTATGAAACTGTGCAAGCATCCCAACATGTTTCATTTACTTTAGGACAGATGATGGTCCATCCTATGAAAACTGTGCAAGCATTAATTAATAGTTAAAAAGTTAAAGTCTGTCCCGAGCCATAAGGCTCATCAGGCCGGTGCTTATCCCGGTTTCTGTGGCGTTAAGCGACTGAGAGTCATAGACTCCCCCCTGGATAGGACGCCAGTCTATCGCAGGATTAACCCCCAACACAAGGTTGGTACCCCTTTTACACCTGGGTGGGGTGAGAAAATAGCCGTAAAGTGCCTTTTCCAAGGGCACAACGCCATAGCGGAATAGCTGGGATCGAACCCGCAACCTTTAGATTACGAGTACAACACCCTAACCACTAGGCCACAGCGGCGGCATTAATTAATAAGAAGGACTAATTTATTTTAAATAAATGTCCACAATGACATTCCAATGCCATTTCACCTATTTTAGAATTGCTACATGATTTATTATAAATAAATCACCATTCTTAATGATAAAAATCATTACAAAATCAGGTAGGCCTTCACACCCATAATATATATTTGTAGTGCAAAACCACACTAGAATATTTTCAGCATTTTAATAATAACTGAACAATATTCTACCAAAAATTAATCTTACAACAAAGACCATGACGGTGCCAAAATTCAAAATTCACCCCACGCTTCCTTTGTTCGAAGCGATCACATACGTACGTACGTACGAAGTTACGTTCACTGTTAATTCACAGGTTGAAAGCCTGTGAAATTAAATCAAACATATAGACTTCCTGAACCTTCCAAAACTATTCTGAATTAAGCTGAAATTGGCTTAAACAGATAGTTTGATCAAAAACGAAGTTAAAAAATAAAACAAACCTTAATCAGGAACATCTAGACTCAGGAGCGAGTCTCTGTCACACGTCTTTCCCTCGCTAGCCCCAGGCAGGAAGTGAGATTTAAAAAACAGATGTATCCCGATAGGCACTCTTTTTTAAGGGGCGATCACTCAACTCTACAAGGGAGTTACTGAACTTAGCCTTAGTAACACCAAACACAAAAATACGTTTTGTGAGGGGGGTTACACACACACACACATATATATATATATATATATTATATATATATATATATATATATATATATATATATATATATATATATATATATATATATATATATATTGTTAATCTGCAATAAAATGGCTATGCAATAGAAAAAAACCAGATTAAAAATCAGACTATTCTATCAAAACGTATCACAAATTGAAATGATAGACTGCAGGAAATGTCAAAATGAGAAATTGACAAGTTAAGCATCATAATAGGTAGTCAGAATGAGAGCTTTGCTATTTTCAAAGCGCCTTTAAAGGCAAAAGGGAACAAAATTATGCATTGACATTTCACAACAAGGTAGAATAAACGCTATAGTTTTATAATCCATCAAAATCGACAACCTCAGCCCCACTTGCCTTTAATGGCTCCTAGCGGAAAAGTAGAATATGTGCTAAGCGACTCATTTCGTGGTGGAGTGTCACCAAAGTTTGTGTTTGCTCTTGAAAGGAAAGGTTTTCACCTAAGGAGAAACAACAAGTCACTGCCAAGTGGCTCTGACACCACATCGGGGCCTGCCCATTAGTGTCACCTTGCTGTCTGTCGCCAGGGTTACTGTTGCTTGAGAGTGTTGGGCATGAAATAAATGACACATGTGTTACTATGTAGGGGCTTGTTCTTCTTCTTGAAGTCAAATTATAGTTCTTTCCAGAATTTTCTGATATCAGGACTGTGGTCAGAAGCTAGAAAGTCAGAGGTCCCACACTTCGGTGAGTTCTCCCACTTCAGCACCTTGGGCCATGCACCCCAAAAATGTCACGATTCTGTGGAAGCAACAAGAGGGCTATATCTCCGATGTGCCGCATGGCCGAAGCCCTTATATTGTATATTATTATATGTAGTATTCTCAACAAAATTCATACATATTCTATGTATGTATTCTGAACAAAAGTATCAGGAAGTCCATGACAGAAGCAAAGGAGAAATGGATTGGCGAACAGTGCCCGGACATTGAAGAAAACATCAAGAAAAACAACAGTAAGAAAGCGCATGCGCGCCCACATACCAATGTGGGAATGCAATGTTATTAAGACAATTGACTAGATAAGACATAATATAAACTATTATCTACCCACTAGTAGCACTTGCACGCATACATGCACCCATGCTACACGATGAAATGAAATTATTGTAATGACATGACCTTTATCAAACTCTCTCTCTCTCTCTCTCTCTCTCTCTCTCTCTCTCTCTCTCTCTCTCTCTCTCTCTCTCTCTCTCTCTCTCTCTCTTGGTGCTGAACGTATTATTCATAGGGTGAAGTCGAGGTGAAAAGTGGTTTTATGAAGTTTTATTCTTTCTGTAGGAACAAGACAATACAACAGTTTTCATGTTGTGCACAGTAATAGTTTTAAAAAAAGACCATGTAGAAAGCTACAGAGCCATATGTGGCAGATTTGCTTTTGAAAAAAAAACTTTTATTCTTTTATATATGATCTTTTGCGGGTGTGCATGCTTACTGTCAAAACTGAACACCATCTGGAAAGATAAAAATATTTCACTCAACTCCAAGATCAGACTTATGCACTCCCTTGTCATACCCATATTCCTGGATGCCTGTGAATCGTGGACCCTTACTGCTGATTTGGAGAGAAGAGTATAGGTAGTAGAGATGAGATGCTTCCGGAGACTCCTTGGCATCTCCTACAGAGACCACATAAGCAATGAAGACGTGCATAACAGAATCAGCAAACCACTGGTCCCTACGAGGTCCCTACGAAAAGCCTTCTATCAATCGTAAAGAAGCAGAAGCCTAAACTTAAATGGTACGGGCTTGTCACAAGATCAAAAGGACTTGCAAAGAACAATACTGCAAAGCACTGTCCAAGGAGGAAGAAAAAGAGGCAGACCAAAGAAGAGATGGGAGGACAACATCAGGGAATGGACAGGCCTAGAACTCAAGAAAACTTTGAGAAAGGCAGAACAGAGAGAGGAATGGAGGGAACTGGTTGTCGAGTCTTCAGGGGTGCGCCCCACGGTCGCCAGACTAAAGGATAGATAGATAGATAGATAGATAGATAGATAGATAGATAGATAGATAGATAGATAGATAGATAGATAGATAGATAGATAGATAGATAGATAGATAGATAGAAATGCTTACTTTATGTCCAAAAAGTGTTCTATCTTGAACTCAGCCATGCCTGTGTGAAATGGTATTTCCAGGGTGTCCTGGTTGGATGGACTCTCACATATTTGTTTTGGAGAAATCGTTTGCTGAGTTGTGACAATAACTAAAGTGAAAAAAGAAGCCCAGTCTTTCAGTTAAATAGAACATTGTGTGGATATAAAGAGATGAATTCAAAGTAATTTTTCAAGGTGTTCAATGTTATGTGCGTAAGAAATCTGAGAGAGAGAGAGAGAGAGAGAGAGAGAGAGAGAGAGAGAGAGAGAGAGAGAGAGAGAGAGAGAGAGAGAGAGAGAGAGAGAGAGAGAACTCGAACTCGAACTCGAACTCGAAATTTTAATGAGGGTAATTGGATAAGCCAGAGGCTTCTTTACACCAGGCCCTCATGGGGACAAAATGAAAAAAATATGAATAAATTAATACTCATAAACAGATGAATGTAAGATACCAAGAAAATCAATCAGTCATCATATATATATATATAGAGAGAGAGAGAGAGCTGTTTCATGAAATTTATAAGATTCTGGAAATTCTGTGCTAGGAATGTTCTCTTTTTCTATCCCTCTCTTTGTTTCTGCCTTGCACCTTTTCTTCCTGTCACCTCCTTGTCTTGGTTTGTCAGCCCTCTTGGTCCATTCTCCTGTTTAAACAGCAGTGCAACGCATTTTGGCTCATGTCAGAAAACAGTAGTTGCTGTCTGAGCGTTGGAAGAGGAGCAGGAGGAGGAGAAGAAGAAGAAGAAGAAGAAGAAGAAGAAGAAGATTATTCATATATTTACAATGATTTCATCGGAATCATGTTTATCATGTAGGCTACCGGAAATTTATTTTTTAAATTTTATATATATATATTTTTTATTTTTAAGGTTAATGCAAAACGAAAGCACAAGCAAACTGGCCTGCCTTTTCTGACCCCAATCAAAGTGTCGCAGCATAAAATAGCCGTGTTGAGGACACGGAGATCTGTGTACTAAATTTTCTGTGATTGTATTAACATTCCAGATTATATTTCTGATTTGGGGACTGTTTAGTATACACCTTGTTTCTTTTTTAACACTTTTATTTACAATACATGCATTAGGAATTAACTTTGTATGTTTTTGTTTGTTTTAGTCGAATTATAGTCCTTTCCAGATTTCTCTGATATTAGGACTGTGGTCAGTAGCCAGAAAGTCAGAGGTCCCACGCTTCGGCAAGTTCTCCCACTTCAGCACCTCGGGCCACCCCAGAAATGTTACAATTGTTGAAGCAACTTCATGAGATGAAACTCGCTTATGACTTTGTATGTATTGACCTTTCCCGCTTAAATATGTCACATGTCCCGGATATTCCTAATCAACGCATGCGCAACATTTAATAAACGCATCTACCGAAGCACCTTGCGCCGACGGATCTTTCCCTTTAAACTGGGTATGTTATTGTATATAAACCATTTTCTTATGCGTTGCAAGATATAAGTTAATCTGAAGTTCTTTTTGCGCTGAATGGCTGTTTAATTTGATGATCGTAGATCGCATTGTTCAGTGTGTAGCGCGTGTTTTCATTGTTGGTGTGCATGTCAAAATGGCGCGGATGTCACATCGACTAACCCATCAGCAACTATCATTCACTTTCAGTTGATGGTGCTGTGTACTCTGATTTGCTGTTGTTTACGAATCTTGGAATTTAAAGCGATCATTAGGTGATAGAACTGTTTATATAGGTAGTTGTTCCTTAGTTTCGGTTTGGCGCAGTTTTGACGGAAATGTCTTCAGACTAGGTTTGTGGAGGTTCAGCTGGGGTTGTGGGAACTAGAACTTAAGACGATTTCATTACTGGTTTTAACTAGATCTTCTTTCTAGAATTAATTGTGCATTTAGCCAAGCTGTTTTCTGTGCTCTTAAAATAGGCGAAAGGACTCACACTTAAGATTTGCATTCAGGCTACTCCATATTTTTGTTCACAACACAGTCGACACACACACACACACACAACACAACACACACACACACACACACACACACACACACACACACACACACACACACACACACACATTATACACACACAATCACACATATTACACACACAATCACACATATTACACACACACAATCACACATATTACACACACAATCACACATTACACACAATCACACATACACACACATCACACACACACCACACACACACACACATCATCACACTGCACACACACAACACACACACACAGAGATAAAACAACTCTAACAGGAACATCAAAACAATCCATGTCACACAGTACACTGTACACACACATGCAGTCCACACACACACACACACAAACACACACACACACACACACACACACACACACACACACAGAGCCTGTCTTGATCAGGTTTATATACATTAAATGATACTTGGTGCATTTCATGAGGGGTGTAGATTTTACTCCAACTTAAAATGTTCATCAGTTTCATTCTGATTTCTTGTGGCTAAAAAGCAAGCTGTAGGCGTGTAGCAACTGCATGCACAAACACATTGACACTCCAAATACATTTGTGCATGCGTGCGCACACACACACACAGTCTACACACACACACACACACACACACACACACACACAACACACACACAGACACACAACACACACACACACAGGACACCACACACTCACATTTATTCCATTGTCCTTGAGTTGATTTGATATATAAAAGAATTTGAAAGCATAAGAAGCAAGCATCCCCCTCCCCCCCAAAAAAAAATACACACACACCTTTTTTTTTTTTTTTTTTTAATGAACAAAAGTAATGTGTCACTCATCAGCTTCATCTCTTGTTTTCCAGTTCCCCCCCCTTCCCCCCTTTTTTTTTTTTTTTTTAAAATACTAATGGTGCTAGTGTGTCCCACTCATTTTTCTGTCTTACACGTCTATATTTCATTGAGTTTCAAAAGTATGAATGAAACTTCAAATCAAAACAATGTGTCCCATATTGATAAGATTTATCAATACTTGTAGAAAAAATAATCATGAAAAGTTTTTTTTTTTACAGACATGTAATGATGTATTGATGTAAACTGTAAAATCTATTATTAGAGCAGAAGGGATAAAAAGATATATATAATTATAATACAGCCTGAATGAAAACTTCAAACTTGCTTCCCATACAGTATACACCAAATAAGAAATAATGCGTATTCATAAATTAAGGAAAGTCTGAAAAATGCTGAAAATGTCAGTAAAATTAAAAACAATAGTGTGGGGCGTACAACACCAGAGGTCTTCAAAACCAGATTGACTTAAGATACCTTATTTTTTTCTTTTTTAAAGCAAAGGATTTTAGATTAAGTTATCAAGGAAATCAGGCAGCACTTCCATTAGTTGTTATCCAAATTGAACTAAAATGAAACTGATTATCATTAAGAAAGTCATATCCTTCAGCAGCATTCACATTCAGTAGTCTGTAAATGACTTGGTCATCCGATCACTTTTTTTTTGTGTGCTTGTTATTCAGCTTTTGCACTGAAATTTTGCACTTTTGTTTGGCATTACACACAGTTTACACTCAGGCTGTGTGACCAGTTTTGTCTGATGTGGCCCCTTTCTTGGTTGGTTTTGATGTGTCTTGGCAGTTGGCTCCTGCAGATTACAAACTACTTAACTAGATACACTAGGATAGTATTTAAATTGTTTTTATTTGCATCTAAAGCTTTGCTTTGAAACTACAAGACGTTGTGTAGAATTAGGAGGAAAGTATGGGACTTTGCCCTCCCAGTTCTGGGTTTTTGTTTGTTTTTTTTTATAGAATTTTTTAGTTAGAAACTTAAAACTTTCGGGGCATTATGCATCCTGAGCCTTGGCTCAAGTGTTATTGACTCCCCCCCCCCCCCTTTTTTTTTTTGGTTGCAGTCATATAAATTTCCACATGATAACTGAAACTAGAGAGACTGATACGTGATAGTGATGCTTTGATTTTTTGTTGTTTGTTTCTTGCCTTTAATTTGAAATGCTGACCATTAGTATTACATGTGAAACATTGATTTTCATGTATGTTGTATGTGGTGTGTAGTAACTTCAATCTATATGCTGTATTTCTTTCTTTGGTTTTATATATTAATGGTGGAGGGGGGGGGGGGGGGTTAAGAAAGTACTTGTTAGTTATTATTTAAGCGTAACTTTTATCATGTTTACTAGTTTAGTGAATGGGCAAAGAGACAAATTAGCAAGGTTTTTTTTTTTTAACAGAAAAAAATGACTGATATAATTTGAACAGATGAATAGTTCATTCATGCTGTAGTAAAAATTTCAGAACAAAATTGATGTCTTAGAATTATTTTTCCTTGATAGAGAGAAAAAAAGAAATTCATACAAATTTGTCTTTCACTCTACATTTTAAAAGAGATAAACTGAGTAAAAAAAAAAAAAAAAAAAAAAAAAAGAAAAAATAGTTTACAATGCCTGTTGTAAACATAAGTCTCTGTGTTTACAGCTGTTATGTAAATGATAGTCTCCATGATAGTTGCTGTATGAATATGATGTAAACGATACTCAATAGTCTTTGTATGCATGTGGAATCAGTACTGTTTTCTTCAATGTTTGAACTACTTAGCAGTATCGTATGTGTAGTGCATTTTAGTTTGCTTCTCTGCATTTTTCCCCTCGTACTTACTTATGCTACCTATGTGTGACATGTGTTGTTAATACATATTAATAATTCTGCTTGTGCTTTGCATCTGGCTTGAATATGAAAACTTTGCCAACATGGTTTGGTAGCCATGTCTACCGCAGGACCACTGGGGAAGAAGACGAAGAAGGATGATGGTGGACGTCATCTCTGCCGACCACGCAGGAGGACGAGGAGGGGGATGATGGGGAGGAGGAGGAGTACACAGTGGAAAAAGTCGTCGACTCGCGGACACGGAACGGCAAGAAAGAATATCTCCTCAAGTGGAAAGGATATCCAGAGTGAGTTCCATCAGGGTTTTCTTTTTTTTGTTTTTGTTTGATTAGGGGAATAAATTGTTTGGTCTTTTTTTTTTTTTTTTTAGTACCATAAATAATGATTTAGTTCACAGTTTTTTGTTTTGTTATTGTTGGTGATGTGTATTTTTTTTTTTTTTTTTTTTTTTTTAAATAGACGGTCATTTCAAGAAGTGGGATGGAGGGTTGATCCTCTGAAGTTCTGATATATAATCATCATATTAAATGCACTGTTTTCTTTCTTTCTTTTGTGTTTTTTATTAAATGCGCTGTTTTCACTGTGATTCCTTTTTGTGGATGTAGAAAACAGCATTCAAGCAAGTACAGGGTGACTCCCCCTTCCCCCTCCCCCCAAATGTTCAAAAGCCAGGGAATGAAAACATACCAGAAAGCAAGTCTTTGTTTTTTTTTCTGAACTTTTTTTCAAGTTAAGAAATTAGTGTTACATATAGCTTTATATTCCTGTTCTTTGTGAAATGATGACTTTCTACATTTTTTGGTTCAGCAAATACATGGGAGCCTAGTGAGAATACTTTTTTTTTTTTCATCTTAAGAAATAGTGTTACCTATGGCTTTATATTCCTGTTTGTTCTTTGTGAAATTGATGCCTGTCTGTGTTTTTCAGCTCAGAAAATATGTGTGAATCAAGCGAAAATCTACTTTAAAATAATGACAAAAATCTTAGAAATCAGTGTCTTTTTTTTTTTTTTTTTTTAAGAAATCCTGTTTGTTTTGTGTGAAATGGATGACTATTTCTGTGTTTTCAGTTCAGAAAATACGTGGGAGCCTAGCGAGAATCTAGACTGCCCTGACCTCATTGCCCGAGTTTGAAGACCGGAAAAAGAAACGTGACATGGAGAAAAAGAGGAAGTCTCAGAACGGAATGGAAGACGCAGCGGCGAAAAGGAAGAAGAAGATCACAGACTCCAAATCAGCAGTGAGTATTCATGACCTTATTTGGATGCGTGTTGTGGGACCATGATTGACTATGTATGTGTGTTGTGGACCATGACTATGTATGTGTGTTGTGGCCATGACTATGTATGTGTTGTGGCCATGACTATGTATGTATGTGTGTTGTGGGCCATGTATATCTATATGTATGTGTGTTGTGGGCCATGACTATATGTATGTGTGTGTGGGCCATGACCATGTAAGGAAATAAAGCGGCCAGGGAGAGGAGATGGGCGCTGCCCTCAACATTGCAGGCCCCTAGAGAAGTGGGGTCTGTGACATTTGGCTCCCCTACAACCACAGGTTTGGGGAACACCTGACTATAGTTTGATGTATAATTTTTTTTCCTTCAGACCTGTAGTGGGTGACTGTTGTAGTCTGGAGTCTGCTGTTGGTTAGCCATCCTCTCAGCCATTATTTTACGTCTGAAAGAAAATATGTGGAGCTATCTTGAACCATGTCTGAAGATCTGTAAGAATTTTTAACCCTTACAGTACTGAATATCTACTGAGTTACTTCTATCCTGAATTTCTGCCCCGGCGCTCTCCCCTTCAGTCCTGTCAGCCGATTTTCTGGCGATTACGGTACCAGAGGAGGGTTTTTTATAGTGACCTGTCAGGCGGCTAACAGGCGTCAATGGGACTCTGGAAAATAGTTTTGATGTGGCAAACACTGCTTCTCCTTTTCCACAAAATGTTTATAAGCTTCCTGGGGTGGTTGTTTTTAGTAGAGGGAATATCTATAACTTGCAGTTTCATGCACAGAAATCCTTGCACAGTAAAGGAAAATTAAGAGTTAAAGTCTGTCCCGAGCCTAAGGCTCATCAGACCGGTGCTTATCCCGGTTTCTGTGGCGTTAAGCGACTGAGAGTCATAGACTCCCCCCTGGATAGGATGCCAGTCTATCGCAGGGTTAACCCCCGACACAAAGTTGGTACCCCTTTTACACCTGGGTGGGGTGAGAAAATAGCCATAAAGTGCCTTTTCCAAGGGCACAATGCCATAGCCGAAAGCTAGGATCGAACCCGCAACCTTTAGATTACGAGTCCAACACCCTAACCACTAGACTACAGCAGCGGCAAAGGAAAATTAGAACTGTTGAAAAAATGACCACCCTTGTGAGAAACAAAGAAGACATTTTGCTTCTGTAACAGAAAGCACATTGCTTCTGCCTGCACAACTCTCACTCAGCTATTTATTTATTTATTCTTTTGTATCAAGGATAATGGAATAAGCACTCATGTGTTGTCCCCTTGTGTATGCAGTTTTGTAAATCTTGTCATCTGTTCCCACCGGCACACGATGGCCTACTCTTAAAAAAACCGGAACAGGGTTTAACATGTGCACAAGATGTTCATGCGTTCACACACGGGGCCTCGGTTTATAGTCTCATCCTAAGGACTTTTGGGGAGAGTGGAGTCAGCACTATGTTAACACTAGAGGAAAAATCTCGAACGGGAATTAAACCTGGGTTGTTCACTGATGAGATGCATAGGGAATTTTTTTGTGTTTTCCCCCCTCCAAGGTTCACCAATGGTGAGATTTTTGTATTTGGTCTTTTTGTGCCCACCATGAAGGTAGCCGCATTCTGCTTTGGGGATGTATGCTGGTGTGTTCGTGTTTCTATAACTCCCGAAACACTGACATGAATGGCGAATCTTTAACATACATACTTGACCTCTTGCATGTGTATGTATACATGGAAGGATTTAGGGCACTGGTAGGTCTGCACTTCAAGGTGGCCTGCAAGAAGGTTAAAAAGCCCACTTTCAATCACCAGATGCTGCCAAGATTCGAACCCACAACTTCATGGACCCATGGGATTGAAGTTGAATGCTCATAACCACTCGGCTGCAGCGTCCATCATACTCAACGGAATAAGAATATGTAATGCACTTTCACAAAAGGTACATTAAGTGCCCTTTAATCATTTTTCAGAGTTTGATACAGGGAGAAAGTTCAATCATTTGGCTTTGCAATAATGTACATGTATCTGCTGTAATTTGACTATAAACAAAGTTACAGTAGTTTGAATTGACAAAGTGGTAAGGCAGCCATTTTGAAAATTTGGGTTTAATTAAAGTTTCTTGAACTGTGTACTTTTGTCTTGATCAGAAGACCTTAGCAACAGGGTTTATAAGCTTTATAAGCTGAATTGGGCTCAGATACTTTGGAATATGATTTTTAGATGTCTGAAGAAACCAAAACTGCAAAAAACATGATAATCACTAAAAAAATGAAGATATAGTTTGCCTTTTCCTGTGGTAGGGAAAACTCTCCTTGCGACTTAGTGTACCTTTTGTGGTGGTGCGTCATATTACAGTGAAGAGTGCTGTTCCCTGCCCTGTGTGCACAATTGGTGATGTGTGTGTGTTTCAGGAAGATGACAACAAACCCAGAGGCTTCGACAGAGGATTGCAGCCAGAGAGAATTATAGGGGCCACAGACAGCAGTGGAGAGCTCATGTTCTTGATGAAATGGTGAGCAGCAGATCACAGATGCATCTGTATTTTATTTTATTTTGGTTACGGTATGATGAAATGGTGAACAGCAGATCATAGATAGATACTGTATTTATTTTAATAATAATAATACATGGAATTTATACAGCACTAAATCTTGTAATACAAACAAATCAAAGCGCTTGCATTCAAATCAGTCACACGCATTTTGGTTAGAGCATGATGGAATAGCAGCAGATCATAGATGCATACTGTATTTATTTTGGTTAGAACATGATGAAAAGGTGAGCAGATCATAGATAGATACTGTATTTATGATCAGGTGAGCAGATCATAGAAACATACTGTATTTATTTTGGTTAGGGCCTGGTGAAATGTTGAACAGGAGACAATGCTTTATTTTGGTTAGGACATGACATGGCTTTCTTGATGGAAATGGTGAGGAGGAGATCTATACATACTTATTCGGTTAGGATGACATGGCTTTCTGATGGAAATGTGAGGGAGATAATACTTTTTTGGTTAGGAGGGAGGTGGCAATTGTTTACCAACCATCATCATTCTTTTTGGCGATTTTTTTCCTATCAGTATCACACATTTTTTTGTTGTTGTCACTTTCAATCTGTCTTCTCCACTGTTTTTATTCTCTCCCCTTCCTTCAGCTGCATCATGCCAAAGTCACATGTGCTGGCCTTACTTGTCAGGTGCTTAACGGCAGCACGTTGTTATTTCCTCTTACGACAGAACAAGAACAGTTGCTGTCTGAGCATTTGACAAAGAAGAGTTTATATTTATTTTGCATTTTCCTGTTTGTATCTGGCATGCAGCTCTGTGGGCAACCATGAGGTTGTGTAACATCAATGCCAACCTGATCAGAACCATAGAATGCCTTATAACAAGGCAACCAGAGCAGTGTACCGTAACAACAACATAGGAGACTGGTTCCGAACCACAATTGGAGTATGCCAAGGATGCCAGCTCTCTCCCACCCTCTTCAATGTCTTCTTAGAAAGGATAGTGGCTGATGCATGTGAAAATCATGAGGGAACAGTCAGCATTGGAGACAGGACAATCACAAACTTATGTTTTGCCGATGACATCAACGGCCTAGTTGGAGAAGAACAAGAGCTAGTCAGCCTGGTAAATCACCTTGACAAAGCCTCATCAGCATATGGCATGCAGATCAGTGCAGAGAAAACCCAGCTGATGACAAATAGTGCCGATAGCATCAGCAGTGAGTAATTATAGATGGTAAGAAAATTAGGACCGTCCATTGCTTCAAATATCTGGGAGCTATAGTATCAGATGAAGGATTAAAACCTGAAATTCTCTCCAGGATAGTCAGACCACAGCTGCAATGACCAAACTTAAAGTTCTCTGGAACGATAAGAACATCGCCATCAGCTTCAAGATTAGACTGATGCGTTCCCTAATCATGTCCATATTTTTGTACGCTTGTGAAACATGACCATAACAGCAGACATTGAAAGAAGGATACAGGCAATGGAGATGAGATGCTTTCGCAAAGTCCTTGGCATTTCATACAGAGATCACATCACTAATGAAGAAGTGAAAACTAGAGTAAAGAATGCCATTGATCCATAGGAAGGGGTCCTAACTGCAGTGAAAAAACGCAAGCTAAAGTGGTACGGGCACATCACACGATCATCTGGACTGGCCAAGACAGTCTTACAGGGAATAGTAAGGGGAGGGAGACGAAGAGGCAGACAGAGGAAATGATGGGAAGACAACATCAGAGAGTGGACAGGCTTTGGGTGGAATGACCTACTACGGAGGGCGGAGGACTGGGGAGTTGGAGGAAGCTGTTTCAAAATCTTCAGTTGTGCCCCCACAGTCCACGGGACAGGTGAATGTGAAGAAGGTTTTGTACCTCCTGTATAAGGCTGTTTGCTGGTGTTTTCTGTAATTATAGCATTCAAGTGGCAGCCAAAATTTTTTTTTTTTTTTTTTGCCTCTGTAGTTAGTTAACGGGGAAAATCACCTTCAATTCACCTGTTCTGTAGTCCTCGGGACCATGGGGGCACAACTGAAGACTCTGCAACCAGCCTCCTTTTCTTAGAAAATAAAACTAAAAAATGAAAGTTAGCGTACGCTTGTTGTGTGCAGGAAAGACAGTGACGAAGCAGACTTGGTGCCGGCGAGACAAGCCAACGTCAAATGCCCGCAGATCGTCATCGCCTTCTACGAGGAGAGGCTCACCTGGCACACCCATAACGACGCTGATGACGACGATAAAGGGAAAGACGACAAGTCTTAATAGTGTGGACAACGTTGTCTTACCTCTAACACGCATCACTCATTTCTGTGAGAATGGAGGGTGGGGTGGGGTGTGTTGAGAATGGTCTGCTGCAGTGATTGCCCATAATTATTTTGGCAGGGAAAAATCCGTCAAGATTGGGGGAGGTTGAGCATTTTCATGAGTAACGGATTCTGTGACAACAAGATGTTATGTTTCATTACTGTGGTTTGAGAGAAATGCATAGGAATGTACGTACAGAGAGAGTGCTAAATACATGTGTATGTAAGTGCAGAGAGAGTGCTATGGGACATGCATGCAGATGACATGCTGGGTTGTCAGGGTGAGAACGAGAATTGAAGGGAACTGCAACTCAAATTGCAAAATCAGATAATGAAAAGGGAGCTGCATCTGAAATTGCAAATTCAGAGAATGAGTTCTCAGTTGCCAGACTGAAAAGCCAGGTAGTGATAGGTCCCCACTCCCCCCCCCCCAAAAAAAGCAGAAAAAATCCACTAGTACAAATGTGATTCAAGATAATTCTTCTTCCCTCTTTCCACCTGCCTCCCTCCCCCCTCCCCCACACGCACAATCACACACACACACACACAAAATCACAGAAAGAAACTACTTACAAGAGAACATGATTACTGACTAAAAACATTGCAGACACTCTTAGAATAGAGAACAAGAGTCAACAAATGTGACCTCCTCCTCATGAACGAATGAATGAACCTGTCAGTCAAAGGGTTTTGCTCGAGAAGTGTTTGTGTACAAGTTCAGTGCTAGGGCTGTCTGGCTGAGTGTGTGAGTGGTCTCGCATTTACATGTAAAAGTTTGTACATATCAAATGTTCGGGTTATGAGGTTTTTGTCAGCCAGATGTTTTTCTCATGCAGAGATGATCAGAATTATTTGCGTTCTCAGTTGTAGGGTGTGTGATGTTTGTGAACAGAGGAGAAAAAAAGTGTGTGTGTGTGTGTGTGCATGAGAGAGGTCCATGGTCACATAAAAGTTAGGTTTCTGTCAGGCCTTGGTTGTAGGGGAGTGCACAATTTTTCCATTCTTAGTGAAAGTAGTCGTGGAGTATGTTGGCAGAATGTCGGGAAATCTTCATGACTTGGAATATGTATATTTCTGTTGGATACAGTGCATCTGTATGCAATGATGGATATACTTGGAACATGTATATTTCTGTGGGATACAGTGCATCTGTATGCAGTGATGGATATGGGGCTGTGTACATACAGCAGAGAGCAGTACTCCCCTAAAATCAGCAGCTAGAACACACCCATAAAAAAACAGATAAATCAGGATGACTAAAATAGATCAGTGCAACTTTGGAACACTTTTTTTTTTCCCCAAGTGACAAGTTGGCTAAGTACAATCTTTGCTGTCACAATCACAACTGGCAAAAACGCCCTGCAAATCCAGCAAACATGTATTGAAATAATAATAATATGATCATATCAGGAGTTGTTTAGGTGTGGTCGGTTAGTACTAGTTTTTGGTGACGTCTGTTCCGCTACATGTTGTTGCTCTCTGCTGCACAGCAAAGGATGGTAGTGACATCAGCAACTGACGTCTTGTCCTGCCACTATTGCAGCGCTTCATCAACAAAGTGCGTGATGCCAAGTTTTGGTTCCCTTCGATTCTCGTTCTCCAGGTCGGTAAAGTGACGAGACAGCTACAAGCAGTAGAGCGTGAATTGGGCAACTGAGGTGACGGATGTGTTTTGTCAGCTTCAAATGTGAATGACTGTGTGAAAGAGATAGGTAACTGACTGACTGACTGACTGACTGGTGCTTGTTTATGTAACATCCATTTTGAAAATCATGTAACATTGTGACCATGTGTATGCGTTTGTGTGTGGATCTTTTTTTAAAAAAAAATTTTTTTTTTTTTTTTTTGATATTGCCATTGATTGTTTCAGCATCCAGCATGCTTGCTTGTTATGCGTGTTATTATGTTGTCTGTGGTACAGCGTCGTCATAGATCATGAGTTGCACTGTGACCCACTTGTATGTCTTTTGTTACTGGCCACGCTGAAATCAGAGAAAAAAAGAGAAAAGAACTTTGGGGTTGGTTCAACATTGTGATGTTGATGCAGCGTGACATACTTGAAGAATAAGCTTATTTGATGATGACAATGATAGTGGTAGTGTCAAGACATGGTCCCTTGCCTTCTCACCCATCAGACTTTGCCAGTCATGCAAGGAAGCTGAGGTTTTACTAGGCTTTTATATGCAGAATATAGTTGTGGTTTTTTTTTTTTTGGGGGGTGGGGGGTGGGTTATATATATATATTTTTTTATAAAGCAACAGTGCAGTGTTTTACCTGGACACAAGCCACCTATGTTCTGGGTTAGGCTGTAGCATGGAGTAGGCTTTAATTAAAAAAAAACAAAAAAAAACACTTCCCTGAGAAAGCAGCCCAGCCACACTGTGTTGAAGAATGAATCCTTGGAGTCCCCTGTCTGTGTAATTGCAGTAAGTGCTTTTTTATGTAAAGTTTGTTCAAGAGAAAATGATCCACACTCCTCAGTTGTAATGGTTCTCAGTTCAGTTGATTTTGCTGAGGTTAGTTATTTTAAAAAAGATGTTGTGGATGGAGGACTTCTAAGTTTAGGACACACTTGTTCAGGAATTCCAGCAGGTTTAATTTCAGCACCATGTATGTTGAAGCCTGGTAGGTTTCAAATAGATTCTATGGTGGTTGATGCTGTTTTCTGGAAGTTCAGTCATTCTAGTTGAATGTCGACCAGTTCAGATTTTGATGTTAAAACGTATTGAGGTTTTCCAAAATAGTTGTATGTGTGGTTTGGAATAGTTTTTTTTCCCTTTCAGTAAAGATTAAAGATGTGGTTACGTTGTTCAGTAAAACACCACTTCTGAAATAGAAGACCTTGTTCAGATACTATGTTCCTCAGTGACCATTAGAAAAGGGAGCAGCTTCGTTCCACTCCACTGATCACAGCTGTCAATTTCTCCCAGTTTCAGCTCCTCTCAGCTGCTAATTATGCCATCCCAGCCCAGCCCAGCTTTGGCCAGCTGGTGCTATTTATAGCATGAGCTGACCACACGTGGACTAGGTAAAAGGGAGGAGTGCGCTAAATTTAGCACTTTTGACTAGGCCCTACTGAGTGATGTTGGATTTGGGCACCGTGTGATAACTGTCATACAATCAGGTGGCACAGAAAACTGTGGAGGTAAAGTGCCTATGTGACAGTGTTATGGTTTGAACCTCTCCATTTTTTATGTTGTCACCTCTGCTTTTACTAAGGAGTATACAAAGACAAACGCGGAGTCGTCATAACTGCTTTTACTAAGGAGTACCCAACCAATACTGAGTTCCGTCTGTAACTGTATAATGGCACACTTTTCTCCTATGTTTTTATAATAAACACCTGGGCTGTGTGTACCTGTATAACGGCACACTTTTCTCCTATATTCTCATACACCTGGGCCGTGTGTACCTGTATGACGGCACATTTTTCTCATATACACCTGGGCTGCCTCCTCTCTCACTACAGCAGAAAACTGGGGCCCAAAGAGGCTGGTGCACAGTAGCATTCAGCTTGTGTGACCAGCAATGCAATTGGCTGACAAGTACTCTTGGTTAAAGTTTTGTTGGTTAGCTTTAAATCTGTGAGCCCCCGTGTATGTTTCAACAGTCCCCTCTCTGTTTTCTCTTTCTCCACAATGTCCTCCTCTGGTAAAGTTCCATGTAAGAAGTGTGACCCCTGTAGTTGCTTGAGCCCAACAGCAATCTTTTTTTTTTTCTTTTTGTTGTTGTTGTTGTTATGCTTTAGCACATGCTGTCTCATCATTGAAATGACGTGTTGGTGGTGAAAAGTTGTGTTACCAGTGTTGGTACTACTGTCAACAGCGTGTTTGTATTATTTTTTGCATACTGTTGAGTCTGATGTTCTAAGTGTGTGTGACACTGTGTGTGTGTGTGTGTGTGTGTGTGTGTGTGTGTGTGTGTGTGTGTGTGTGTGTGTGTGGGGTGCGTGCGTGCGTGCGTGTGTGTGCTCGCGCGCATGTGTGTGTGTGCATTGAGAGGATAGAAGAGATGGAGAGGCTGCTAAGATCCCTTGATCATGGACAAGTATGTTTTTTTGTGTGTTATGTTGTCGATGATGCATGTATACTGTATACATGTATGTATGTATGTATAACATGTTTAGATCTTCGTGTTGGCTGCTTTGACCGTAGCTGTACATACCCAGATTTCATGTTAATTAACATTGTTTTAGTCATGGCCATGATTATATTTTTAATAATGAATCATCTGCTGTTTTTTTCTTCTTTATTTGGTTTATTTTATTTGTTTTTCTTTTACAAACGAATCGTCTCAAGACAGGTTTCTGGTGGGTACTTTAGGCAATGATGTGAAATTATCATTGTACTGTACACTTTGGTATAGTGTTTCTGGTACATTTTATTACATTGGTACAGTGTTTCTGGTACATTTTGTTACATATTCAGAGCTGTTCAGCACTCACCCAGCATGCTCTCGAGGGTAAGACATGACCTGTGTGCATTTCTGCAGCAAATAGAGTGTACAACATTCCGCCTTTACTTGGACATGAAAAGTGATCCCTATTGTGTTGGCATGTCTGAAAAAAGCCTGTGAAAATTTGTTCCATGAAACAGTGGCAGTAAACAGCCATGAACATTTTTTTTATTATTATTATCATGATTGCCAGGATTGGCATTTCTAACCAGAGAAGGCTAAAAGAAACCCCCAGGAAAATGTATGTGTTTATTAAGCCTGGAATCACTACTGACATGAAATGTTCCAGAAGCCCTCAGTTAATGATCAGTTTGAGAATGTAGCATTGTTTTCCTACGTCGATATCTGACCTCTGCTGTCAAAAGTTGTATTGCCTGATAATGTCGTTTTATTATTCTAATCATCTTACATCACTTTCATCTTTTTTATATTTGTTTTGACAGAGTCAGGATACTGTCACTTGCATTTTATTTTTTCCATAATCAATTCCTTTTTTTAAAAATTTTCTTTTAAATTAAATTTTTAATATTATTGTGTATGAGGTTCTTGAAATGTAAAAGTTTAGTTCATGGGATTTTAATTAAGATCTAGTATACTGTATATATCCAAACTAGCATGATCTGTGTTCAGCAAGAGGCTCATATGATACCTACTCAGATTCACAGGCAAAACAAGATTGTGTAAAGCTCTGAATGACAACAGGCCAATGCAGCTGTGTCCTTTGTGAGAAATAACAGATGTACAGTGTCTGTGTCAACTTGGCGGAGCCCTTGTCAGAATAATTACCATAAAGCAGGTGCCTGTGCATTTTTGTTTAAGAATTTTTAGTGGCATTTCCAGCAGACTGGCCAGCTGCAATATGTTATGGATGTTTTTATTAGTTTCTGTTTTAAAAAAAGTATTCTTTTTATGAAATAGCTGGTTACATGCAGAAGGAAGTTTTACACCTGTTGGATAATTTAGTTTGTTGTTTTGATTGACAGTGAGTGTCCTGACCCCCTCCCTCCCTCCTCCCTCCCCAAAACACTGTCTGATGTTTAGCTCCTTGACTGGCGTTTTGAACTGCAGTTTGTATAATAAAGAAATTTTATAATTTGATGGATTTTTTTTTTTTTTTTAAAGAAAAGTGGAGTCACAGAAGGTAACTGTTTGAAAATAGCCTTGATTGAAATTTTTTTTATGCCTTGAAAAAAAACAATAACCTACTTGGCCTGTCTTGTACAGATTATGTAGTTTCATATCTGATGGACTGAAAGTGGCCTTTAGATCAGCCCCAAGAACTCTACAGTTGCAGTTGTTTCTGTATTTACACATGTTACAATCAGTTGTCTGCGTCTGGGAAATGATCACATTGGCATAGGTGTTTTCACAGTATGTTGCATTGGAAGGCATAATGATACAATTAAGAAACAAGCTGTTCACACACACACACACACACACACACACACACACACACACACACACACACACACACACACACAGAACTAACACAGAAGCAACAGACCTAATTGCTGTCGTCAAGTCTTCAGAAGGGAGAAAACTGCCAGTAGAACCCAAACAAAAATCACGTCTGGAAGCAAGTATTGCAAGCTGTTTTCTTTCTTAGATTTTGTTTGTTTTTACATAATTTTTTTTTTGAGGGGGGAGGGGGATGGAATATTTCAAATATCTGGCAATATCTGACTGATTCTTAAAAAAAAAAAAAAATCTTCATAAAGAAAAACAGACGTGTAATTTTACAGAAATGATACTGCTTTGATGTACACTCCCCCCCCCTCCCCTTCTCACCTGTTCCTCAGCTGCAGTTGTGAGGTTCACTGATTGTGAGATTTTATGTCAGCGATCGTATGATCACTGCAGTCTGACTTTAGGGGTGGCATTTTAACATAACATGTGTGCATACGTTTAAAAAAAACTTCATCTGTTCCCACTGGCATAAAATGGTCTACTCTTCTTGAAGATGGAGCAGATTTTTAATTGTGTGTGCATCAGATGTTCTGCATGCATTTGCACAAGGGGCCTCTATGTATTGTTTCATCTGAAGGTTTTTTTTGGGTGAGTGGAGTCTGTATTGATAACTCAGGGTAAAATTCCCTAAAACAAGCACCTGTTGTGGCTTGATCTTGGAATGTCGGATCACAAGTGCAACACTCAAACCTGTTATCCCCCCCCCTTTCCGGGTGTACACAATCAGATTTTTTTTTTTTTTAATGTATAACCCAGACAAATGCTTTGGTCAGGACTGGCTGGATTCTATGAAATGTTGACAGTTGATTTCCAGGTAAACTGTGTACACTTCACATCTTTCTGCTTCTTGCTCATTACTCTGGGAAGATGTGTGTGTTTGGGTTTTTTTTTGTTTGTTTGGGGTTTTTTTTGGTTTAAAGTTTCTTAGGCTGTCTTGTAACATTAAGTCTCATATATAGGTTTTTTTGTTTTGTTTTAGTCTTTTTTCCACACACAAAATTTTTTTTCTTTATTTTTGAAAAGCGAATATTTAGATACAACGCTATAAAAATTCCTATTATTAGTATTATTATTATATGGCTAATGCCCTGAATCAGTTTCTGTCCCAGTTGGCACTAAGGGAGCATTTGCAGGCATGGATACATGTATAAGTGACGATTTGATGATGTACACTTTCTTTTGTTGGCATGCAGGAAAAAGTGCAGTATGATGGTTTTATTTGGTGTTAGTGACTGTTCTGGCCACTGTTTCTGTTTCTTGAGTTGCTCTCTGGATTCGTACTTATAAATACATGGTCATTGTCATTTTCAAGTCAATGTAGAATAAAAATCGTGTCGAATGTTGGATGTTGAGAATTTGATGACATTTTGTAAGTGTGGGTGTACGCGTGAGTGTGGCATGTAATATTTTACACACGGATGATGGAATCCACAGCCAACATCAAGCCTGGGTTATAATAATCATAATACATGGAATTTGTATAGCGCTATATCTAGTGAAAACAAATCAAAGCGCTTGCATTCGACCTATACAACACACAAGCAATCATAACAATTTACAGTTTCAGCAAATTCAAATGTATACACACACACGCGTGTGCACACACACGCACACATGCACCGTGAATGTAAAGAAACATTTTCCCCCATGGGGACGCTGGGGTTCTGTCCATTATAAATAGCATCCCCACCTGCCAATTCTTTGCTACAATTTCCTCTTTTCTATCCCCCTCTGTTTCTGTCTTTTCCATTTCTTCCTATCACTTCCGTGTCTGTTTTTTGCCTTTATCCATTCTCTTGCATTTTTCCCAGACAGACTTAAAAGGTGTAAATTCTCTCTTATGCTGAAGTTGGATCTGCTGGGCCTGACTTGTCAGACAAATGGGAGTGCAACGCAGTTTTGCTCATGTGACTAACAACTTTTTTTTTTTTTTTTTTTTTTTTTTTGTTTGAGATCAGATTTTCAGGACGACAACAATTAACAATAGTTGCTATCTGAGCTTTGAAGTTCTGCTCCATTTGGCTATATTGTCCATCAGAGATCTGTATAACAGCTCAATTCTTTAAACTAAAGGTGTGCATGCAACTTTTGCAGTCAGCACCGTATGAATATAAGACAGGTGCTATACAGTTTGCTAGAAAGAGTACAGATTAAGATGATAAGTGTGAGCTCAGGAACACAGCATAGTTTACAAGCACAAGTTCTCCAAGTCAGAATGCAGAGCAGCTACCTAAAAGATAGGGAAAAAGGATCACATACACAAAAATCTCACCTGTGGTGAACCTCAAAGCTCTAGCTGAGGAACAGGGCTGGGGACCAGAAGTGTACACAGCAGCTAGCTGTGCATTTTATCCCCCCCCAAAAAAAAACCCCAACCCAACAACAACAAAGAAACACAAGGAATCCCTGAAGTCTGAATGTGGTGGGAGGCAAAAACTGGCCAACCCTATGCAAAAATCTTACCATTGGTGTGAACCTTTGAAATCCAGCCAAGGAAAGAGCCTCCCCGCCTTATCAAGGGGGGCAGGATGTGATAGGCGAGTTGTAAGAGCTTTGAGCTTGTGACCTGATGGCCCTGGTTTGAAGCACTCGTTCTAGGGCATTGTTCCCCTGCTGTGCTGTCTTGCTCCACACCTTAAAACCCCTTCAGATGAGACTTCGAACTGAGGTGCTGTTTGTGAACACATGCAGAACATTTTCTGCACACATAACCTTTTTCCACTTTCAAAGAGTAGGTCATTGCATTTGCTGGTTGGAATGCATGATTTTTTTTTAAAAAACACACACACACACACACACACACACACACACACACACACACATTGGTGTGTTTAGACTTGAAAAAACAAACGTGTGTGTTTAAACATCATAATCTAATGGTCAGACTTCACCTACAATCTACCCCGGTGTGCAGACTTTCTTACTCTGCTATGCAAGAAAACAATATGAAAACGTCAGAGAGTGGGCCAGCCTGGAATGGAATGACTGGCTATGTATGGAAAGACAGTAATTGCAAGGAGTCGTAGAAGCTGGTTGCAAAATCTTCAGTGTACTCCAATTGCCTACAAGGCTACAGGAAAGGTAAAAAGTGCAAAGGTGATGCAGACTTTAATTAAAATAAATGGATAATAAGTGCAGATAAAAAAAATCATCACCTCTGGCTGAAAGCTTTTCACGATCTGTGAGAAGTAAGTGGCTGTGGTCCTGCATTGACACTGTCATGCAATGTGTTTTGGACAAGCTGAATTTGGCAAAGCTCGTCTGTCAAAACAAAATTTTAAAACAGCGACAAAAAACCCCCAAAAAATATTGTCCATTGAAAAGAGAAAAAAATTGAAAAGAAATGAAAAGGCAAGGGGCTTCTACCCTCTCCAAAAACAAAACAAAGCCAAAAAAAAAAAAAAGAAAGAAAAGAAAACCCTCCCAAACAAAATAAAACATTAAAAGAGACACGTGCAAAACCATGTCTATCTATCCCCCCCCCCCCCCCCCATTCTAACCCCCACCTCCCCAATCCACAAGAACCCCCAAAAGCACCCCCGCCCTCTCCGTAAATATACACACACATGCGCGTCCGCGCCGCGCGTGCACACACACACACACACACCACACACACACACACACACACACACACACACAGAGGATAGCCTAGTTGTCAGAACATTGCGCTCGCAATTTGACGACCCGGGTTCGATTCCCGTTCGAGGAGATTTTCTCCTGGAGTTAACATCAGTGCTGACTCCACTCTTCCCAAAAGTCATTCGGATGAGTCTATAAACCGAGGCCCCGATGTGTGAACGCACGCAGAACATCTTGCGCACACGTTGAATCCTGTTCCGCTTTTCGTAAGAGAAGGCCATCGTGTGCCGGTGGGAACAGATGACATTTACACAAGTGCATACACACGGGGACTGGATGTAAAAAAACACAAGAGTGCTTATTCCATTATCCTCGCACGCAGAACATCTTGCGTACACGTTAAATCATGTTCCGCTTTTCGTAAGAGTAGGCCCTCGTGTGCCGGTGGGAACAGATGACAATATTTACAAAACTGCATACACACGGGGACCGGATGAAAAAAGGCACATGATTGCTTATTCTGTTATCCTCGGTAGTAAAAGAATAAATAAATAAATAAATTAAAAAAAAAAAAAAAAAAATAATCCTCGATATAAAAGAATATAAAAGAATAAAATTAAAGAATAAACACACACACACACACACACACACACACACACACACACACACACACACACACAGGGCAGGATGAAAAAAAAGTGACTTCATCTCTTACTCCCAGAAAAGATGATTTTAGATTAACTTAAACTTGACAAACAAAATTATACTGTAGGTTTGTTATGTAAAACATGTAGTCTTCAAAAGTTCGTTTTTAAATGGATCATCAGCAAAAACAAGGGAGACAACCGTAATCGCTAGGCCTATCGCTTTAAGTTGCGAATGATCGTCTGCAGCAGGCAGAGCCAAAACCATGGTGGCAGCATCTTACATAAACTGTGTTGTTTGTTTTTAACTCTAGAAAACTGTTGTGGTAGGAAAACATCTGACGTGGCCAGAAGAGGTTAGTTGTTTGAAACCATGCAAAATTTTGTCTTGTGCCGTGTTGTTTTAGGTAGCTAAACACAAACGTGTCCTGATGCTTTTAATAATGGCACGATGTTCTATTCTAAGCCCGCATCTGACATGTGATCCTTCGATGATGAACTCATCACAGGACGATGTAGGTTCTTGCGAAGTCGGTTTGGCTGCTTCGGCATCAGTTTGAAGCAGAGCTAAATTTAGTAAACAGCTGCACGAGGCATGGGAAGGGGGGTCGTGTCATTTTCTTTACAGGTTTGAGGCTTCAGTAGTTCAAAATAAATTACTGTGAGCTAATTAGACTGAGTTAGAGTGAAGTAGTTAGCCTTCAGAGTAGTCAGTTGAATAAGTACACCAATGAAGTTTGTTTATGTACATTTAATTTGAAATATGCGTTGGGTTTTTTTTTGGGGGGGGGGGGGGGGAGGAGGGAGCAGAGAGAGAGAGAGAGAGAGAGAGAGAGAGAGAGAGAGAGAGAGAGAGAGAGAGAGAGAGTTTAGTTTTGTGATTATAACATATAATGATATATTTATTATATATATATATATATATTTATTGATGTTATAATACTAACAGCCAAGGCTATTTATTTTACAAACCTTGTGAATTATATAATTTGCTTTGCCATTCATGTAGGCTTATGCATTTATGTAACTGCAACAAAAGTGTGGTAAGGGCTGTAGGACTAGTGACACTAGACAGCGTTATCATCATTATGATTGTAAATATCATCTTTGTCATGTTTATCATTATCAGTATTGATTATATCATCATTGTTGTCGTCATTGGTGCTTTAACTGCTGTTGTTGCCATGTTGGTGTTATGTTTCATCCACAAGTCTCCCCTTTTGTAATTGCCCCCCCCCCCCTCCCCCCTCTCGAGTGTGACAGATTAGTCTAGATGATATGCCAGAGTTTTAGTTTACAGCTCTAGGTAAGATTACTGGGAGGATCAGGTTAATGGGAAAGCAAGGAGGGATGGTTAAGATTTAGCACTGTTTTCTCAGATTTCAGGGCATTAAAAAGAGAGTGGTAGACTTTAGTTTACTTTGTAGGGAGTCGAATGCAGGCTGGGGAGGGGTAAGAGAAATTTTGCACTGCTTTCTCAGATTTCAGGGCATTAAAAGGAGAGTGGTAGACTTTAGTTTACTTTGTAGGGAGTCAAATAGAGGGTGGGGAGGGGTAGGAGAAGATTTGGATCAGGATTTGAAGATCTTCTTACTTTAGACTGTGCAGATGTTCAGGGTTGACATCACTGTATCTAGATTTTATGGTTGTTTTAATCACTGTTTGTTTGTGGGAAGTAGGTCTAGTTCAGAAATATTAAATAAATAAAGTGTGCATATATATTATTATATGGGTCATTCTCAGAAACATGTGAGGCATGATAGTGACCTACTTTACACATCTGCCATTTGGCTGAATTAAGTTTAAAATTGTGGTGAATGCTGTTTACTGGTTGTGTTTAAATTAAAAAATAAAATTTAAATGTTTATATGACCATTTGTGTTTTTGCTTTTAAATATTGTGAATTTATTTCACCAAATTGCTCATTCCAACATGGCGGATTTGTGACATTTTGGTGCATACTTTATTCAGATTGTTCTTCTGACTTGAAAGACTGCTAATTTGAAACACAACTTGTATTAAAGTAATGCCCAGATGTTGTTTCAAGTTCCCTAGAAGAAAAATTGTACTTTCTTTGTCATGGACATTAAATAGAGGGCAGATTAAAAGCTTGTTGCGGTTGTGACGTTGGTTTCCCAAAGTAGGCCCAATTTTAACAATTTACTCACAAAGAACTATATGTTATCATCAACACATTATAGCCACAAGGGATGAATTAAACTGTTAACAGTATAAAGAAAACATTGTTTTTTGATCAGCTGGAGCTCCTATCCTCGTAAATTGCTTGAAACCCCAGATGACCAACATGGTTTCCCTTTTTTCATGTCACAACCAAACGATGTAAATCTGTTGCAAAATCTGGCACATTCTTTCACTGACCGAGATTTTCAGGTAGGTACTTCATCTTGACCTTAAATATATCTGACACATACTTTTTCCCCGCCAAAGGAGTATCGCGATGCTATAATTAGAGTTCCAGTCTTTGGTTTCTCCCAGCTTTTTCATGTCACAACCAAACGCAGCATTTGATTAATAATAATATTGATTGATATATCACTTTAATTATATAAATCAATGTAGATAATGTTAACAGAATGCACTGTTTCTAATTTAAGATGGTGTTTTTTTTTCCATTTGTGTTTAAATTGCTACACTTGGTGGATTTGTGGTTTTGAAGGGTGTGGTTTCCATGTCACAACCAAACGGTTTCCATGTTACAGCCGTAACAAAAAACATCTAACTCTAAAATGACAAATTAGTATAAATAATGTTAATAGAATGCATTGTTTCTAATTTAAGATGGTGGATTTTTTTTCAATTTGTGTTTAAATTGCTTCACTTCAGTGATTTGTGGGTTTTGAGGGGTGTGGTTTCCATGTCACAACCAAACGGTTTCCATGTCACAACCAAACGGTTTCCATGTCACAACCATAACAGATCACTCTAAAATGACAAATCAATGTAAATAATCATAATAATGTTAATAGAATGCATTGTTCCCAATTCAAGTAGGTTGTTTTTTGGATTTAATTTGTGTTTTCATTGCTACAATTTCAGGTTTTGTGCTTTTCAAGGGTGTGGTTTCCATGTCACAACCAAACGGTTTCCATGTCACAACCGAAACATATTACTTCTATAAGGCATTAATATTAAACAGCTTCCATTCTTATGTAAAGAAAACTGTTTAGTTTAATGGATATCATTCTGTGGTTTAAGTTCAGGATAATCTGGGGGATGCTTGCTGTGGTCATTTGTACAAAAACCAAACTTTAAATCTGGGTATACAAAATGTCTTAGAGTGTCATTACAAAAAAGCAAAAACATATGCTTTGTCGATGATTGTCATACTTCCAATTGATAGTTTTGTTTTATAGATAAAAACAAAAGCATTTGTGAGTGTTTTTTGTTTGATATTTTGTGTAAAAAGATGTTTTAATGCTACTTTTGGTTTCCATGTCACAACCGCAACACAGCTAAAAATAGAACCTTTATGCCTCAATTACAAAAAAAACAATTAATAATTCATAATTTTTTCAACAGATTGCACTTTGCAACAGAGTACTCTAATATATGACAAGAAGGCAAAAACTTCCAAGGACATTTATTTTTCAAGGTCTATGTCACAAAAACCTCACATGTTTCTGAGAATAACCCATATATTTTTAAAATCTTGATTTTATTTTATTTATCATTATAATTTTCATTCCTTGGCTAGAGCTCTGAGGTTCATGAATGGTGAGATATTTGCTTATGTAACAATTTTTCTTCTCCATTTTATAGGTAGCTACATCCCAAATTTGGGAGTTTTAATTTTTAATTTAAATATCTTTGTGTGTGTGTGTGTGTGTGTGTGGGGGGGGGGGGGGGGGTGTTGTATCTTTGTCAGTTTTTGAGAATATGATTCATTTTGATGAATATTGCCAGTCTGTATTGTGATTGCCCTTCATCAGTTCATGGGATGATGAAAGTGATTTTGACTTTGACTTGACTTTGACTTGACTGTTGATTATTTATAATTTATTTTTTATTTATTCTTTTATATTGAGGATAATGGAATAAGCACTCATGTGCTTTTTTACATCAAGTCCCTGTGTGTATGCATTTTAATGTAAATTTTGTCAGTTGTTAGACAAGTGTGTTGAATTCATTATCCGAGATATAATGAAAAAGAGTGTTTATATCATATCATGACTGAGCTATGTCTGGTTGAGACTATAAACTTAGGTCCTGTATGTATCATTTTGTATGCTGACACAATCGTAGCATCGTGCATGGAAGTTTAAAACCTATCCATAGTCTTCAGAATCCTGAGCAAACTAGGTATGGTGTGTGTTATGGATGACAGTTCTAAACAATACTCAGCTTGCAGTTTGAGCTGAATAATTAAAAAAAAATTTTTTTTTTTTAAAGCTGAGAATGAGCATTGACTGATTATTAGGGCAGTGTAATATTATGCCCAACCTGACAGACATTTTAGCTGAGGGGTTAGGACTGTTTGACTTCAATCACATGGGCCCATATATGGGTGAACTGGTGGGACTGTACTGAAGCCAAGGCACGCAAATGGTCACCCGTCCAACTGGTAACCACGTTCGATGCTGCTTAACTTGACTGGGGGAAAGCGAGTGCTCTGACCACTTAGCTATCCCGCCCCTGTATATACACATTGCTTTAACTTAAACAATCAGGACACATGCATGAATTTATGGAAGTAGGCTGCAGAGTTCCAGTGTTACTGCTATCACTAGTGTCACCAGGATCATTACAGCAATGGCAAGAACAGGATGTAATAGTCTATAGATGGAAAAAACAAACGGTTACTGATCTTTTTTCCTTTTTTTCATAATTGCAGTAAGTACTCTGAGTCTTACTCAATCAGGAGCCACTCAGACACATGATGTATACATGTTTGTCTACCAACAGGATCTGAAAGCACAGAACAGTCAAAATTGGGCTAAAATAATGTTTTTCCTTTTAGTACAGGAAAAAGTGGTAATTATGTGTATATATTTTAACAGGCTAATTCCTAAGAGGTGTGTGTGTGTATGTATTGTGTGTGTGTGTGTGTGTGTGTGTGTGTGTGTGTGTGTGTGTGTGTGTGTGTGTGTGCATGCGCGTGTGTGTGTGTGCATGCGTGCGAGCTTGTGTGCATGCTACTGCTAGTGTGTGTGCTTGTGTTTGTATGTGTTGTATACACCTGCACCTCAAGTAGTGGGTATGTCAAGTTGTTATGTTACACTTTGTTTACAAGTAGATAGTGCAATGAAGAAGCAATAGGTCAGCTTCTTCCCTTCCCATTTATTCAACCATCCAGAAAAAAAATGAAAGTGATCTAGATCTATTCTTCCCTGTGGGAATGCCAAGGACCTGTCAGTATAAATAGCAGCCCCACCTTCTGCAAATTCTGTGCTAGCAATTCCCTCTTTTCTATCCCTCTCTTTGTTTCTGCCTTGTTCTTTTTCTTCCTGTCACCTGCTTGTTGTCTATTTTCTGCCTTCTTGGTCCATTCTTCTGCCTTTTTCCCCCCAGAAACACTTTAAATATAACAGTTTTCTGTCATGCTGAAGTTGGATGCTCTGGGCCTGACTTGTCAGGCGCTTAACGGCAGCGCACACATTTTCACTCATATGACAGACAACAGTGAGAACTTTGCTATCTGAGTGTTAGAGGAGGAGGAAGAAGATGTATTTTAACCAAAAATTAAAGAAAGAAAGAACTGATAAGGACAGAGAAGAACAGGGAAAAAGGAGAAGAAATGCAGAACAAGAAATGGAAGGGAAAGAAAAGAAGCAAAATGATGAAGAGGAGAAAAAAGAAAAGAAAGAAAAGAAGGAAGGGAGGAAAAAAAAGCAGGAAAAGAATTTGGAGAGAACTCCTCATGAGTTTTCCAGGGCAAAAAATACCCCAAAATGACAAATATATATAAATATCAAAACAGAGGGAGGGAGGGAGGGAGGGAGGGAGGGAGGGAGGGAGGGGAGGAGGAGGAGAGAGAGAGAGAGAGAGAGAGAGAGAGAGAGAGAGAGAGAGAGAGAGAGAGAGAGAGAGTTCTAAACTGAATAATATTCAGTACTGTTCATGAATCTGTACTGGTTTATGAAAGAGACCAGAAAGTGAGTATTTAGGCAGCAGGCTTTAAGCTCTTGCTGGGTATTGAATTATTTATTGATTTTTTTTTTTTTTTACCTGTGCCGGTGCTGACTCAGTTATATAAACTGACCTGCTATGAGAAGACTAGAATGGTAAAATATTGATTTTCTTTTTTCTTTTCTTTTCCTGTTTACTGTGCACTGGTTCTTACTGAAGTGCAGAAAGGTGTGTGTGTGTGTGTGTGTGTGTGTGTGTGTGTGTGTGTGTGTTGTGTGTGTGTGTGTGTGTGTATGTGTGTGTGTGCTGTGTGTGTGTGTGTGTGTGTGTGTGTGCGTGCGTGTGTGTGCATGCTTGTGTGAGTGTATGAGTTGTGTGTGTGTGTTTTTTGTGTGAGTGTGTGTGTGTGTGTGTGTGTGTGTGTGTGTGTGTGTGTGTGTGTGTGTGTGGTGTGTGTGTGTGTTTGTGTTTGTGTGAGCGTGTGTGTGTTTATGTACATGTGTGTGTGTGTGTTAGAGAGAGAGAGAGGAGAGGAGAGAGGAGAGGAGAGAGAGAGAGAGAGAGAGAGAGAGAGAGGGGGGGGGGGGGAGAGAGGGAGTGTGTGTGGTGTGTGTGTATGTGTTTGTTTGTGTGTGTGTGTGTGTGTGTGTGTGTGTGTGTGTGTGTGTGTGTGTGTGTGTGTTACTCTGTGTGTGTGTGTGTGGTGAGGAGTGTGTGCGTGTGCAAGAAAGAGAGAGAGAGAGAGAGAGAGAGAGGAGAGAGAGAGAGAGAAGAGAGAGTGATGAGAGAGAGAGAGAGTGAGGCAGGAAGGCAGGACAGACATTGAGGTAACTATCAGCAATTGATCCACAGAGGCCATTAGATATTGGCGAGTCTAATGATTATTGGTTTTCATATAACGGATTTATATTTTATATATATAAATGACCTGGTCAAGCTACCATTGTATTTGTTGTTGTTGTTTTGTCTTTTTACCTGTTACTGGTGTGCACATAATTTACATTAATTAGCCATTGTTATTCAAAAGTGGAATAGAGAATTGTAGGCTCCAATAGAAAAACGGTGCAAGAGAGATATAATTTATTTATTTATTTATTTGTTTATTCTTTTATATCGAGGGTGATGGAGTAAGCGTCATGTGATTTTTCTTTTACATCCAGTCCCTGTGTGTATGCAGTTTTGTCAGTTTGTCATTTGTTCCACTGGCACACAATAGTTACTCGTCCAAAAAGCGGAACAGGATTTAACGGGTGCGCAAAATGTTCTGTGCTCTTTTACACAGGGGGCCTCAGTTTACAGTCTCATCTGAAGGTTTTTTGGGGAGAGTGGAGTCAGCACTGATGTTAACTCCAGGGGAAAATTCCTCGAACGGGAATCGAATCGGTTGTCAGATCGCGCAATATTCTAACACTAGGCTCCCTGTCCCTGTCAGAGAGAGAGAGAGAGAGAGAGGAGAGAGAGAGAGAGATTGGTTGATTGATTGATAGTATTTATTCCCAAGGGTTACACTTACAGATCAGAATTGACATAATGTTTTTCATCTGGCCCTTGCCCTGAGTAGGGACTAGTTATTTATCACAACTAATAATTTCAAATTAGCCAGCCGCCATGGGCAGTGGTTATTGCCTTGGACTGTGGAAGGTGTCAGGTTCGATTCCCATGAGTCATAGGGATTTTTCAGGCTCCGGCCGGCTCCTACCCAGAGTGAGTGTGCTGTGGGCTCAGTGGGGAGACTGGGACCACACAGTCAAGCTTCATCCACTTTACAGATATGAATTTTAGAGTGTTACTCAAATTGCCTGACCAACACTGCAGGTGTCTGTATCTCTCAGGCCTGGTTGATGCCGGGATATATTATGATAGTAAGTGTAGAGTACAATCCTTTTAAGTAGTCTCAAAGCGGATGCACTTCAACAGCAGCATATTACATCATTTTCATTACCATTTATTATCATGCAATAATAAAAATTGCCTGTGGTCTGTGTTGCTCTGGTCTCATGAAGTTTGAATGCGGCTATCTTCAGTGTGTGTGTGTGTGTGTGTGTGTGTGTGTGTGTGTGTGTGTGTGTGTGTGTGTGTGTGTGTGTGTGTGTGTATGTATGTGTGTGTAGGGGGGGGGGGGTAATGGTCACATATGCACAAATCTTACTGTTGTTGAACCTGGAGCTCTCTAGCCGAGGGAGGAAAAAATGTAGCATCAGTTTTCATTCCATGGTGTCATGCTCTACTTCTCTTGGTCACACACACACACGCACGCACGCACGCACGCACCACACACACGCACGCACACACATACACACACCACACACACACACACACACACACACACACACACACACACACACACACACACACACACACACACACACTACACACACACACTCTCCATGTGGTGTATATGTATTGATTCCTGCCAGCCAGCCAGCCAATTTGTGCTGTGTAATCCTTCTAGTGGTTTTTTTGTTGTGAATAGTGTGTTTTGTCCTGTAGGCTAAATCCTGTTTTGTGTTTGCTGAACTCTGTCTGTTTTGGTTTAGTTTCTGGTTTTTTGCTGCTTCTCCTTTTTGTGTGTGTGTTTGGCATTGTTTTGTTGGTGATAAAGTGTTTTTTTTTTTTTTTTAAAAAGTTTGTCAATAGTACATTGTCTGTTTGTTATCTTTTTAAATCATCAGGAACAATTTTTCTGTAAAGGCTTTCAATTTCATATGTGGTTATAATAAAAAAAACCCTCCATTATTTTGTGTGTTTTCACAGAGCTTGATTATACATGTAGGCATGCATATGATTACATGCATGCACACACACACACTTACACGCACTGCACTTAAGCACACACGTTTATGCATGCATGCGTGAATGTGTGCATGCATGTTCTATCTAAATCCCTTTGACACAAACCTTACCCCAAAATAAACAAAAAGTACTTGTAAGCAAGTTTTTAATGTAAAAGTTAAAAAGGAAAAAATCTTGCAAAGTTTTCTTAAAACCTTTCACTGAAACAAAACTGGAACCAAAGGCATGGTTCTTACACAGAAATGCCTACAATGCTGCCACTGAAAGACATTATTTCCTAGAATTTATTTTCATTTCATTTTTTTTAAAAATTTGAATCTTTGATAAGTCATTTTCAAAATGATTGAGAAGTTGGTACCTGCACTTGTCTTTCCTCACTACTTTTTCCTCAAAAAAAACAAAACTAGTGTGTGAAAAAAGAAATGGTTGAATAAAGAGACAGAATCAGGGGATGACTCTGTTACCAGGCAAACAGACAGACAGACAAAGAGAGTCCAAACAAAGAGGCAAACGTAGAAACAGAGATTCATGAACAAACAAATGAACGAAACAAGCAAAGATAAGAGATGAACAAACAAATGGCTACAGTGAAGCTGAGCTAGTATAGAATATCTCAACACATGATGATATTCCAATCGTGCCACATGGAACGTATGATCAATCATCTGACTTGCAACCCCATGTTGGGATGCCAGGGGGCCTGTCAGTATAAATAGCATCCCCACTTTCTGTGCCAGCAATCCCTCTTTTCAATCCCTCTCTCTTTCTTTTTGCCTTGTTCCTTTTCTTCCTGTCATTCCCTCTTGTCTATTTTTTCCCTTCTTGGTCCATTCTCCTGTCTTTTTTTTTTCTTTACAAGAAAGAGTTAAATGATAATAATTCTCTCCCATGCCATTGTAATTGCCCTTCAGGGATGATTAAAGTGTTTTTGAACTTGACTTGACTTGACCATGCTGGTCATATATGCTGGGCCTGACTTGTTAGGCGCTTGATGGCATTGCAATGCATTTATGACAGATAACAATAATTGCTGTGCGAGCGTTTGAGAAGAAGAAGATTATGAATCAGAATATCATATGAATCAGATATAAACCTCCCTGCCCATAACACATGTATTCATTTCAGGCAAGGAACTTGTGTTTTATGTGAACACCCGTATGTGAAGTCTTACCAATGGACTGATAACTGGGTGATTCCCAGACTGTTCATTCCCTATCCATTTGGCTGTGAGGCGCTTATCATTTCATGTCTGTCTGGCCATCAGATATCACTTCATATCTGTCTGGCCATCAGACCCATATCACTTCATATCATGTTGGCCATCAGATCCATATCATTTCATATCTGTTGGCCATCAGATCCTATCACTTCATATCTGTCTGGCCATCAGATTCATATCATCTTCATATCTGTCGTGGCCATCAGATATATCACTTCATATCTGTGTGGCCATCAGATTCATCTTCATATCTGTGTGGCCATCAGATCCATATCACGTCATATCTGTGTGGCCATCAGATATCACTTCATATCTGTTGGCCATCAGATTCATATCACTTCATTCTGTGTGGCCATCAGATATCACTTCATATCTGTGTGCCATCAGACCCATATCACTTCATATCTGTTGGCCATCAGATCCATATCACTTCATATCATGTGGCCATCAGATTCATATCATTTCATATCTGTTGGCCATCAGATATCACTTCATATCTGTGTGGCCATCAGATCCATAT